>OX465576.1:12225433-12825433 GCA_950022955.1 Xestia ashworthii
ACAATTTTAGGGATTTTAATTATTTTGCACGGAAGCCTAATATCAGCTCGGTTTCAGAAATAAGCCGGAAAAACAGACAGATCAACAGACACATATAAATAGTATTTTTTTATGTGTTTTGTCCTGTACGGGCTAATAAATGCTTTTTCTTTCTTTTCTTTTTTCTTTCTTTCTAATATGCATTCAGTAAATAGCTGTTGTTTTGAAAATGAAACTGAATTTCCAAAACAACAGCTATTTACACTTCAATTTCATTGAATTGTATAAAGGGTGTAAAAAACACCTTAACGAAGTCGAAAAGCACTTGTTCTCCCCGCCATTGCGATAATTTTTTTGTTCTACACCATACCTGGGAACCTTCTAGTTACGGAGATATTGGGGGTCAAAGTTCCAACTCTCATGAGTTTTTTTGAAAACTATTTTAAAGGTTTTTTTTTTTAAATCATAAAAAATGCTATTCTATTAAGATCCTTGTTCACCAAAAAGATGACGGTCTAATTATCTAAAAACAGCTGTTTATAACATATTTTTGTATGGAAACATGTCACAGTGAAAGCTGTTTTTAGATAAACAGACCGTTATCTTTTCGGTGAACATGAACCTTAGTCCGTCAGTTAGAGTATTGGAAAATAATGGACACGTATTTGTTGTTTTTGTAAATCAATGAATATTGACAAAGATAAAACGCATCAAAACTCGAGAGTGGGGGTGCGTGACGTCAAAACTCGCTAAGAATATAACCAAGGTGTGACGTATTGAGAATTTTAGAAGCGTCGTATTCTTCAATTTTGGGTTATGCAACATAAAACAAAACTACAGGTGAAATATTTGTTGATAATCTAACTGACGCACTATTTTTTTTGGCGTCTCCCCTATTGAACCCAGAACTTACAGCTCAGCAGTCACGCTCAGAACCACTCAACGAACCAGTCAAAGTACTATAAGTTGCAAGTACTAAAATCCAATGTTTTTAACAACAAAGTACTTCTTTAACGGCTTTGTTTCGCCGTATATCCGAGGTATGTCGTATGGCCTTAGACCCACAGTTACAGGTACCACCTCGTAAAAACTACACTCTGTAGATGTGGGCTCACACTGCAGAAATAAACCTATAAGCCTGAATTCTTGTCGCGCGCACGGTCAGTCGTAACAACAGTCAAAACAAAATACGGCTGTTGGTCGTCGCTGACGCAGAGTTGCAGTATGGTAGTATAATTATAAAATTTGGAAACTATCTACTCGTATATATAACACTGACCTCCAAATTGCAAAAAATGTTTGAAAATTTCGAATTTCGCGGGCTACCGCTGACAGTCGCGTACGATCGGTCATGACGTCAGCGAGAACAAAATACGGCTGTCGCTTGCCGCTGACGTCAGCATCGTATGGTGCTAATATAGAACTCAATGTATACTCTTACGCGACCGACCATCAGCGCGACAAGAATTCAGACCTTAAAGACCATCTTAGTACTAACGGTTAAGTCTAGCTATATACAATTTATCTTCGTCATCCGTGTTGGAACTACACAGTCATTTAAGTACTTCAAGTAACTGTAGAAAATAATTCAATCGCCTCAGTTTTTGAGGAGAAAAAAGGGGAGCGCTTAGCATTACGTATAAATATGATAATCTATAAAGGGTGTAAAACACCTCTTCACGAAGCCGAAAGGCATTTGTTCTCCCCGTCATTGCGATCATTTTTTTGTTCTACACCATACCTGGGAACTTTCTAGTTACGGAGATATGGGGGGTCAAAGTTACAACATTTTGAATAGTTTTTTTTAAATACAAGTTTTTTTTGTAAGAGACTTTTAACAATTCCACGACCCCCGTACATTACTCTTTTGACCTCTGTAGGTACTATTCAACCCATCCATCAGCACAATGTTTTAAGTGCGTTACATTGAGTTCTACCACAAAACATGATTTATATATAACTTCAAAAAAAAAAGTTGTTTCGCAGCAATATTTTTTGCGTAAAGTTTGATGTACAGGAATGCTTGGTTAACGGCTTTGTGATGCGGTGGTTTACACCCTGTATAAATAGGTCTAAATTATGTGTTGTTTTGTATCATTCCAAAAAATCCAATCTTTCAAGCTTGGTACAGCTACCAACTTTACTTATATTCAGTTTAGTCATAGACCAAACGCTTCGAACCCCGCACCTCACACAAAAACTCCCTCTCCCTCAAAAAAACGAAATACTCCCGATCAATTAAAAAGTAACAATGAAAATTTTGCGCAGTCCGATCAGTCGTGGCCTGGATGGACAAAACGCATAATTGTGCGATCGTTTTCTGAGAACGAATAACACAAAGAGATTCCGTAGTCATTAGGGGGAGCCGTCGTTTTTGTGTAGCGGACATATTGGCATGCGAGGGTTGAGCAGAGCTAGATAGGTTTGAAGAACTTGACAGTGTTTTGGGTAGACCTAGGTGTATGAGTTTAGATCTTTTGCTGAAATGACTGATCAGGAGCACATTTGACATCTGTCAGTTTTTGAACTGACAGGTGTCAAATGTGAAAAGGTTACCTTCAGAAGAAGGAAGACGTAGAAGTCATTTTACAGTAAATATGTAATCGCAATTGAAAAAGTAATAAAGCTTTTGTGCAGTTCTTATAACATCGAAAAACTAAATAATGTTTTATGCCCGCCGTTACAAGGATACGTTGTTGTATTTTGATGAAGTGTCAAATGTGATCTGTGAAATTGGCGCTGCTATAGAGGATTAAGGGGACTACAGGAGCTAAATTAGCAACTCTATTTGTGGTGGTTCAAACTTCGTTTGCAATTCTGTTAGAATAAAGTTCTAATCAGCTTGCACTACAAAGTGGTTGTTACGTCAGTCACTGCGGGCTGAATAGTGCGAAATTATTGGTTTCGATCGATTTACAAAAAATCTATTGATTGTACTAAAAAAATAAAACACTATGATGCCAATGTTGCTTGTAAAAGCTTTCCAAAAATCAGATTGATCGCATGTATTTAAGTGTGGTTTTTACTCGTTTAAAGATTTTTTTAGAGATAAGTTCGTGATTGTTTCTATGGAGTACAATTAATTGTTTATGTTTTCAAAACACTAGCATATACCCTGAAGAACATCATATATTTTTCTGGTTTTGATTATTGCAGTGAATCATAACTTTCAGGCATTATAAAACTTGCGTTTAGCTCTTGTAGTCGCCTTAGTAACAACAACAAGTCGTGCTTGGCTAGGTTGATCCATAGTTGGGTGACCAGTGACCACCCATTTCATACAGAGATTTTTAGTGAAAGCACGACAAGTTGTTGGTTTTTGCTATAGTTAGGAAATACTGGCAGATGATGTATGAAACGTGACTGAGGTAAAAGGGACGAAGTGACGTGGCAGCTGGTGTACTGTGCTTTCTACCTACTCCAATTGAAATAAAGCGTGAGTATAGGAGGTAGTGTCTGAGAGCAGCGGTAGCCCAGTGGTGACGGCCCCAACTTACGAACTTACGAACGTCTGGGTTCGAACCCATTCAGGCACATTACTTTGTGTAATTTATTTCATCACCACTGCTCTCAAAAACGGTGAAGGAAAACATTGTGAGGAAACCAGCACGCCCTAGAACCAAAAAATTCGAAGACATGTGACATCTACCAATCCACACTGGGCCCGCGTGGTGGATTTAAAGCCTATTCCCTCTCTGAGAGGAGGCCCGTATCCCAGTAGTGGGAACATAAATATGCTGATGGTGATGAGGTAGTGCGATAAACGTACCCATCCGATTTGAAACTCTGCTACTGATAGAAAGCAACACTAATCTAACTTCATGCGAGAAAAGGGCACAAAATTTTGTAATTGGTAGCCCCCTCCGATAACTACATTTTCAATTTTATCATAAAAGATTTGACATGTCAAAGTAATGTCATCTGTCATTGTCAGTCCCCCGCGGGAAAGTCATGCAAGCAATATAATTTACGAGAATGTAAAAATAAGTTTTACGACTCAACCAATAGGTATGTTAATTTATTTTTTTATTGTACCAGAGTTTTATGCTCTTGTTTTTAGCTACTGGGATGTTACCAAACTCTTTTAGAGAATGAAGAGGGGTATGCAATGACGTAACTCAAACATTTCGATGGTTTGGTTTGCAGTTGATTGTAGCTTTCAAGAAAGTATGTTTTAAACTAGCTGACCCACGTAACTTCGTCTGCGTCACATAAGAGAAAAAATCGAAATAAAAGAAATCCCCGTTTTTTGAAAATTTTTCATTCCTGCTCCGCTCCTAATGGTCGTAGCGTGATGTTATGTATGCCTAAAGCCGTCCTCGATAAATGGACTATCCAATACAAAAATAATTTTTCAATTTGAACCAGTAGTTCCTGAGATTAGCGCGTTCAACCAAACAAACAATCAAACAAACAAACTCTTCTGCTTTATAATATTAGTATAGAAGTATAGATTAACTCTATAAATATTAATTTATTGAAATTTACAGGGGCAAATAGACTTTTCACAGAGCCACTAACCAAGCATTCTGTAAGTTAGTAGGTATGCATCAAACTTATAAGTAACCCAACTCGAAAATTATTGCAAAAAAATGACTGTTTTTGGGGTGAAAAATCACGTTGTATGGTACAACTCATGCGACGCACTCAAAACATTCTGCTGGTGGATGGATTCAATAGGGTGGGGGTGGAGATCTTACATCAAAAACATGTATTTCATGAAAAAAAAAAAAATGTGTAAAAGTTGTAACTTTGACCCCCAATATCTCCGTAACTAGAAGGTTCCAAGGTATAGTGTCGAACAAAAAATGATCGCAATGACGGGGAGAACTTTCGGCTTTTACATCATTTAGGTGTTTTACATCATTTATACAAATCAACAAAATTGAAGTGTTTAGCTGTTAATTTGAAAACAAAACAGCTATTTACTGAATGCATATTACGGTATTTATAAAAAAAAACCTTTTTTTGTGTCTGTTTATCTGTCTGTTTGTTCCGGAAGTGAGATTTCGGATCTGATTTTGACGTTAAAAGGAGTAACATATATTAATTTTATTTCAGAAAAAAGAATAGGTTTTCGTGCAAAATAATTAAAACTTTCTTGGTAAGACTAGTCAGATTTTCGGACTACCTAACGCCTTAAGGAAGCCCAGTATGTATTACTTAACCCAGAGACACGTTCATACATTTTGAACTAAAAATATTCAATCAAAATTGAATATTTCGGTTGGTCCCGGCGTGTATTATAGAGACATCTAACAGACCGGTCGGGAATCGAACCTGGTACGTTACTTGCTGATAACATCTCGCCGGCGAGTTATTCGAAAAATTTCTGACTGAGATACCGAGTACGGTCAGCAGAGAAAGAAAGGATACCATAAATCTATACTAATATTATAAAAAAGGAAAGATTTGTATTTTTATAACTTAAAAACTACTGGACCGATTTGAAAAATTCTTTCAGCAATGGATAGCTACATTATCAGTGAGTGACATAGGCTATATTTTATCACCGTACTCCTACGGGAACGGGAACGACGCAGGTGAAACCGAGTGACGTCTGCTAGTAAGTTTTCAATATTTTTTGTTTGTAACATAGGAGCTCGTAGCCAAACAATCTCGGATCTATAGGCTAAACTGTGCTTGCCTAGGTTGGTCTGTGGATGGGTGACCACCCTTACATATCAAGTTTCCTCCGTGCCTCGGAAAGCACGTTAAACTGCTGGTCCCGGCTGTCATTTGTCCATCTGTGGCAGTCGTTACAGGTAGTCAGCGGCTCAAAAAGTCTGACAACCAGTCTTACTAAGTGGTATCGTATTACCCCCTATTAACTAGTTTGTGGAGGTCAGATAGGCAGTCGCTCCCTGGTATTCAGGTGCGTCAGGTTAGACTGGAAGCCGACCCTAACGTAGTTGGGAAAAGGTTTGGTAAATGATGAATTAGACGAAATCTAGCTATCAGTTTTTTTTTGCGATTTCCGTGTTGGTTTCACTACTAAAAGTTGTTCATAGTACTAAAAACTACTTATCATTGAGTTTTTAGTTATTTAAAAAACTCCTTATTTAAGTAAAAATGATCAATTAATTAATACGACATCCGTTTCCTCTGCTGTCGCTACCAAAAAAAAGTCTCGCCATATCATTGATGCGTACCTTTATACCTGTGTTTTACTTTTTTATTTCCCTGCCGACTGCCTTGAGGCACAGGCGCTAATATACATCCACATAGTGTGTTGTAGCATGCAGTGTATGGGTAGCAAGCATGCCGTTATGGGCTTATGGGCCAATTTTTAAATAGGTCGAGATATTGTGAATAAAAAACAGCCATAGGGATCGATGTTCAAGGTTAAGCATCTCTTGTCGAGGTCAATATGTGGATGGGTGACCAAAAGTGATCTGCTGTGATACCAGTTGTACATCTTGGACAGTCGTTTTGAGTACTTAGTTAAAAGACTGAAAGTTTGAAACCAGTCTACCAGCAACTGGTTTGTGGAGGTCAGATAGACAGTCGCTCCATGTAAAATACTGGTATTCAGCTGCATCTGGTTAGACTGGAAGTCGACCCCAACATAGTTGGGAAAAGGCAGCCAGATGATGATATGAGGTTCTAATCAAATCAAATCGGAACATTTGTTTTCACATAAATACCTATCGCACGGGACCGGTCAATGTGGTGACACTTGGGGGAGGCCTATGTCCAGCAGTGGGCGTCTTTCGGCTGAAATGATGATGACAATGAAATACCTATCAAGGAGTGTAGGCGACGCCCTAATCTGAGGCTCGTACCCCTTAGCACCCTTGACTGGAAACCTTGTACTCAAGGCATCCGCAAGATTACGTTAGGTTAGATGTCCTCTAAGATATTAAATGGTTTGATGTTAGCATTACTATAATCGAGGAGCTCGTGTTAAATAATAACAGCTGCTCGGGGTCGATCTTTAGGTTAAGCCGTGCTTGCCGAGGTTGGTCTGTGGATGGGTGACGACCCTTACATATCGAGTTTCCTCTGTGCCTCGGAAAGCACGTTAAGCTGTTGGTCCCGGCTGTCATTAGTTCATCTTTGTCAGTCGTTACAGGTAGTCAGTGGCCCAAAAAGTCTGACAACCAGTCTTACCAAGTGGTATCGTATTACACCAGTATTAACTGGGTTGTGGAGGTCAGATAGGCAGTCGATCCATGTAAAATACTGGTATTCAGCTGCATCTGGTTAGACTGGAATCCGACCCCAATATAGTTGGTAAAAGGCTAAGCAGATGATGATGATGTTAGCATAACCATCAGATTCAGCTTATACCGTTCCCACTGCTGGGACAGGCCTCCTTTCTATGAGAGGGAATGGGCTATAATCCACCACGCGGGTCCAGTGCGGGTTGGTAGCCTTAATGTCATAACTTACTAGGATATACCGGTTTTCTCGTATTTTTTTACAGTTCTACATCACGATGTTTCTAGTAAATATTTCAAGAGGCAGATGCTAAAGATTTCAGAATGATTTTTGTTAAATCATGATGATAGGACAGGAGTCGATAGGTTTGTGATTAATGATAGCGATCGGGAGGTCATAGACTAACAAGCTCTTGTACTAAGAGATGATTAGCCCCCGAAGGGGTTTTTAGTGCACCCACATTTTGTTAGTTATGTTTTAGGTTATTTATTATATATTTATTCATTTATTTACCACCAATTATAACATCTTTACAGACTATTCCCATACGATGCTATAAGACATACCGTACGATGCTATAGGTACTCCTCTGCTTAACCCTTTCGGAAAACAGGTGTTATGTTATATTCGAAAGGAAGAATCTCATCATCCGACTAGTTTATAATAACGATGCGATAATAGATAGTTTGTTATGTTAAATTGTCACTAGCTGACCACGCGACTTCGTGATTTAAAACATGTTACTTCTGGATTTAAATCAGATTTTGCTAACAATTTCAAGATTTTTACTAATTCTATTTTATTGGAAAAGCCCGACACACTATTCCCAAACCACTGTAACTCCTGAAAGCCAGAATCAACAGTGGCGACGGCGAAGCTCGACTGTTTTGGATCCCGCGGTCAGGAAATATAGCGCAGGATTAGGAAAAATGTTTTTAATATGTTTGCACTGAACCCTAATTCTTTTTCTTACATGAAAGTATCTCCTTATTACATCAGCTATTTGCCAGTTAAAGTCCCGTTAAAATCGGTCCAGTCGTTCCGGAAATGAGTCGGAATTAACAAACAGACCGATAGACATACTTACAGAAAAAAAAGTTTTGTTATGAGTACTGTATTTATTTCAATGCATTCAGTAAAAAGCTGTTATTTTGAAATTACAAACAGAACACTTCAATTTTATTAGTTTGTCTAAATTAAAAATCTATGCCCAGAACAGCTGTGAAGTTCCAATAGCAATTTTTTTTTTTTCGTATGGAAAATCATCAAATGACTCCTCAGCTCTGGCTCTCCCTGCATATTCAAATAAAGAACACGACGTTTACTACCAAACGCCACATCTGTTGGTTCTGCTACCATTAATCATTGTCCGTAACGTCAATGGTCGGGGATCGTCGTACCATAGATAATATCATTGTGCGCTCAATCTTATTGTTGGAATACATCGGTTTTTGTGGAGCCCTTACTGAATCTGTGTGTGTTTCGATGAATGATAGATGTTTAAGTTTATTTAGTAAATGATTAAGCGTTCGTTGAGTTCATACTAAATAAAAAAACCAACATGGTCCAAAATTACCCCATGTGAACGTTTCAAATGTACACTCGAGACTCGTAGGTTCGAACCCAGACAGGCGCATTACTTTGTGTAATTTATTTCATCACCACTGCTCTCAAAACGGTGAAGGAAAGCATCGTGAGGAAACCGGCGTGTCCTAGAACCAAAAATTCGAAGGCATGTGACATCTACCAATCCACACTGTGCCCGCGCGATGGACAGATATAGCCCACTCTTTCTCTTAGAGAAGAGGCCTGTGTCCCAACAGTGGGGACATAATACACTGATTATGCAGTTCAGCAGTTAGTCGTCAATGAGGCATTTCCTTTTCCAGCTCTTCCCTAGTCGCTGGATAGATGGCGCTGATCTCGGTATGTTACTGCAAGGAACAGAACGTCACATAATTTCACTTGGACCTCTGGTTATATTCGGAAGCTTATGCAAACAAAAGTGTCAGTCAACGAGCGTATGTGACGTGTGTTTTTTCAAGCGTTTTGGCTTCGGCACCTAGTAACGTAGTCAGTTCAACGCCATCTACCGAGTTGAAAACTATTTTTTTTTAATTTTCATAAAGAAAACCCCTCATTTAACGGACAGACAGATCCACTTTCGCATTTATAATACAAGTATGGATTACAGACAAAGAGGTTTCGTAAAAGCGGAAGCTAACCCGATCCCTCCATATATTAACGACTAAGCAGCGAGTGGGTGGACAGAATAGTTACTGAACACAATATAATATTGAATAAGCGTTCGTTTTGTCTAAATTATTGACTGGTATAAGTTAAGACTAGGGTAAGGTAATGCATTATTGTTTTGAAGTTTGTGTCTCGATCACGTTGGGCTGATCACTTGCTTCGGTGAAGGAAAACATCGTGAGGAAACCAGCATGCCTGAGAGATATTTCTCGACGGCATGTAAAGTCAAGTCAAGTCAAGATTAGGCAACTAACCACACGATAAATAAATAGCATGGACATTTGTTTCCGAGTCATGGATAATACTCACAAACAAAAAAGTATAATTATGTAGTATATCAACCAACTGGTGTCCACGACACAAGCCTCGTTGCTTACTGTGGCACTAGAAGGCGCTGTGTGTAAAATGTCCAGCGATATTTACGTATTTATTTATTTTATTTAAATAGTAACAAAGTGATCATATAAGACCCCAGTCGAAACGTCGGGCTTAAATTAAAGGTAAATTCGCGATAAATACCCGTTTTCATATGTTTTATAATGTGATCCTATTAGAGTTCCGTTTTTGCCGATTGAGATCATCATCATCTTCCGGCCCTAGTCACATTCTACTTGAGGTCGGCGCAACACGTTTTCTTGTTCCATTCTCCCCTGTCAGACGTCACGGCATCATTTACGCCACTTCTCCGGTAGCAAATACAACATTTCAAAAACAGTAATTAAAATTAATTAATAATTAACGGCTTTTTTTATAAATCTAAAGAAGTCTTAATAAAGAATGAATGAAAGTAATAATGTTTTGACTCAGACTTTCTGCTTATTAATTTTAATGACGAGACGATTTGATTGACAAACGCATAATACTACTTTTCGACGGAGATGGTTAAGTATGGAGTACTTGACACCGATTTGGTGGAACAAGTAGGATGTGAAGAACTGTAAATTAACATAAAATAGGGTAGGCAGAGTCATTATATAAGGTGTAAACAACCTCATCACGAAGCCGTCAACCAAGCATTCTGTACATCAAACTAAGTAACTTTACGTAAAAATTTTTGTTGGGAAACGACTTTTTATTTGGAGTGAAAAACCATGTTTTATGGTAGGACTCGATCGTCATCATCATATACCTATTAATGTTCCCTCAACTCAGTGCTGATTGGTAGATGTCACATGTCTTTGAATTGTTGGTTCTAGGACATACCGGTTTCCTGACAATGTTTTTCTTCACCGTTTTGAGAGCAGTGGTGATGAAATAAATTACACAAAGTAATGCGCCTGTCTGAGTTCGAACTTACGACTTTACGGTTCGTAAGTCGGGGTCGCCACCACTGGGCATCGCTGCTCTCCAGAAATCAATGTAACGCACTTAAAACATTTTGGCACGGAGGAAACTTGGTATGCATACCGAGTTTCCTCCGTGCTATGTCTCCGTGGGTGGTCATCCATTCACAGACCAACCTAGGCAAGCGTACCTAAACTGGCAACCTAAAGATCGACCCGAGCGGCTGTTGAGAATGAACATTCATCATTTTGCTCGACCCGGAAATCAAACCAAAATCTTACGCTCAGTAGACGAACGATAATAGGCCACATTCCTATTCTCTTGCAAATAATAACTCCAAATGTCGTAAGACTTACAAAAACGGTCACCAATCAAAATCAAAGCCTCACCGACTGTCGCTTAACCTGCCTGACCTTTTGTACCCGGATATTAGATTTAAAGCAAACAATACGATTTTGAGCGCACGCTCTAAGCAGTCGTGGGGTACCTATCTTATTCATAGCGATATTATAAAGATTTTTACAGAAGGTTAATGCCTCGCGTAGCTAGATTGGTCATTGGTCTAGATTGCTGAGCATAAGGTCCTGGCTCCGGGTCGGACAATGTGATATTAGGTTTCTCCACCAGGAATTATTTCTCACTAGCAACTATAGAGTCTGGATTTGTGCCCATTTAATGGCAATGCGCTAGCTCGTGAAATTTAATGGCAAGACGCTAGCTCGTGAAATTTAATGGTAATACGAATGCTGTCATATTTGACCCAATGGTTGACTGGTAGAGAATGCCTTGTGGCATTAAGTCCGCCTATGTACCACTCTTGTACATGAAGTTTAAATAAATAAATAAAATACGCTAGCTCGTGAAATTTAATGGCAATACGCTAGCTCGTGAAATTTGGGTGAACTGTTAGGCACACCTTTTTTTTTAAAGCCTACTTTTTATGGTTTGTCATGTATCATACAGGGTTTCAATTAACATGACAACGGTGAAGTGAGTTTTGAAACCATGCATGGCTTTAGAGATATCCTGATACATGGTCTCCACTTCGTCGTCGGGGTGTGCCGAGGTCGGGGCGTAGATCTGTATGACCTTCAGCGAATATCTTGAGATTATTCTGAGTATAAGGTACGCCACCCTGGTCGACACACTCTCGATCTTCACCACGTTGTGGACGATAAATCCACCTATCTACTAGTTACGGAGATAGGTATTGAAGGTCACTGAAGGTCAAAGTTCCAGCTTTTTCAGAAGTTTGTTTGTAAGGCGACTACATGAGCTAAATTAGCAACTCTTTTTGTAGTGGTTCAAACTTCGTTTGAAATACTGTTACTATAAAGTTCTAAGCCGCTTGCGATATAAAGTGGTTGTTACGTCAATCACTGCGGACCGAATAGTGCGAAATACTCATTTCGATCGATTTACAACAATCTAATGATTGGACTAAAAAAACTACAACAATCTAATGATTGGACTAATGATGCGTATATTGCTTGTAGAATTATTTGCCAAAAAATCAGAATGAGAGCATGTATTTTATTGTGGTTTTTACTCGTTAAAATATTTGTCTAGAGATAAGCTCGTGATTTTTTTTATCGAGTAAAAAACTCGTATGTCGCCTTAAATACAAGTTTTAAATTTTACGATTTTTCACCCAAAAAAAAAGTCTTTTCCCAGCAACGATTTTTCGTAAAGTTACTTAGTTTGATGCACAGAATGCTTGGTTGACGGCTTCGTGATGAGGTTGTTTACACCTTGCAAAACACTTCAGGCCAATGAAGGAGTGAGTTTTCTGCCCTCCCCTGCCCTATGCCACTTGAATATCGCTAGTGAATCAGTCGGAGATGTATCAGGTCGCAGTAATCGATTGATCAGTATTGTGATCCGCTGTGTCGAGTTTGTCTGCGAATGTAATCTTTGTATATTGATGAAACGATCTCAGATTTTCATGTTACTGATTTCTATATTTCTTCTTTATTGTTTGTAGAGATTTGGAGTAAGTATTTCACTTCATTATTTGCCTACCTGAGGAGATTTCGGGTTAAGCCGTGCTTGTCTGGGACGTTCGTTGATAGGTGATCATCTTCATAGCGAGGTTCCCCATGCCCGTTGGTCTCTGCTGTCATTTGTACATCTTTGACAGTCGTAACAGTTATTCAGTGGCCCAAAAGTCTGACAACCAGTCTTATCAAGGGGTAGCTCTATCTTACCCAGCACTAACTGGGTTGTGTAGGTCAAGATATCAGCTGCATCCGGATAGACTGGAAGCCGACCACAACATAGTTGAGAGCTAGGCAGATTATGTAGTCACCTCCTTTCTAGCTATATCAGCGTTCACACAGACCGTCCATCTTTTATTTGTTCATCTTCTACTCATATAGTTTATAGTCATCCACATTTGTACAGTTTGTACTCAAATATCGATGCTAGTTAAACCAAGGAGGAACACATTGATCATAATATTTCTCGTGTTTGTTCTACTGGTCGAAAACACTACTGCTGCTCATGAGGTCCTGAAATCACCTGCTCCTGTCCTGAAGTCACGCATACACAAATCTAATTTGAACACTCACACCACAAAACTGTTTTATGTCCGTGACATCACCATTTCAGGTCCAGTTGATAACCAGCTCGGCAATTTGCTGAACTGGGCCTTTTTGGCGCAGCCGTGAGACACACAATTTTATCTCTTTTGTTTTCTGTGCAGTTTTAAGTTTCTTTATTTACTTTTTATTGTTTAGTTTTAAGTTTTTACTTTACTTAGTTCCTATTTTTGTTATGTTGTGTTCACTTGCGGCATAAGCAAAATAAATATCTTTTCTTTCTTTCTTTCTTTCTTTCAAATCTCTGAAGTCTGGCGTATGGCAAAGTATTATCTGGTTTTTTACCGAGAATTACTCGGAAGCAGCTCCGAATTCCGGATTTGTGCTTCATTCAAGGGCCTTCAATGTAATTGGCGAAATGAGGGTGAGCCATTAGGTACACGTCTACCAAAACTTAAAATATCACTTAGTTTACGGGATATCTTCCGTGATTGTTTTTGATATTGTGCTCCCGATATTTCGACGTTGTTGCAAACGCCATGATCGCGGGTTGACGGGTGAATGTGGGTGGATGGAAAAAATTGTTAGAAGCAGACAAATCTGTCTACCCTCTTTCTTTGTCTTTTGCTACGTGCACTATTGGAACTTGAGACTAAAGTCACGGCCCGGTGATATTTTAGGTTTAGTTGTGAACTGTGATAGCTTAAAACACTTCTACTAGTCCTTTTTGGGAGAATAGGTGTGATGTTATATTACTAATTGATCCAAGAGCAACCGTATTATCTCAATCGCTTCTTACTGTTCGTTAACTTAAAAATGCAAGGTTGTCAACCGGTAGCCTGACTTAATAAGCTGTTTATTTTTTAATAATTCTTAATGTCATAAAAATATTGATCGGCCGCCATTTTGTATGCAAAAAGAGACGCAGGTTACCTGTCACTGTCACTCATTCTTATCGATATATCTAATGAACGGGTTTTTTCATATAAAATAAGATGTATAGAGTGGTCAACCAGAATTGCATGTAGCGGAGATGAGAATTTTGAGGTGTATGTGTGGTGTGACAAGAATGAATAAAGTAAGAAATGAGTATTTTAGAAGAAGTTTGTCATTCGATTAGACGAGCTAAATTAGCAACTCTATTTGTGGTGGTTCAAACTTCGTCTGAATTGCTGTTAGAATAAAGTTCTAATCAGCTTTCACTACAAAGTGGTTGTTACGTCAGTCGCTGCGGGCCAAATAGCGCGAAATGAATTGTTTCGATCGATTTGCAAAAAAACTATTGATTGGATTAAAAAACTAAAACACTATCATGCTAATATATTGCTCGTAGAATTATTTGCTAAAAAATCAGAATGATCGCATACATATTAGCATGTTTTTTTTATGTTTGAAAGATTTTTTTAGAGATAAGTTCGTGATTTTGTTTTATCAAGTCAAATTAATTGTATTATGTTTTTAAAACACTATCATGCTAGCATAAATCCTGAAGAATATCATATATTTTTCTGGTCTTGTTTATAGCAGTGAATCATATACTTTTAGTAATTATAAAAATCGCGTTTAGCTCGTGTTGAATCTACTGTCGTGGTATGGACGTGTGGTGAGGAGATATGAATCGCATGTATCTAAAAGAGTTATGAATATAAGAGATAGATGAAGACTTAGGAAACGATAGGTGGATTGTGTCAGGAATGATAAGAAAGAGAAATTAGTAAATGATAGCGTGACAATTAACAGAGGAGAATCAAAGAAAAAACGTGTTGCACCGACCACAACTAACAACGTATGAACGTACAAGTCAGGAAGATGATGATGATGGTGATGATGAAGATGATGATGATGATGATGATGATGATGATGATGATGATCATGATGTAGCATGTTGAGCTACGGGAATAGATAAGTTGTTGCTAATAATCGGTTGTCGTGGTATCGGCATGTGATGCGAAGGAATGCGGAAAATGTTGTCAAAAAAGTTTTGAGCTTGAATGTGGATGGGTGTTAGAGTAGAGGAAGACTGTGGGGAGCGGACTGTGAGAAGGATATGCCTAGATAGAAAGTGTTTGATGACAACGAGTATAAAAAGGTTTTTACAAAAAATAAAACCGACGTCACACAAAAAAAAAAACAAAAAAAAACAGATGAATTGAGAACCTCCTCTTTTTGGCAGTCGGTTGAAAAGATAAGTTTGTAAGAAGAAGATATGCTGCGCTGAGCACTTATGGTTGGGAGAAGAGCAGGCCCGGCAGTCTCGACAGAGATAACGACAAAATCGTTAACTTTCGGTTGCTAATTACTAACGAATAACTTCGGTTGCAATAATGATGCTTGCCAGTAATGAACGATGATCCATCTTAGACGCGTTTCTCGTAAGCATAATTATTGCAATCGAATTTATTCGTTAGTAATCAGCGATCGAAAGTTAGCGATTTTGTCGTTATCTCTGTCGAGACTGCTGGCCCAGGAGATTGATAACAATGACTGTGACTCAAAGACTTTCTGACAGACCTAGTCTATTGCAATAATTGCATTTTATTGGACCCGCAACACCATTTTAAATAGACTCTATTACCCAAAGGTAAAGTAGCTACATCAGGACGGTTTTACATAGTTCAAATTATGTTAAAGAATAAGTCCCATATGTGATGGGGCGACTGTATTTCCATCAACCAGACTAATCAAGCTCCAGGCAACTACTGAGAAATTCCTGACAGAATAACCTAACATTTCTTTAAACGACCTGGGAATCGACACCGATATCTAATGCCTACGACCCACTAGCTAGACCAACGGGCAATCCTTGTTCCTGTTATCTACATTTATACATCTTTATTTTCTCACCCATCATCCATTTGTCAAATCAAATTATGACTGACCCAAAAATCTACTAGATAAAAACTGCATTCCGAAATCAGCAGGAATCAATACCAAATATAAAACACACTTAATATACATACGTTCATACATATACATAAGTTAACAAGACTTTTTGTGGCAGCGACCAACCTCGGCGACCATTTTTTATTTGGTCTTTTTTTCCGGCCGCTCGGAATTAGGGATCGTTCGAAATAACAGTTGCTTGATTCAATTCGTTACACCTTGTTTGAATTGGTAAGGGTTTTTTTAATGTTTGATTGTAAGGGTGGTTTCGGGGTCTTTATTTGGCGTTACTAAAACGATGTTTTTTTTTTGGTTTTTACGAATGTTTTTTAAGGTAAAAACGTAGTGGAATGGGAAAGGTGTTTGTCAATGAACGGTTTTTTTTCTTAGTAGCGAGTTAGCAACATTCTTGGGTCCGTGTTCACCGAAAAGATAACAGTCTAATTATCTAAAAACAGCTGTCAATGCAGTGCCATGTTCCCATACAAAAATGTGTTTTAAACAGCTGTTTTAGATAATCAGACTGTCACCTTTTTGGTGAACATGGACCTTGTGGTACTTAAATGTAATTAAGAATCTCGCGACTATTTCTCTTGATCTTTTCTTCTTTATTCTGTGGTTAGTGTGTTACTTGGTGTCAGAGATTTTATGCCGCCCATAGGCGTCTGACTGTCTCTTTCATGCTGGTTTCCTCACGACGTTTTCCTTCACCAAAGCAAGTGATAATTATACAATACGCACTTCATGTGCTGAAAAATCAGAGGTTCGAACTTGATACCTAAGACTTGGCAGTCCTACGGACACATCACTAGGCCATTATGAACAGAATTTAAATATATTTCTATTGTATAGATGATGTATTTCAGTTTCCGCTATTTCAACAAATACAATAATAGTACATACATTTTGATACATGACAGTGTAGAAAGATTTTTATTATATTCGAGACGGAATATACATACGAGCAGTATGCGAGGGTGTTTTTGAGCCTAGAACTAAAATAACAAATGTCCACGTGTATCAAACGACGTTTTTATGTAGTAGCTTTTAATTCATAGTAGGAAATTCATTCTAAAACCACGAGTACTTATGGACTACAGAAATTGAGTGTCATTAAGTGTATACTAAATACCACTAAACAACTCAAAAAAATTCTACAGAACCCTTTCACCTAACTTCCTACCACACTTAACAGACCGTATACCTTTTTTTCCTTTGTCAGTTTGTAAGAATTTTGTTAAACACATCTCTGGGACAACACACCGTCCTTTTTGTAAAAAAAAACCTTTAAATAATTTGTTACTATACCGTTTTCGAACTAAACAACTGTGTTTAGGCGCTTAATTTGATTTACAAGTTTGACATTAATCGTACTAATATTTTAATGTTTTTGTGAGCACGAATAAATAGGTCTTGTTTTTGTTTTTTTAGCAGATAATAATACAGGGTGTATACTTGACAAACTCATGACGAAGACGTCAACAAAGCATTCTGTACATCAAACTAAGTAACTTTACGCAAACTTTGATTTTTGGGGTGCAAAATCATGTTTTGTGGTAGAACTCAATGTAACGCACTCAAAAGTTCAAAACATTATGCTGGTGGATGGATTGAATATGAAGTACGGGGGAGATTCGGGTAATATTTTTGAAGTAAACGTAAAAAAAAGTATATTGCGTTTAAATTAGTTGGTCGGCAAAAAAGAAATACCCGAATCTGGGTGATTTCAGATATTTTGTAGTTGAATAACTTCGCGTTGAATTGAAATATGACTTGGATATATGTAATTATAAAGTGTTTATTACGTTACGCTTTATCCAAATAATATATTTATTTTGGTTGACTTGTAAATAGCCCAAAAATGTATGAAGGCGGGGATCTCCTTTCATCCAAATCCGTTCCGGAGTTTTACATGGAGCGACTGCTTATCTGACCTCCACAACCCAGTTAGTACTGGGTAATACGATACCTCTTGGTAAGACTGGTTGTCAAACTTTCAGGCCACTGACTACCCGTAACGACTGTCAAAGATCTACAAATGTCTGGGACGACTTAGCGGGTTTCTATCAACGGAGGGGTTGTATGATCACCTATCCATAAATCGACCTTGACAAGGGTTGCTTAACCTTGAAGATCGATTCGTGCGCCTCTTAATTAGCCACAAACTTCTCAATATCTTCAAAAATAGATGTTTATTAATAACAAAGAAATCCCATAGCGGTATTAACAACTCAACAAAAACAGCCGGTTTTAACAGCTCCTTGTGATACAAAAAACTTCTGCTAATTGAATGATTACTGAGTTTCTAACTTGGGGGCGTATGAAATTGTCTTGTGGGCGGGTTTAAAGAAGTAAACCTGCAATTATCTTTGGGCTCTTTGTAGCAACGGATACGAGTAATTTTTTTGAACTAAGATTGATTGTTAACCTTTTTTGTATGTTTTATTTGACGTATTAATCCCTCTTTTAGATATCTGTCAAAATATTTGTTTTATTTTTATTTTGGTTGCATTTGTCATTCTTGTCAATGTTGATGGATTGAGAGGGAAAGGAAGGGAAAAAGAGAAAGGTGGTAGAAATTGTGTGAGAAATGATATGAAAGAGAAAGGAGTAAGGTTGACAGAGAAGTAACATGGGACAACGGCAAAAGATGATGATAACTACATTCCAGACATTAACTTAGTTAAAACTATGCTTCTTGATACTAATTTTGATCTTCTCTTGTTCCAGAAATTTCATAAAATGACTGCAGTTGAAGAATAGAACGAAAACAAACGAAAAATTACAAAAATGGACAAAACAATGCAAGGACAACCTCCCACTGTTTCTTTCTCTGATAGAATACCGACCCTAAAAGATATAAATGTAAAAGAAAAAAACATAGACAAAATTAACATGACTATAGACTTTAGACATAGACCGTATGTAATATACAACAATTTTAGCAACAATAAAATGAAAACAAGAAAAGAAGGAGTCACTTACTGCTTCATTAGCGTCATAGTCAGTTTTATATTTGGTCTAGCAATAGGAATAGTCTTAATGAGTGGTCAATACGAAGAAAAAATGACAGTTAAAGATACACCAACAAGGAATATGAATACTGTAAAACCAGAAACGAAAACAGAAATCAATAGATTTGCAGCCGTATCTTTTACTGGTAAAGAAAACAAGTATAATAAAGATATATACCCGAAAGGATTAACAGAAGTTATGAAAGATATCTTAAAAGATACTAAAAATGGTGATAGACAACCTTTTGTATTGAATAAGACATTTGTTCCTGATGCATCAACAGTTCTGTACGATAACATATTTTGGGGCCCTCAAATTGAAGATGCAATGCCCCAAGGGTACGGAGAAAGTTCAGCGCAGATCTGGGAGCAGTATATAGATGAAACCGAGGTTGTGAAGATGGAGGCAGGGTGCGGGAGGATGCAGAATCGTCTAGTCACTTTCAAAGATGGTTTGCAAGCCTGTGTGAGGTACAGACAAAACACTGACCAAATACAAGGAGAGATATTCAGTTTTTATGTTGGAAGACTACTCAATCTGACCAATCTTGCTCCTTCTGTGGTCAGAATCGTCGATTTGAAGGACAGGCTTTGGAAGAACGTAGCCAGTGACATTGTAACAGCTCAATGGTCTAGTAACCGTGCTGTAGTTTTAACACAGTATATACCAAGCTTAGAATCGGCGTCAATACCAGACGTTTTCCGACCTACCAATAGACATTTAAATAAATTGGATATCCTGAAAATGTCTTTGAAAGAAAATGATACGGAGATCAATAAACAAATCCTTATAGACAAACTGAGAGTCAAAGAGCTAAAATTAAAGCAAGAATTACAGAATTTCACGCATATAGATTTGAAACTTAATAAAAAAACTATTGATCGATTTCTAGAGCTTGCCCAATGGTCTGATTTAATCATTTTCGATTATTTAACAGCAAATTTGGATAGGATAGTAAATAATCTATTCAATTACCAGTGGAATATCAACATTATGGATGGTCCTGCTCATAATTTGGCTAAGAAAATGGATAGTGGACTTCTAATATTCTTAGACAACGAATCTGGATTACTACACGGATATAGATTGTTAAAGAAATACAATGTGTATCATAGTTTAATGTTGGATAATTTATGTGTGTTTAGGAAAAGGACTATAGAATCTTTAAAAAGACTGTACAAGACAAAGTCAGTTGGATCTTTGTTAGGTGATATGTTCCATAAAAAGAATTCAGTAGTTATTAGGGATATTTTGCCGTCTTTGCCGGAGAAAAACGCGAAGATCTTGATTGAGAGGATAGGAAAAGTTTTGAGCCAAGTCGAGAAGTGTGAACAGAGTTTTAGCTAGCGACTTTTTTATAATCTCGCACTGAAATTAGGTTCTTTTTTTGAATTGAAATTAAAAGGATAAATATGTAGAACAGAGGAAGAGATAAATACATACAACGTGTAAAATACCTTTAACACAGCTCAAAAGCTACATAATTTTTTTGTTCTGGGACCTATAAACCTTCTAGTTACGAAGATATTGGTGGTGAAAGTTTAATAAAGGTTAAATACATGTTTTTAATGTCATAACTTTACTTCAAATACCTCCACGCCGTTCAGTGCATCAGCACAATGTTTTGAATGCGTAACATTGGGTCCTATTACAAAATATATTTTTCACCCAAACAAAAGTAGTCTTGCAGAAATATTTTTTTGGGTAATGTTACTCAGTTTGATGTACAGAATGCTTGGTTAAGGGTTCCTTTACACCCTGTATACAGTTAGCAAAACAAGTCCATCATTGCTTGAAATCACTACCCAATATTTTCTTCTTCAAATTTTTTTTTAAACAGTGCGAACTAAAAAGTGATAGCGTTATAGTTTCTTGATGCCAAATAGTAATTGTTATTTATTGTTAAACTATACGATTAGTTATAGTGAATAAATAAATAAATGTGCCAGTTTTCATTGTGAGGTCGAAAAAATAGGGCTTGGTAAGTATGATTATCTTAAAGTAGACGCCCCAGGGTAGCGAAGGAAAAATTAAAAAAAAATTGTAACGGTTTTATTTACAATTTACAGAGTCAGGTTATATTTTGATTCAAATAATTATATCAATTGAAATACTTTTAAATTGACAGTATTCTAGAAAATCTAAATTCAAAAGCATTTCAAAGAGGCCGGTTGTAGTATTTTTTGCAATCTCAATATATAAATAAATCACAAGGCTTTGTGTACATGTTGTGTCTTCAAGTTTTGTTTATAGTTTACACATAAAACAATAAAACATAAGATCGAAAAAGAGTTGAAATAAAAAGACTCAACTACTAATTGCGTCAGCCAATGCGATCGAATTGGAAGTGTCCATTATTTTGATTCATCCCTTGTATTTTGTATACCCTGTATAAGAAATAAAGTAAATACTGCTTATTAGGATTGTTATTTATTCGATATTTTTTTTTATTTTCCAAAAAATGTTTGTAATCATATTTTTTCGATCTCCTAATAAATGAAGTGATATTTCTAAGATAGGTAATTTTATATATTGTAAAAAAACTCTAGGTATGTTTTATAATAATTTATTGAGTAAAATCCATGAACTCAGATGACCATATCTTCTGAATTCTTGTACCGTTTTCGATGAAACTTTTCTCTGTGTACAATAAAATATATTTGTTTTTGTAAATAATATGTAAATGTCGACTAAAGTTAACTATTTAACTCAACATGAAAAGTGATTTATTGCTCGTTCATACACTAGGCAATAACTAAATATGTATGTATAAAGCCCACACAAAAAAGTACCGCTGTATTTTAAACTTTATGTTCAAGTTCTAGAGTTGAAAATCCAATGTGAAATATAATATTAAGGCATTACATGTAAGTCCTGCCTCAGTGTTGACGAAAACGGGCCAGAATTGTTCGCCACAAGCTTTAAAACTAGTAAGTCTTGTTTGTAAAAAAACTGTAAAAATATAAAAAATATGTAAAAAAATAAAAATAAATGGAATTCAAATTGTATGTTTTGGTTTTTGTTTTTTCGTCCTTATAGAAATTGGTCCACTTGAAGCAAAGAAAGAAAGAAAACAAATTTATAAGGCACATACCACATGTGCACGCAACAAAAAAAAATCTATAAGTAAAGAAAAAAAAATGTCACATGGCTGCGCCAAATTCAGCAACCTGCTGAGCAGCTAGTGCCCGACGCTGATCTTGACATATCACCACACTGTAGGTCCCATATAAAAGGGGGTGAGCCTGTTGCCATCATCATTATCATCATCATCATCATCATCATCATCTGCCTGCCTTTTCTCAACTATGTTGAGGTCAGCTTCCAGTCTAACCTTCCAGTCGCATTGGGTATGGTTAAAAGAAAAATGGCAAGAGAATAGAAATTTATTAAATTAGGGAAGCCGAGGTAACGTGATCAGGGTCCAGGTCGAGGTAAGGGTCCAAAGCTCGCAGCTGGCAGAAGCTGCTCGCCGCAGTGACAGGTTCGCTCGCAGACGCCAATCTTGCGAGTGTTCGCGAGAAGAGGCTCACCCGCTGTCAGTCTCCCAGAAGTAGGAATAGTAGGAGTAGCAGCAGTTGTAGCGGCCGCAGTTGTAGCAGCAGTAAGTTTTCAAGGCCGTCAGCGTCCAGGGGCTCTCAATAGTGGTAATTGCAGTGTAGTAGTTGTAGCTTTTCATGACTTCAGGACTTTAAAATGACGCCAGGACTAGATCTCGCCGGCTTAGTGACCACGTCAAATGTTTCAGAGTAATTTCCAGCTCGTTGCTGGCTCGAGGACCAAACGCAGACTGAATTTTTCAGGCTCGGCTTCCCATCATCATGAAATTATGATTTTTATAATGTTCTAGAACATAGAAGAATAAAATGAATAAAAGGCGAAGATACATGCTAACCCTCCAAATAAAGGCTATGCAGTTATTCGGAAAGAACGTATGATAAAATTTTGGATTACAATAGTCAAAAACGTAAGTACAAAAACACAAACATTACACCGGCTACAGCAGAATACCAGTATTTTACATGGAGCGACTGCCTATCTGACCTCCACAACCCAGTTAATACTCGGTAATACGATACCACTTGGTAAAACTGGTTGTCAGACTTTCAGGACACTGCGACTACCTGTAACGACTGCCAAAGATGGACAAATGACAGCCGGGACCAACAGCTTAACGTGCTTTCCGAGGCACGGAGGAAGGAAGCCACGGAGTTTGTATTCGTGCCCGGTTGATGGAAATACGCTCACCCCTATTACGTGGGACTTGAAACTAACTGGCGAAATGTGGTGTACTATTAGGTACACGTCTATATAAGGTGTTAAATATTTACTGCAGGAAACTTGAGAAGTTGTTTGGAATCACAAATAAAAAATTGTATCTTAGTAACAATCCGTTTCTAAGATATGCAATATTTTCACTGCGCACAAAATGATTGAATAAGCGCACTTGATTGTACTGTGACTGCACCGTGCAGGGCGCTGCGCGCGTGATCGTTCTCCCCTGCGACAGCGCAAACGTAGACAGCTGATTCTAACTTTCCGATCACATTTAGCAGACTTTGGACTGGCAATGTTTTTTTTTTTTACGTTTACATAACTTAAAATGCTTGAAAAAAGTTTTTTTAGAATACTCGTATATTTGTTTTTTGATACCGAGTACGTACACGAAATCCTCTTGCAGTTAATTTTTAACACCTTATATAACCATAACCCTTCTAGGAAAAGAGGCGTATTGTTATGTTATGTTATATCAATTTAGGTTACCATCGACACTCTCGGTACAAGATGGGGCCTGAGCAACTCTCAGGTCCTGACTCCGTGACACGAAGCTGGGAAACCACCTCCTCGTATATTGTTTTCATCTTAGGTCGGTGTGGGTTAGAGATGGAGCTAGATGTCCCGAGTTAAGAGGTCTTGGTGGCAGGCTACCTGAAGTGGCACAAAGTGGCCTACGGTGGCCGGGGACCACCTCGTCCCCCGACGCCCGGTGCGTCTCCCGCAGCGGCTGGAGCGAGAGGTTGTCTCCCTCTCGCGTTCCGCCATCTCCTTCGCTAGCATGACTACAATTACTAAACTATGTTTTTTCCGGCCTGAGGATCGAACTTAGGAATCCACGCTCAGCAGTCGCATTTGCATCTACGGGCCCACCGGCGCCGTGTGATCATTTATAAGTTGGAGTAAGCAAGTATTATGGGTGAACGTGAGCACCAGTATCTTCAGCCAAGTTTTAGTAATTTATTATTTATGCAAACATTTAAAAGCAACATACAAGAATTTAAACGAAGTAAGAACCATCAGTAAGTAAGCTGAAGTGGCACTGGGCCAGTCATATTAGCCGTAGAACCGATCACCGTTGTGGTAGACATGTTCTTGACTGGAGACCGCTAATCGGCAAACGTAAGGTGGGGCGCCCTCAGGTGAGCGTGGAGCGACGATCTTCACAGGGTGGCTGGTAGCAGCTGGATGAGAGTTGCTGAGAATCAAGTTGAGAGGCGTGTAATTGAGGAGACCTATGTCCAGCAGTGCAGCAGCATCAAATAAAGTAAAGTCAAGAAAACTTTTGACAGTTACAACTTCAAGCAATTACTAAACTACAGAATAAATTATTTTGACTGGTTGTTAGATAAGGGTGTAATAATGGTAACAGTCGTATAGTCTTGGGTTCGAATCCCGGCAAATACAAAGACAACAAAATCCAGCAATACACTGTGCTAGCATGGTGGATTACTCCCTACTTTTCTCACAGAGTCGAGGGTCAAATGTGGAAGCGTTTGGGTAGCCCGCGACCACAGTTCATAGACAAAACAGCTCGCGACATTCAAAGGACATGGACAAATGCTGTCCCAACTGAAAAACAATAAAAGTATTACCCATTTTGGAAAATGATTAACATACGAGATTTTGAATAGAACTCAAATTGAAAAGTATTTTATAATTTTAGATTTAACTCGAAACGTTGAATTTACCCCTCAACGTTGCCACACATTAACAAAGAACAGAACAGGGAAAAATAAACTCATCTAGTCATCAGTCATACCGTTGGATGCGAGTCGCACGGGACCGGTCAATGTGGCGACACTTGGGGGAGGCCTATGTCCAGCAGTGAGCGTCTTTCGGCTGAGATGATGATGATGATGATACCGTGCCTAAAATATAAAATATTCGTAATCTCACCGTAACTTAAAAAGTAATGAATCGTTATTTTTTTATTAAATTAATAATTTAGTTTGCAAAGTGCAAATTAAGTATACTGTTAGTCTAACTTTGTTAGGGGTTTCTGATCAGAAAAAGTTTTTTAAACAAAACCAAGTGAAGTATATGGGTATAGATTTTATTACCTACGCTGAACGCTGGTAATCATAAATTCACACAAATGTATGTTGTTATAATTTAAATGTGTTTTGTTTTGTGGCTGACTTAAATCTCTCTGTGTAAAGCAAAGAGAATAGAAACCTGCTTTTTCCCCGGTGATCATATTGTTAGAAACGAAAAGATTGTCTCATTTTGAGAAATAATTGTCTTCCAGTGTGTGTTAAGTATTTTTTTATCAATTTACTGTGTTTATTAAATGCCTGGGACGGATATATTTACATAATATACAGGGTGTAAACAACCTCATCACGAAGCCGTCTTGAGAATCAGAATCTCAGAATTGAGCTATTAGTTTGGCGCTTTCGGTTGCATCCATCAGTTCCTGTAGTGAACGAACAACAGAACACGCAGGACACGATATTAAGTGCCCCATCGTTTGTGGAACAGCACCTCATTTACACTTCAGGGCAGAGTCATTCACTCCGCCATGAGTGGGAGAGGTCATTTGATGATTTCCCATCCGGAAAAAAAGGGCAGAGTCATTAATGAATCTCCATCTGAGCAAGTTTTTTTGGAAAACCTGGGTCCGAAGTCTATTTAAGGCTTTCAAGTCAGCCATGGCAACACCTGCCCAGGAGGGAGATTTCACACACTATTGTATTGTACTAAGGGCGGGTGTCCATAACTCCACGTACGGGTTATAAACTACCACGCGCCCCAGTGCGGTTTGGTACATGTCACGTGTCTTCGAATTTTTCAACCGACTTCTAAAAAGAGGAGGTTCTCAATTCGTCTGTATTTTTTTTTTTTTGTGTTTGTTACCTCAGAACTTTCGACTGGGTGAACCGATTTTGATGATTCTTCTTTTATTTGAAAGCTGGTGCATTCTGTGTGGTGCCATGTCAATTTGGTTAAGATCTTACGCTGATCTTCGGAGATATAAATGGAACTCTTCAAAAATACACGGCAAAGCTGCAGTAATTGCTGCAATCGCTTTGTTGTTTATTGTTTATACAACATCATGACGTAACATCACACCTGTATGCTCTGAGGGAGTACGCAGAAGTATACAATACACCCAGATTTCGACAGTTAGACGTGTAAAGTTCCATTCAATGGGATCCCGGAGAAATAGAGGTAACTCCTTGATGGGGCTGTTGATTATGTTCAGCTCTTGGGGTAGGGTCTTCTTCAGATAAACAACTCGTTTCGGTATACAACTAGTTAATAATTTATTCTTCGTTCTGCATAGTTTTTAATATAGGTAGTTATGTTCGATCACTGAGACGTGGTCTCGCATAGGAGGTTGTAGCGGTGTGTGTAAATTCTATTTATAACTACACCAATGCTGAAGGCATCAAATTTGTTTTCAATCCTCCATATTCACCAACTTTTGGTGGAATCTGGGAAGCGGGCGTTAAGTCTGCTAAATTTCACCTCAAGCGGATTATGGGCAACGCTAGCCTCACGTACGAGGAATTAGGCACATTGTTCGCACAAATTGAAGCCATACTCAATTCCCGTCCCCTTTACCCTTTATCACCCGATCCTACTGACTGTTCCCCGTTGACTCCCGGCCACTTCCTTGTGGGGCGGCCCTTAACATCACTGCCATCTCCACCCGTCACGTTAAAAGCTCCAGACAGGTACAATAGAATAGAACAGCTGAGGCAGCATTTTTGGCAGCGCTGGCACAGAGAGTACCTAGCTGAATTGCAACAGCGAACCAAATGGCGGTTGAAGGATAGAGCCTTGAAGGTGGGAGACATGGTCGTCCTGAAGGAGGAGAACTCGCCACCATTGAAGTGGAGACTCGGTCGAGTCCAGCAACTGTTCCCAGGAGCGGATGGAGTCTGCAGAGTGGCCGACTTCTACACGGCGAGAGGCGTCGTCCGACGTGCTCTGAACAGAGTCTGTCTCTTACCCACGACGGAAGAACTTGAAAGTGAGACCTTTCAAGGGGGGGAGGATGAATACGCCGTGAACCGGCTCACACCGGCGCGGGAGCAGAGGGGAGCCGACGGGCGCGCGGGAGAGGGGCGCGCGGCGGCGGCGGCGGCGGCCGCGGGCAGCGGGAGCGCCGCGCCTACACACCGCTACAACCTCCTATGCGAGACCACGTCTCAGTGATCGAACATAACTACCTATATTAAAAACTATGCAGAAAGAAGAATAAATTATTAACTAGTTGTATACCGAAACAAGTTGTTTATCTGAAGAAGACCCTACCCCAAGAGCTGAACATAATCATCAGCCCCAACACTCCTTAACTTTATAGGCACACCAGAAGCGGTTTGGGTAGTTTTAGGCAGAGTACTTTCTCGGAGTGGTCCCATTTCGATTTGATAAAGATCTGGTGACTTCGGAAGATAGGCAACTGAACTCCTTAATAAATGATAGCAAATGTACTGGGATCGCGTCTGTCTATTGTTTACACCAGTTCATAACAAAAAATCAGACCGATACGCTGTGAAAGGGTAAGCACATGTGAACCACTAAAAAGTGAAAAATAAAAACTTGACCTTTGTTTGATTGATTTAGTTTTTTTGTCACCGACTTCTGGAGCTAAAGTTATTTTTCACTTTTTTGTGTGAAGTCGGTTATATTTTTTGCAAAAAAGTTTTTTGGTTCTAGGACATGTCAGTTTCCTCACGAGGTTTTCCTTCGCCGTTTAGAGAGCAGAGGTGATGAAATAAATTACACAAATAGTGCGCCTGCCTGGGCCACCACTGGGCCACCGCTGCTCTTTCACATACCTACTAATGTTTTGTCTCACAGTCACAGTTTTGAGCGACAGAGACAACGTTCTATAAAGGAGAACCATTACTAAATCACGAAGTGCCATATTTACGATCAACTCGCTTGCCAAATTAAAATGCTCACCCAACATTCTTGAGATAAAAACTAAAACCATATTAAATCTGTTCAGCCTTTTTGTAATATAAAGGTGACATGCGGACATACAGTTTTGATAACACACACATTAACATGGGGAATGTTGGCACAGTGGTGACACCATGACTTGGGTCGTGGATTCGAACCCAGGCAGGCGCATTACTTTGCGTAATATTAAATATTTCATCACTATCATCGGCACAGACTTGTTCCGGCTGTTAATTGTTGATCTTTGACAGTCGTTACATTTATTCAGTGGCTCGAAAGTCTGTCAACCAGTCTTACCAAGGAGTAGCGTAATACCCAGTACTAACTGGTTTGTGGAGGTCAGATAGGCAGTCGCTCCATGTAAAATACTGGTATTCAGCTGCATCCGGTTAGACTGGAAGCCGACCCCAACATAGTTGGGAAAAGGCTAGGCAGATCATGATGTTGTTACTCATAAACATATCTTCACGCCTCTGTTTCTTAGGAGGTAGACAGAGCGGTATACATATTCTACACCAACATTTTGCCAGACGTTTGTGATAAAATGTAGTAATGTCACTTCGAGGCGTAATATATACTTTACTACGGGCACTTAAAAGGGTTAGTGACCGATTACTGCAGTATTTGTGCAATGGAAGATGTGGTTTTATAGTGTGGGTCCCGTAAGTCTTTTAAAGTGTAGTGATTCATTAATGACTCTACCAGGGCCCGGCAGTCTCGACAGAGATAACTTTCGATCGCTGATTACTAACGAATCAATTCGACTGCAATAATTATGGTTACAAGAAACGCATCTAGGATGGACGCTGATAGAGACTTTCATTATTCGCAAGCATCATTATTGCAACCGATTTATTCATTTGTAATTAGCAATCGAAAGAAAAACGATTTTGTCGTTATCTCTGTCGAGACTGCCAGCCCTGCTGAAGACTTCATTCTAAACTTCGAATCTGAATCCGCTGTGAGTTTTTTGATTGGCATTCTAAAAACTCGGTTGATAATTCGAATTTACACTAGCGCCACCCTTGTGAGCGTGTCAGCGAGTTTGTAATACGATACTATTTGGTAAGACTGGTTGCCAGACTTTCGGGCCACTGACTACCTGTAACGACTATCAAAGATCTAAGTACACATGACAGCCGGGACCAACAGCTTAACGTGCTTTCCGAGGCACACAGGAAACTCAAATATAATGGGGCGGTCCCAGAAGGGACCCCAGCTCCCGACCTTGTAAATTTCAACAAAAAAAAAATCTTTTTGTTTTTTTTAAATAATCAGGGTTTCCCAATACTACCACGGACCCCTAAAGGCTCACCGCTAGGACACGGCCTAATGGCGAGTACATTAAATAAAAAACGATTCCTTATGAATCATGCGCTATCTGTATCTTAAAACTTTTGATAATGGCGGCTCACTGAGAAGGAGATGTAGAACCGACAGTTGGATTTTAGCTTTTGCGTTTGTGCCTACAGCCTATGTTTCACGCATTTTTACACAAGTTTTTTTTTCGTTTTAAAAGTCGATAATAATTTATTTTGAACAGAAACAAGATGTCTCAAAAACCTTCAAGCTGATAATTCTTCAGAAGTCTTAAAGAAATACTTTTTGGTTTTATTTTATAAGTACTTTTTCATGTAATTCTTTTTTACAATAGTCCTACAATGACATTATAAAACAAAAATTGTCATAAATCTCGGCGAGGGGGGCCAGGAGTCCATAGCACAGGGTATCCTAGTTTGAACTCCTGACTCCCACAAATCTTTGTGCCTTCAATATTTGTAACACCTTATAATTATTGTAGCTGTAGGTACTTTGTGGGAGCAAAATAAAATTTTATTATTATTATTATTTAAAATTTTACATACGAGGAATACTATTAAAGTGCTGGCGTATGTACAGTCGAAGTTAAACTAAACTTTCAGCTAATCTTTTCAGGATTATTCGGTCCCGTGCGACTCGCATCCAACGGATTCCCGCAACCTTCACCAGGTCATCGGTCCATCTAGTGGGAAGCCTCCCAACGCAACGTCTTCCGGTTCATGGTCGCCAGTCCAGAACTTTCGCTTTTTCTCCAGAACTATCTTTTTAGTTTTGATCACACAATGAAACTCCTAGTCCGTTAAAATGGTGGTGTACAATAAAGTATCTGTCTAACAGAAAAATTGAAAGCGACTGTCCCATCTGCAGTTACAACTCAATGTAAAAAGCCCACTTGCTCCGGGAGGTCTCAAAGTGACACGTATGTCGCAGTTGCCACTATGGCTTAGTGCCACCCGCCGCAGTCACACTAAACGCACATATTACACACACACATAAAGGGTGTAAAAGTGCCCAAAGGCTCTTGTTCGAAGCCGAAAGGTACTTGTTCTCCCCTTCATTGCGATCATTTTGTTGTTCTACACCATACCTGGGAACCTTCTACTTACGGAGATATTTGAGGTCAAGGTTTAGACTTTTTCAATATTTTTATTATTGAACACTAGTTTTTGTTGTCGGCTCGATCTTTAGGTGAAGCCGCACTTGCATGGTTTGGTCCTTGGATGGGTGACCGCCCATTACATACCGAGTTTTATCCGTGCTTTGGAACGCATGTCGTTGGTCCCGGCTGTCATTTGACAGTCGTTACAGGTAGTCACTTAGTCAGTGGCCCGAAGGACTGTCAACCAGTCCTACCAAGAGGTATCGTATTACTCAGTACTAACTGGGTTGTGGAGGTCAGATAGGCAACCGCTCCATGTAAAATACTCCGGTATTCCGGTTGAACTGGAAGTCGACCCCATCATGGTAAACAAAAAGCTAGGCAGATGCGAATGTTGATTGCTATAATTTTTGTAAACAAAGAATTTCTACCAAGATACCTAGTAACAATTCAATCAAAGCAAATAAATCTTATCTTATCTTATCTTATCTTATCTTATCTTATCTTATCTTATCTTATCTTATCTTATCTTAATCAACAAGAAATTAATACTCCCAAATTCAATCAACACAAATTATCATACGTGTAATACGAAACTAACGACCAATTTCAATTGGTCGGCTTATATTTTGGCGATATATAGAGCTGTGGTCGTCTAGTGTTTTATGGTACTGGAACGCATCCGACATCATGGAACGTAGACATTTGGGCCGCCATTTTGAAGTAAGATCACGCTGACGCTGTCACTTTTGAATTTGATCCAAAGGTTGGGAATCCGAATGTGTGTTTACAAAATGTATAGCTTCTCGAGGCGGGGACTGTAGTAGTACTGATCATAATGAAATATCATGGTAGACATTCTTTCACTACACAACGCCTGTAAGTTCGAAAAGCTAGGCAGAAGTGTACCTAATGTTACACTCATATTTCTCCAGTTATCACCAACTTAGACTCCGTGGCTGATACTGAGGAATTACTGATGGAAAAACCCAATAACACTTTGAATGATCTAAGAATTGAACACAGGACCTCATGTTTAGACCACTAGACTGACGAGGTAGTTGGCAAAACAAATAGCATACAAAATACGTTTGTGTTTTATTTAGGAGAAAACCTTAGGCAATTAAATGAAATATAATATTATTATGATGCCAATATCAATTACCAAATATCAAACACCTACAATAACAGTTCAGCTTATACTGTTAAGGCTCTAATAGCGTTTTAATAAATGGTTCCGTCAAACGGTTGCGTTTGGCACATTACTCAATCTAAAATGGCGGACACCGGCACTATTTTGACAAATCACTTGTCAAAGATTCAAGAAGAGAATGTTTTATTAAAATAAATGGATATTCATAGGGCGATACTAACCAGAGCTCTAGTAACTGGGGTGTGGAGGTCAGATAGGCAGTCGCTCCATGTAAACTACTGGTATTCAGCTGTATCCGGGTAGACTGAAAGCCGACCACAACATATTATGTAGTCTAGAAAAGGCTAGATAATGATTTACAAATTGTGCAATAGTCCAACCCTTGGGCTTGAAAAAGTGCCGTCGAAGCATTTGTGAAAAACTTTCTTTGCAATTTTGGGCTATAAATAAATCATCATCATTATTTCAACCGAAAGACGTCCACTGCTGGACATAGGCCTCCCTCAAGTGTAGTCACATGGACTGGTCCGGTGCTACTCGTATGCAATGCAGCCTACAACAATCTACTGCTGGATATGGGCCTCCTCAATCGCAACCCACTCAACTCGATTCTCAGCAACTCTCATCCAGCTGCTACCAGCCACCCTGTGAAGATCGTCGCTTCACGCTCGCCTGAGGGCGCCCCACCTTACCTTTGCCGATTAGTGGTCTCCACTCAAGAACATGTCTACCCCAACGGTCATCGGTTCTACGGCTAATATGACCGACCCATTGCCACCCGGGCACAAATCCGTACTTTTTAAATTTTGCCTTCTCCAAAATTTATATCACTTCATGCAAGAAGCCATTTATTAGTAGAGTGAGTCCGTAACTGCCGAATTATTTAAATAAGATAATTATTTGTCATACAAATCAATGGACAAACTAGTTCTGTGTATGTGTGTGTATGACATACGAACTAACACACGGTTGAGAGGGGTTACCATACACTTCTATAGGAGGTCAATATTGGACGCGCAATGAAGGTATGTTGTAGCATTTGCGGAGCTACTGATAACTGTCACCAACGACCTAGAAATGTAATAGAAATGGTGATAAAAATATAAATCGTTATAAATAAAATACGAATAAGTCCGTCCCTTAGATTATACAAAAAAAAATTACCCGTATTTTTTCCTTTGTTACGTAAATCAAAATTGACGAAGATACGACGCTTTTAAAATTCTCAATACGTCACGTCTAGGTATAATTTTTAGAGCGTACTGACGTCATGAGCCCCCACTCTCGAGTTTTGATGCGTTTTATCTTTGTAAATATTCATTGATTTAAAAAAACAAAAAATTCGTGTCCTTTATTTTCCAATACGCTAACTGACGGAATAAATAGATTTGCATTTTTTTGATACTGTCGTCATGTTTATTGTCCCGTTGAAGTGTAAAATCCTTTCCTTGAATCGAGGAAGATCGAGCCATTGAACACCACACTTACTGAATGTGGTCTCTCTTCTTTAATCGGTCCCTCATTGCTGAGGGTCGTGGTACTGGTTACATTTAAACGGACAATCTGCCTCCATCGACTCCGGCCCAAAATTGCTATCACCACCTGCTGATTTTTGCTGAATGTGGTATTTTCAGACTATCTAGAAACTTCCAGGAGAGTATTGTGGGCCCATTGGCCATGTTAGGCATGCAATAACTGCAGTACCCGTAGTAGCAAAAAATTGCAAATCTATTTATTGCAGACGATTAAAGTCCATAGAATAAAATTAGTAAAAACTGACATCAAAACATAAACATGAATTACATTATGCATATTTGCATGATAACAAAAAATAACATAATCGGAATACATCACAAATTACATAATAATGTCATAACTGAAACGAATCACAAATAACATAAAAGTAACACAATACACACTCATAAAAATCACAAATTGTCATAGGAACAATAAAAACATAGGTAATAAACGTAACGTGCAGTTCGGCTCTAGGTAGCTGTGCGTAACGTACAGCTAACTAGAGCCGAACTGCGTGTGCAGTGCGTGTATAATGGAACGTATTTTTTGCTTTTGTAAATCAATGAACATATAATATTGACAAAGATAAAACGCATCGAAACTCGGGAGTCAGAACTCACTAAAAATTATACCAAGGCGTGACGTATTGAGAATTTTAAAAGCGTCGTATCTTTGTCAATTTTGGTTTACGTAACGAAAAAAAATAAGAGTAAAATATTTTTTTGATAATTTAAGTGATTTGGAAGAAGACATGCATGCTGCGCCAATCACGAATAAATTGTTTACTTCCAAAGATTTTCTTCTGGTAGTGAACATCTTTCTTGGGGTCGTAATAGCCACATACGGTAGGCACAGATCAGACTGGGTTGTGGAGGTCAGATAGGCAGTCGCTCCACGTAAGATACTGGTATTCAGCTGCATCCAGTTAGTTAGACTGGAAGCCGATCCCAGCGTTGTTGGTAAAATGCAGGTCAATGTTGTTGATGATCAGAATATGACTTTAAAGGTAGATTCAACCATGTTTTACATCTTTAACCTCTAAGACCTGCTATTATTTTGTAATTTTATTGAACAAACAATAAAAAAAAACTATTCTCACATACCTAAAAACCTATAAATACATAGTATTCAAAAGATATATGTTCGTCTGTCCCCTGCGACCTTCGTAACATAAAAACGTCTAGAGCTTTTTTATGATACGTCATAAAAAAACGGCTGTTGTAAAAATTTGCTCGGTTTTATGACACTAGAATTGTCTCCTGGGTTTGCTTGGCACCAATCTTAATCGGTGACACCATCATTATTATTATTTTCCAAAATTTTCTATATCAACAGGGTTGAAATGAGCTTTCGATAGCCAATGTCAATTTTGACGTTTTTCTATAGCTTATGTTATTTTTGTCGTTTCTTTAAGGCAGTGTGTTCAACACAATATTATGGAGGGCTAAGTTTAGCCGAAATACGTCCACTGCTGGACATAGGCCTCCCTCAAGTGTCCCCACATTGACCGGTCCCGTGCGACTCGCATCCAACGGATTCCCGCAACCTTCACCAGGCCATCGGTCCATCTAGTGGGAGGTCTTCCAACGCAATGTCTTCCGGTTCGAGGTCGCCACTCCAGAACCAAATGCAAAGTGTAAAATTAGTGAATTGTTTAATTCATGTTCAATAAGTTTAAGTTCATGTACTATGTATATTTTAGTTCCATGTTCTCCAAGTAGGAGGGTAAAATCCTTGTCATTTTTTATTGATAAATGGTCTTTTTCCATATTCCATTCTTATTAAAATAAAATTAGGATAAAACGTTGCGGTATCGGGACGTCGAGCTTCATTGTCTCGGCGCTTTTCTGGTGGTCACCACTGTTGATTCTGGCGCACAGGACTTACAGTACTTAGGGAGTGTGGCGGGATTGTCTCAATTTGCCGACTACGCTGGCACTCCCCCTTTAATGAAGTCACGAAGTATATTTATATCGCTGGACATTTACACACAGCGCCATCTAGTGCCACACTAAGCAAGGCTTGTGTCGTGGGCACTAGATAGTTGAGATACTACATTTATACGTTTTTGCACATATACATATAATCATCATGTTTATACATATAATCATCCATGACTCGGAAACAAATGTCCATGCTCATCACACAAACATTTGCTCCTACCGGGATTCGAACCCAGGACCCTAAGAACGTAAGGCAACCTTACTACCACTACGCCATTCGCGTCGTCAAATTGAGCGTCGTGTTGGTAAGTTTTTGGTTGGAGGAGCTCCTTGCTAAGTAATACCAGCAACTCGAGTTGAGCTTGCCTAGGTTGGTCTGTGGATGGGTGACCACCCTTACATACCGAGTTCCCTCCGTACCTCGGAAAGCACGTTAAGCCGTTGATCCCGGCTGTTATTTGTAGATCTTTGACAGTCGTTACAGGTCAGTCAGTGGCCCAAAAAGTCTGACAACCAGTCTTACCAAGGGGTATCGTATTACCCAGTACTAACTGAGTTGTGGAGGTTAGATAGGCAGTCGCTCCATATAAAATATTGGTATTCAGCTGCATCCGGTTAGACTCGGAGCCGATCCCAACATTGTTGGGAAAAGGCATCCAGATGATGATGTTGGTAAGTTATTAGTTAAAACGAACAAACTTATATTTTATTATATCAATACTAAAGTAAACAGACAGATTTTATGCATTTAATATGCAAAATATATTCATTTTTATTTCATAATAATTTGTGAAATCGTTTTATTGATTCGCTGATGTGTTTTTTTTTGTTGTTTTAGTAAGAAAATAATAATTTAAAGATGTAATTTTATTAAACCAACTATTATGTACAATACTCGTGTTCTAATAACTCGTGGGTATACAGGGTGTAAACCATCTCATCACAAAGCCGTTACCGAAGCATTCTGTACATCAAACTAAGTAACTTTACGCAAAAATTATTGCTGGGAAACAACTTTTTTTTTTGAAGTTATAAATCATGTTTTGTGGTAGAACTCAATGTAACGCACTTAAAACATTGTGCTGATGGATGGATTAAATAGTACGGGGGTCGTGGAGGTGTTAAAAGTCAAAATCTTACAAAAAAACAAGTATTTAATTAAAAAACTTGTCAAAAAGTTGTAACTTTGACCCCCCATATCTCCGTAACTAGAAGGTTCTCAGGTATGGTGTAGAACAAAAAAATGATCGCAATAACGGGGAGAACAAGTGCCTTTCGGCTTTGTGAAGAGGTGTTTTACACACATTATAATAAAGTTCAATCGAAGGTTAAGCTTGAAGAGCTCGGTCTGAAGATGGGTCACCATCACCTTAATGTGCTTATAGGCATGGAGGAAACTTGGTATGTAATGGGTGGGAGTTTGCGGGAATCCGTTGGATGCGAGTCGCACGGGACCAGTCAATGTGGCGGCACTTGGGCTCCCCCAAGTGTCCAGCAGTGGACGTCTTTCGGCTGACATTATGAATGAACGGGTGGTCAGTGTGGTCACCCATCCACAGACCAACCTAGGCAAGTGCGGCTTAACCTAAAGATCGACCCGCGCGGCTGTTATTTAGTCACGAGCTACTCACGAGCAAAAAATCTTGAAGAGATGATTCACCGTGATTTGAAGAGTGTATAATAGCCGCTCGGTGGATATTGGTGTGGGTTACATGTTTGTGTTCTCTAGTTTTTAATTATTTTATGTATTTTTTGACATGTAACTGTTTTATATCCCTAATAAATAAAATAAATAAAATAAATAAAATAAATAAAATAAATAAAATAAATAAAATAAATAAAATAAATAAAATAAATAAAATAAATAAAATAAATAAAATAAATAAAATAAATAAAATAAATAAAATAAATAAAATAAATAAAATAAATAAAATAAATAAAATAAATAAAATAAATAAAATAAATAAAATAAATAAAATAAAATAAGCTGTTGGTCTCGGCTGTCATTTGTAGATCTTTGACAGTCGTTACAGGTAGTCAGTGGCCCAAAAAGTCTGACAACCAGTCTTACCAAGGGATATTTATTTATTTATTTATTTATTTAAACTTCATGTACAAGAGTGGTACATAGGCGGACTTAATGCCACAAGGCATTCTCTACCAGTCAACCATTGGGTCAAATAAGACAGCATTGTGATAGAGTACAGTAAAAATAAAAATACCATTTTTAAGCATAAAATTAAAACACATAAATGGGTATACAATACATACTAATACAAATATAGGCATATAAAATAAACTAATATATATTAAAAACATACAAATAGACCGAAAAACGAGAAATCTTATAATAATTAGTATGACTCTAGTGAAGACTGAGAAGAAAAATATTTAGTCCGACTTTAAATAGAACTTCCGAACTGCTCTTTTGAAAGCCAATTTGCTTTCGGCTTTTTTAATGGCAAGGGGTAGCGCGTTCCAGAGCTTTATAGTGGAGACAGCATATGAAGAGGGCATAAACCAGTACGGTGAGAGGGAATTTGAAGTATTAGGTTTTTGGAAGCTCGAAGGCTGCGACTGTGAGAACTGCCCAGCAACATGAAATAAGATTTTAGGTACTCGGGAGCACATGGATCATTCATAATCGTGAAAAGCATGCAGAGAGATCTGAGGGACCTCCTGAGCCTGATAGGCAGCCATTTAAGCTGAGAGCGGTGCGAAGAGATGTGATCGTATTTACGTAGTCCAAAAATGAACCGAAAGCAAATGTTCAGAAGACGATCCAATTTGTTAAGAAGCTCTTGGTATCGTGTTACCCAGTAATGACTGGGTTGTGGAGGTCAGATAGGCAGTCGCTCCTTGTAAAATACTGGTATTCAACATGCATGCCTACTTAGTTTGGAAAAGGTTAAGCAGATGATGATGAAGATATGATGGAACCAATTCCCCAGCAAAACATTTGTCTATTTATGGTTAGTTTTTAAAAGAAGTTGATTTTATCTAGCTAGTATTGTAAGTTTACATAAATCAATAAAATATGATAATAATTTTAATATTTTTTCAACAATCATAACTTTCGATAAAATAATACGACAATAATGTAAAATCAAGCTATTCAAAATCAAATTTTATTATTTTTCACATAAATTGTTAAAATAACGATACTTATTATAATACTAAAATAATATTGTTGAATTATTTTATTGCATTATTTTTAACATTTTAAATATTTTATTGATACGATTTAAGTTAAGTATTGAATATTTTAGATCATTTAGTCGTGAGTGCTGATCTTGAGGTCCTCGGTTTGATTCCAGGGTCAAGCAAAGTGTTATTGGACTTTTCCATCAGGAATTTCTCAGTTGCAGCTACAGAGTCTGCAATTACGCCCAGTTGATGGCAATGGGCTCGCCCCATATCACTTGGGATTTAAACGTACAAGTTACTGGTGACACATACTAGCTTCAGCCCGCGACTTCGTTCGCGTGAAGTTTTGACATCGCAACGCATCGCCTGCTCAACGGAGGCTTTTTTCCCGCTTGCAACATTTCTTGTTGCTGCTCCCCTCCTATTGGTCATAGCGTGATGTTATATAGCCTATAGCCTTCCTCAATAAATGGACTATCCAATGCAAAAAGATTTTTTCAATTCGAGCCGGTAGTTCCTGAAATTAGCGCGTTCAACCAAACAAACAAACAAACTCTTCTGCTTTATAATGTTAAAGTAGGTATCTAGAATTTAAATAGAATAGATTACTAGATACTTACAAGTATATCTAACCCTCTCTGTATTCATCATCTGCCTGCCTTTTCCCAGCTATGTTGCAGTCGGCTTCCAGTCTAACCGGACGGATGGAGAGACTGCCTATCTGACCTCCACAACCCAGTTATTAGTGGGTAATACGATGCCACTTGATAAGACTGGTTGTTAGACTTTTTTGGGCCACTGAAAATCAAAATCATCAAAATCAAAGCATTTATTTCAAGTAGGCCAGTTACAGGCGCTTTTGAATTGTCGAAACCAAGATGAAAATTAAATGTAGCTACAGTCCCAGTCACAAGACATAAAAACTGTGAAAGTACTGTAGTTGCCCATTCCCTAGTGTAGATCTCTATGGAGAAGAACGGGCAAGAAACTCCATGGACACTCTTTTAAATCATAATATTGTTACAAAATCTTCGTTACATCATTCCTGTTGAGATGTTATATTATGTGAGAACAATGTAGCAAGATGTGCACGATAAAAGTGTCCTTATTTAAAACAAACAAAAACAATTCAAAAATAAAATAATTAATAAAATAAAAAAAAGCCTGACTGCCTGTTACGTCTGCCGAAGATGGACAAATGACAGCCGGGACCAACAGCTTAACGTGCTATCCGAGGCACGGAGGAAACTCGGTATGTAAGGGTGGTCACCCATCCACAGACCAACCTGGGCAAGATCGGCCCAATCGGCTGTTATTATTTAGCTCACCCTCTCGGTATTACAAGCGTTATATTATCTTAGTTGACTTTGACCTCCAGCTGATCTTGCACCAGTTATCATCAGCAACCTGTCTCCACCTCATTATGTCGGCTTCCAGTCTGACCGGATGCAACTGAATGCCAGTATTTTACAAGGAGCGACTTAAGTGGCACTGGGCAGGGCACATTGCTCGCAGAACGGATGGCCGATGTGGCCGAAAAGTTCTGGAGTGGCGACCGCGAACCAGAAAACGTTGCGTTGGAAGACCGATGACCTGGGGGTTCAAAATGGAAAAAATGCCATTTTTGGCCCGCAGGTGAAGGTTGCGGGAATCCATTGGATGCGAGTCGCACGGGAGCAGCGGTGGCCCAGTGGTGGCGGCCCCGACTTACGAACAGTAAGTCGTGGGTTCAAACCCAGACAGGCGCATTACTTTGTGTGATTTATTTCATCAGCACTGCTCTCAAAACGGTGAAGGAAAACATCGTGAGGAAACCGGCATGTCCTAGAACCAAAAATTCGAAAACATGTGATATCTACCAATCCGCACTGGGCCCGCGTGGTAGATTATAGCCCAATTCCCTCTCATTGAGAGGAGGCCGTGTCCCAGCAGTGGGAACATTATAGGCTGATGATGATGAGTCGCACGGGACTGTGGCGACACTTAGGGGAGGCCTTTGTCCAGCAGTGGACGTCTTTCGGCTGAAATGATGACATGGAGCAACTGCCTATCTGACCCCACACAACGCATCAACTGGGTAATACAACCTACCCCTTGATAATAGGTGGCTTTCAGACTTTCAAGCCACTGACTACCCTACCATTGGTGTAAAAAGACCATTCATGCTGAGCCGAAAGGCACTTGTTCTCCCCGTCATTGTAATATTGTTTTTGTTCTACACCATACCTGGGAACCTTCTAGTTACAAAGATACTGGGGGTCAAAGTTTTTAAAATACTTATAAAACACATTACTTGACCTGTGTACAATCTATCCATCAGCACAATGTTTTGAGTGCGTTACATTGAGTTCTACCGCAAACCGCGATTTTTTACCCCAAAATAAAATCGTTTCCACCAATAATTTTTGCGTTAAGTTACTTAGTTTGATGTACAGAATGCTTGGTTGACGGCTTCGTGATGAGTCTGTTTCATCATCATCATCATCCTATAATGTTCCCACTGCTGGGACAGGCCGCCTCTCAATGAGAAGGAATGGGCTATAATCCACCATACAGGCCTAGTGTGGATTGGTAGATGTCACATGTCTTCGAATGTTCTAGCTAGAACATGCCGGTTTCCTCACGATGTTTTCCTTCACCGTTTTGAGAGCAGTGGTGATGAAATAAATTAGGTACACAAAGTAATGCGCCTGTCTGGGTTCGTTCTCACTACTTACTATCCGTTTACGCGCTGTATTTAATCTTCATATTTCTGCCCTTATTTCAATTAATTTTAGGGTCAGAAGAACATGTCTTCTTTTTCCATAGGTACTTCTCTAGTCGTCATCTTAGCAGTAAGTGACCTTTCTAGTCATACTCGTATCTTCCATTTACATTTTATCCATAACAAGTTCAACTGCATTTAACAACATTCCCAGAGAACCGAAAAGTTCAATAATAACAAGAAGAACCAAAAAAAAATAACTGTGACTGCCCTAACTAACCGAATTCAAAATGCTTTTGTCAAAATTGTTCATAAAAACCCAGCTTGTTTGGAGCCAGAACCGCGTTAGAAGACCAATTTAAAAAGGACCCTGATTCTTTACAATTCCTGTGAATAAAAGACTTTCTTTAATTGGTCAGTGTCCCCAGTATACAAATACCCTTCCGTTGATCGAAATTTGAATGGCTAAGAGATCTTTTTTAATTGGTCTCTTCACGTGAGCGACGACAAAAATAAAAAGATCTCTCTATACGTATTGAATTGAATGGATTCAAAGTCTTTTTAAATTGGACGTTCTCTCATAAGTTTGTTAAAAACCAGTGTAATCAGACCTCGATCTTGATACAATATTATTTAAAGAAAAGGTCTTTCTAAATTTGGGCTTGCGTTCATAATAGGTACAAGAAAAAAAACTGACCGAATGAGTCAAGATCAATATGAATTGCGTCGCATGGGGTCTCGATATCCGCTATTTGGGTAGGCAGTGTTGTTAGTAAGGAGTTCAATAGAAAAAGTTTTAACTGCAAGCCTTTTCCCAACTATGATGGGTCGACTTCCAGTCTAACCAGATACAGCTGAATACCAGTATTTTACATGGAGCAACTGCCTATCTGACCTCCACAGCCCAGTTAGTACTGGGTAATACGATACCCCTTGGTAAGACTGGTTGTGAGACTTTTTAAGCCACTGACTATCTGAAAAGACTGTCAAAGGTCTACAAATGACAGCCGGGACCAACAGCTTAACGTGCTTTAAGATGCACAGAGGAAACTCGGTATGTAAGGGTGGTCACCCATCTACAGAGCAACTAGGCAGGCAGTGCTTAACTTGAAGATTGACTTGAGCGCCTGTTCTTCATTAGCCGCGAGCTTCTCATAAGAAAAAGGTTTAACTAACTTGTCAACATTTTATTCGGAACAGTTTATTTCAAAACATTAACAAGGTCTAAACAGACTCTTCGGGAAGCCGTCAACCAAGCATTCTGTACATCAAACTAAGTAACTTTAAGCAAAGATTGGTTGCTGGGAAACGACTTTTTTTTTGGGGTGAAAAATCATGTTTTTCAGTAGAACTCAATGTAACGCACTCATAACATTGTGCTGATGGATAGATTGAATAGTACTGACTCAACTCGTTTACAACATTAAATACTTCAACACAACATATTATAAACAAAGTCCTCCGCCGCGTCTGTTTGTTGGCGAAAAACTCGAAAACTACTGCACCGATTTTCATGCCGTTATCACCAAATGATAGAGTGGTTCTCCAGGAAGGTTTTAGTATATAATTCGTCAAGTTGTTGTCGCGATAACCGACATCTACGCGGGAAAAGCCGCGGACATCAACTAGAGTAATATAAAAAAAAAACTTGTGAAGAAGTTGGAACTTTGACCCTTCAAACCTTCTTGTTACGAAGATACTGCTCCATAACTAAAAGACAGAGAACAAATAAGTGCCTTCCGGCTACGCTTATGTTACTTTTACCCCCATAAGATAAGGGTGGTGTAAGTGACCACTAAATAAATCCTTTAAAAATTAAAATCGAAAAGTGCCCTGTGCTAGAAACGCCTCATAATACAAAGATTGCATCAATTTGTTTTCAAAATTCAAAATGGAAGCCTAAAGGTTCCAATTTCAAAAATTCTACGTATTTGTATTTACTCATCTTACGTTGAATCCAATTTGGACTTAGAATATCGACAATACATCTGTTAGATTTCGCATATTTTTACAAACTTATTTTTACGTCCAATAATCTCATGACATTCTTATCGCATTCAGAATAGAGCATAAAATCAAACAGTAAATCATTTTAAAAATTGCAAAAAAGACTATGCTATTGTTATTCCAAAATTCCAAAGAAAAGATTTTAACACGTTATTTTGGCAGTCCAGTAAATCATATTGAGTTCTTATTGCTTAAGAAATAAGGTACATATTAATTGCAAACATTGTTTTGAAAGTCATATTTGAAATCTTGCACAGACAGTTCTTTCGTCAATCTTAATCCTGAGAGAATGGTTCCTTTTTCAAAAAAAGTTCTTTTGTAATTCGGCGTGCTTTATGGTAACTCTAGACTTTGGGATTCGAATTTGGAATTAGGTTAGAGAAAAAAAAATGGCAGATGTTTTTGGCAAAATTATTATCTTTTCGCACTTTTGGTTTCGTAGAACGAAACAAAAAAAAACAAAATGGCTCCTGTGTCCATTTTCATAATAGTTGGCAATCTAGGCACGGTACACCCTTATCATTATTCAGTTGCGGTCGGTTTCCAGTCTAACCAGATGCAGCTGAATACCAGTATTTTACATGGAGCGACTGCCTGCCAGTCCCTCTCATAGAGAGGAGGCGATCTCTCTATGAGAGGGACTGGCTATAAACCACCACGCGGGCCCAGTGCGGGTAGGTAGATGTCACATGTCTTCGCAGTTTTGGTTCTAGGACATGCCGGTTTCCTCATGATGTTTTCCTTCACCGTTTTGAGAGCAGTGGTGATGAAATAAATTACACAAAGTAATGCGCCTGTCTGGGTTCGAACACACTAGTTCTAACCTTTGTTTACATTTTCATAAAATATTCTAGATAACAACTGTTTCTTATTTATTGGTAAGAACATTCAAAGTTATTCATTGACAACTACATATAATATAATAGTGACAGCATGGCACTACAGTGTCAGATCGGTACCATATTGTTAGTACCAATTAGTATAAGGCGGGTTCCAGTTAGGCGCGTTGTTTGAAGACTAAATGTCGCACGTCGACTGTTGACAGTGTCAACAGCGCCTTATTTTATGCACAGGGTGATTCCGTTCTGAGGGACTGTTCGAAAGAGATACCGCGGCCCCGGAATATAAAGGGCGAGGAAGGAACATGGATTGGTTTTAGTCGGTAAAAGTCTGACACTCCCTCCCGCTCCGCCCAGAGTGGGAGAAGTTATTTGATGATTTTCCATCCGAAAAAAAAGGTGGTTCTGTTCTTATTGATGTACTAGCTATTGCCCACAATCTTCAGCCACGTGAAATTATTTCGCTATTTGACTCGAATTTTCACGGAACCTATTAGGGTTAGAAAATAGATTACCATTTTCTACAATAAAAGTGCCCTTAGTTATTACTTAAAACATCAGCTATCTGTCAGTAAAGGTCCCGTCAAAATCGGTCCCGCCGTTTCAGAGTTTAGCCGGAACAAATAAAAAGACAGATATTTTTACGCGATTACACGAGCTAAACGCGAGTTTTATAATTATTAAAAGTATATGATTCACTGCTATAAACAAGACCAGAAAAATATATGATATTCTTCAGGATATATGCTAGCATGATACTGTTTTGAAAACATAATACAATTAATTTGGCTCGATAAAAAGAAACCACGAACTTACCTCTAAAAATATCTTTCAAACAATAGAAAACATACTAATATGCATGCGATCATTCTGATTTTTTGGCAAATAATTCTACAAGCAATATATTAGCATGATACTGTTTTAGTTTTTTAATCCAATCAATAGTTTTTTTGTAAATCGATCGAAACCACTCATTTCGCGCTATTTGGCCCGCAGTGGCTGACGTAACAACCACTTTGTAGTGCAAGCTGATTAGAACTTTATTCTAACAGCATTTCAAACGAAGTTTGAACCACCACAAATAGAGTTGCTAATTTAGCTCGTCTAAGCGTCTTAAGTACCATAAATACTTTCTCAGTGTATCCAGGAACCTGCCGGGGCTGCGGGACTGTTCGGGAGAGATACCGTGGCTCCGTGTTTTAGTCGGTAAAAGTCTGACTCTCCCTCCCGCTCCGCCCAGAGTAGGAGGTCATTTGATAATTTCCCATCCGAAAAAAAAAGTGTATCCAGGAAAAAGCCGTTATTTTGAAATTACAAACAGTCATTTGAATTGTCTTTATTTGTATTCTTTTTTGTTTATTTTCATGTGACTGCAGGTCAAAGGCTTCCTATCCCTATTACCATTTATTTCTGACTTTGCATGTATAGACATAAAAATGTTAAAAACTAAGGTAAATTTTAAGTACGTAACAAGTTTTCGCGAAAATGTTAATTTGCCCATATCTTTTTATCGTGTTGACTCAGGACCTTGATTTTTATACACCTAATAGGGACTATAGACCTCAGCATCTGGTATAAATTTCAACTTGCTAGGTCCTCCCGTTTGCGTTCCTGAGAAAATCGGTGGTGACAGACAGACGGACAAGAAAGTGATCTTATAAGCGTTCCTTTTTATGTCTTTTGAGGTATGGAACAATAAAAATTAAAAGCAATATCCATTTCCCTATTGTCAAAGTCGTAGCACCCTGTATAATCTGTCACCTGAGTGTTGGTGGTCGGTTTTTTGTTTTACAATCATAATCTACAGAGTGTTTGTCTTTGCGCATTCCGCTTCTATAATCTGAGACGAAGAAGGTCTATGTGTGTTTCTTTGAAGATTATTATAATGTTTTCTATGCATGATGTCCCGCAGAAGCGGCGCTGTTGTGAGTTAGAATGCTGGTACTTCTGTCGTTTATTATATTTAAGGCGCGCAGACACATGACTTTTAGTGATTTTAAATTGATCATCACGTCTTAACTTCTGGTCTAATTTCTTTGAAAAAATATATGTTATACTAGACCATTTCTTTCATAATTTGATATGTGAAAATGTGAAGAAATATTTTTATAACTAAGTGTAATTAATTTGTGAAGTAATGTCTAACGCGGCAAAAAAACGATCATCACGCAAAAACTATCGGGCGTATTTGCATGAAACTTAGATCATCTCAAAGATAATTTAATGCCCTTTATATTAGTATACGGCTTTTATCCGTATTGTGTTTGATAAATCAAGGTGGGTTGTTTTTTCGAATAATCTTGGTGCGGGGCTCCTCGGGGCGACGGACGGGCGGCAGTGTATCGCTGACTACTCTCACGCACGGGTATACGCTATTGCTAAACTTCTCATACTCACTCAAGGTCATTGGCGTGAGGTAGCCCCTTAACTAACCGCATGTCCAAGTGTCCTATTTGTGAGAAAAAAGATAGCCTATGTCCTTCCCCAGGATATAATCAACCTCCTTACACATAAATATAATCTTGCTCATTGTAATATGTACTGGTATTCACCTGTTTCCGGTTAGACTGGAAGCCGACCCCAATGCAGTTGGGTAAAGGCTGGCAAATGATGATAATCCTAGTTTATTTGTGGTCAGCGCAACATATCTTCATCTTCCATACTAAAGACTAACCCGGCTTAACGTGCTTTTCGAGGCACGGAGGAAACCCAGTATGTAATGGGTGTTCACCCATCAACAGACCAACCTAGACAAGCACGGCTTAACTTAATCGACTCGAGCGGCTTTTATTATTTAGCCACGGACTTAAGTATTAGCTACAAGCGACGTGGTTTCATTTATAAAAATAAAATTTCCCGAATTAACGCCTGTGCTAGTGCAAGAAGTCATTTTAATTACTCTTCGTGTTATACACACATCGCTATTCACTCTCACTTCGCATAAGGTTCAAAATGATCTTGATTTTGCATTCTGTAAGCATCACCTAGTCATGAGACGTGTCGGGGGAATTACCTTACAGAATGCCACTATACTTACGTCATCTCATACTTTATCTGTCAAAATCTCCCTGTCAATTTAGTTCAACTCGCTGACACGCTCGCAAGGGTGGCGCTAGTGTACATTTGAATTATCAACCGAGTTTTAGAATGCCAATCAAGAAACTCACAGCGGATTCAGATTTTAAGTTTAGAATCAGGTCTTACAGAATCACACAGCAGTAACATTCAGGTTTTATACCGAGCCCCCCTTTAAGGCATATCGCGAACCTTGCAACGTATTCGTTTGGATCTTGCTAATGACAGCCGAGGTGGGAATGCACACTATGTCAAACTTCTGTCCGCCTGCCATAGACTATACTGGAAGTGGAAGATGTGGCTTTAGGCAGAAAACTCCGTTATAAATAGCTATCTGTCAACCATGTGTTGACAAAATGCAGTCCGGTTGTCTTCAGGTCTATCCAGATGTATGTTTGTTTGTCTTTTTCTCTTCTTTCTTGTGTGGTTAGTGTCTAACCTGGTGTCAAAGCATAGCCCGTTTGGTACGAGTAGCTCGATGAATTTCGCGACTTTGAATTTATGTACCAGCCGTACCGTGAGTGTCCACATTTCGGTCCCTTAAGTCATAACAGACAGGATGCATTGGATGAAGACATAGTCTTTAGGCTCTGTGGACTACGCAACGAAAATACCCGACGACCTGATCAGCATGTGGTCTAGGGTCGGATCCCCAGGCCGTGCCAAGTGTTATTGGGTTTTTCCATTAGGAATTTCTTAATAGCAACCACGGAGTCTGGGTTTGTGCCCGGTTGATGGCAATTGGATCGCCTCCTATTCCATGGGACTTAAACATGAATGGTGAAATGTGGGTATACACTTCTGTAATAATCCTTCGGGGATAGTCTGACACTCCCTCCTGCGCCGCCCAGAACGGGAGGAATCATTTGATGATTTCCCATACGGAAAAAAAGACTGTGCACCATCTGTTTATTAATCTATGTTCCCCTCAAAAGTATCGCTACAATTATAATTTGCCAGCGAGTCGGTCCGTCCATCTTACTATTTAATATATTTAAACAATGTTTTAATACAAGCCTGCGGTATTTGAAGCCTTTGGTTCGGCCCAAATGATGGTGCAGTAAGAACTCGTGTGTGTGTGTCTGTCCGTTTCAAAATGGCGGAGATTCGTTCTGTTGTTGAAAAGAGTAACCATGGAGTTTCTTGCCGGTTCTTCTCCATGGAATCAACCAACGCGACGATTTTCGACGTATTATAAGTGCCCGTCTAGGCTTATGTCAAATTAAATATTTAGATTTTTTCCAATGTTATATTGGTAATGCTACCAATGGTGACATTGGTCAAAATAGTGGTTTATGATTTCTGTTTTTTTTGCTACATTAACTAGATATGCTATACAAGACACTTAACGAAACCGCAAGGCACATGTACTTCCAGTCATTGCGATATTTTTTTTTGTTCTACACCATACCTGGGAACCTTATAGTTACGGATTGTTGGCATTGATATTTTTATTTCCTATTTTCCGTTTCTTTTCCTTTATTTAATTTGACATCTTATCTCATTTTGACTTGATCTATAATTATTTGTGATTGTACTTTTGAATTGTTAAATGTAATGTTTTTTTTTGTATGATGACCCTGATCCTTTGATATTTTGTATGCCTTTTGGCGGGGCACAGCTCGGATCTTATTTATTTTAACATCTTCTGTATGTAGCCTGTGTTCACGAAATAAATGAATTTGAATTTGAATTTGGAGACATTGGGGGTCAAAGTCAAAGTCAAAGTCAAAGTAATTTATTTGTTAAACATAGGTAATATGGTACATGGTATAAAAAAACGTGTTGTATCACTATGTTTTGCCTTGCAAGGCGTACAAATTAGGCGTAAAACTACAAGCTAAATAAGTATATTTCAAACAAGTAAAGTCATAATTAAGATAGAATAATAAGTGGATCGGACATTTTTATTTTATGCTTCTATCATCTAAAAACTCATTGATCGAATAGTAAGCCTTTTCAATTAGGAATTTCTTAAGGTGTGATTTAAAATGGTTTATGTTGGTCATTCTTTTTAAAGTTTTTGGTAATTTATTATAAATCTTTGGACCCATGCCTAGACAGCTCTTTGAGAAAAGTGCAGTACTGTGTTTTTTTGACTTTAGTGTGCCCTGGTGACGTCTAGTATTAAGTTTTTCAAATTTAGATAGATTTTCCTTAATAAATTTTGAAATTTCATAAATATAGAGCGATGGAAGCGTGAGTATTTTTAAATTGACGAAAAATGGTTTGCAACTTTCCGTGGTTTTTAACAAACATATGGCTCGAAGACATTGTTTTTGGGCTTTAAATGCCATTTCTCTGTTGGTAGAGTTGCCCCAAAATATTATACCGTAACGAAGAGTTGTGGAGACATATGCATGGTATGCAGTAAGGACAGTATTACGATTTGCAACCTTATTCAAATTGTGCAAAGCATAGCAAAATTGATGAATTTTTTTTATCATAATCTCCGTGTGTGATTTCCATGTCATGTTTTCGTCTAGCCAAATTCCTAGAAATTTGGTTCTTTCCGTTTTAATAATCTTATTTTGGTCATACTTAATGTCAAGAATTTTAGGATTAGTTCTTTGTTTAAATGTCATTATTTGTGTTTTATTAAAATTAATCTGTAAATTGTTATTATTTAGCCATTGAATTATTAGATTTAAGCTACTGTTTATGTCATTTTCATATGAGTCACTATTTTTACCAGAAAAAACTATAGTACAATCATCAGCAAATAGGGTCATTGGATGAGGTATGGTTTTCGGAAGGTCATTAATGTAACACAAAAATAATAAAGGGCCAAGCACACTACCCTGAGGCACGCCATAGTAAATTTGTCTCTCTCTCGATTGGTAATTAATTTCAGTTTTACTTTGAACATCTACTGCCGTAATACTAGTTACCTGTTTTCTGCCAGTAAGGTATGACTTTACTAAGCTTAAAACTTTGCCTCTAATGCCATATTTATACAGCTTATCTAAAAGGATTCCATGGTCAACAAAATCAAAAGCCTTAGTCATGTCCATAAATAAGGCTGTTACAGGTATTTTTTGGTCCATATTTGTAACTATTTCATTGATCAATTCATAAATGGCCATGTTTATATTTTTACACTTTCTAAAACCATACTGCTCTTTAGTTAAAATGCCATTTTTTTCAAGAAACATGTATAGACTGTTATAAATAACCTTTTCAATTATTTTGGAAAATATTGAAAGAAGAGCAATGGGTCTGTAGTTGTGTATAATTTGAGGATCATCCTTTTTATGTAATGGTTTTATTACGGACAGTTTTAAGTCTTCGGGAAAAACGCCATGTTCAATACATAGGTTAGTAATAAAGCTAATAACCGGTGAAATTTCAGCAGCTACGCTTTTTATTATCTTAGTCTCAATGTCGTCAAAGCCAGAGCTATTGGTATTTTTTAGAGTCATAATTATTTTATAAATGTCAATTGGTGCTGTGGGCGATAAGAATAATGAATTTATGTTTGAATTTGTTATTGTTATTTTATGGTCAGAATTTTTAACTGGCTGTATTTGGTCAATAAAATGATTATTAAAAGTCCAAGTTACAACTATTTACATGTTTTTACCATTCAATGCATACATCAGCACAATGTTTCGAGTGTGTTGCATTGAGTTCTGCCGTAAAACGAGATTTTTCACCCAAAAAAATCGGTTTCCACCAATCATTTGCGTAAAGTTACTTAGTTTGATGTACAGAATGTTTGGTTGACGGCTTCGTGATGAAGTTGTTCACACCCTGTCTTATAGGAATGACGACAGTATCAAAAAAAATCAAATCTACTTAGTCCGTCAGTTAGAGTATTGGATAATAATGGATGACAAAGCTAAAACGCATCAAAACTCGGGAGTGGGGACTCGTGACGTCAGAACTTACTAAAAACTATACCTAGGCGTGTAGTATTGAGAATTTTAAAAGCGTCGTATCTTCGTCAATTTTGGTTTGCATAACAAAAGAAAAAATACGGGTTAAATATTTTTTGATAATCTAACTGTCGGACTAATTAGTTTTTTTTCTGTCGTCTACCCTAGTAGTTAGAAGCACCAGGTAAAGGCGCCAAAATTTGTTAATTATTTGTTTATTATTACATGTAATTTTTTTTTTAAACAAAATATTACGCAGGTTGTCTACCGATACGTAGTCACATACTTACTGATTTCATTAAAATTTTATATTTAAAAGCAACAAGCAAACCCGCGAGGAATCAATATAGTTTCAACTGAAACCTAACTTTTTATTCACCGGATTTTTTTAATTGGTTCTCTGCCCCGAAAAATTCTGTTCATACCAAACATGATCGATCAGTTTAATAACCAACCTTACCCCTTCAAACTTACAGTTTCATTTCAACTGAACAAGTAGTACGAAAAATTTTCACTTACATCTTGTAATGACAATTGAAAATGAACTTTAGTGGAAACGATTTAAGGTTTTTAAGTTGTGTTCAGTCCTATGGTATGGTTTTTTGGAGGCCATTTTGTAAAATTACACAGATCTTTCATTTTTCACCGACTAATTGTATTTTCTTGGGATCAATTTTTGTCATTTAAACTTTTTTTTTCAATTTCTCTTGGTACTTTAGTTGCTATCATTTATTTTTAAGACATCAGTGGGTTACCGGTTGAAAACCTGCTACTTTCATCGGGTTTCGGGTTGAAAACATAGGATTGTTTTGGTCCCGAAAGACTGACAACCAGTCTTGCCAAGGGATATCTTAGTACCCAGTCATCTTCGCCTGCTTAGCTTGGGATTAGCTTCCAGTCTTACCAGATTCAGCTAAAGACCAGTATTTTACATAGAGCGCCTGCCTATCTGAACTACACAACCCAGTTAGTACTGGGTAATACGATACCCCTGGGTAAGACTGGTTGTCAGACTTTTTGGGCCACTGACTACCTGTAACGACTGTCAAAGATCTACAAATGACAGCCGGGATCAACAGCTTAACGTGTTTTCACCACCGATCCAAGGACCAACCCACGTAAGCACGGCATAACTTAGAGCACCTCCTACATTTCTGCCTACCCTTCATATTGAGGGCTTCCTAATCGCATGCAGTTATCTAAAGCATGTCGTAGTCGTGGAAAAAGTCTCAGTCGCGGAGGCACAAGTCTCAGTCGCAAGTCACTTGTCGCAGTCGCAAGACGCAGTCGCAAGACGCAGTCGCAAGACGCAGTCGCAAGACGCAGTAGCAAGACGCAGCAAGATCCAGTCGCAAGTCGCAAGTCGCAGTCGCAAGTCGCAGTCGCAGTCGCAATACGCTAGTCGCAAGTCACGTCACGTATTCTGTCGAGGTAAAAGGCTAATGTTCTGTTATTGAGAGCCTCCTACATGTATGAAGTCATCTAAAGCGACGCAGTCCGTCGTCGCCTGGTCGCGTCAGGATATTGTAGCGACTGGATAAACATACGCGGGGCTAGGCAGGAGAGCAATGTGGACTAAAAAATAAGAATTTATGTGAAGATTTAGTATTTAGATTGAGTATTTGGTAAACGCTTTCTGTATTATAAATACAGAAAGCGTTTTACCATCGCCACTCGAAAAAGGGCATTTTATACATAGTTAACCGTGCAAATAAAACTCTCTTTTCCTCACTGAGAGAATAAACACATTTTGAATTTGTAACAAAAAAACATGCCCACAGAGTATAACACTGAAGTTCGAAAATTGCTTTGAGAGATTGACCAAGGGCTTAACGTACTTGCCGATGCACGGAGGAACCTAGGTATGTAATGAATTAGTGGTCACCCATCCATAGACCGGCCTTGGAAAGCGTGGCTTAACCTTGAAGATCGACCCCATTGACTGTAATCATTAACCCACGAGAAATACAATTAAATAGTATTTTTTTTCTCGCAGTCAATGGTAAAAAGTAGAGTACACAACTCGTGAATAAATCATCACGGTTTTTGTATCCCTCGTTCGGCTCAGGATTCTACTCAAAAATCCCTTGCTGCGCTCGAGATTCTACTCTAGAATCCTTCGCTGCTCTCGGGGTCCAACTTAGTCCCTCGAATTGAATCCTCTTTTTTCCACTTGTTGTTTATTCTATTCCTGAGATTAAAGAGGAAATACGATACGTCAAACTCGTCAAAATGATTATAATAATAATAATAATAATAATAATATTTATTCACAAATTCAGGACAACCATACAGAGTAACTTAATAATAAACACAAAATATACAGATCGTAGTATTTGAAATCGTACAGTGTAGAGATGGATTGGCTGTCTTTAGACTGATTCGCCCTATCCCCTCGTACTAGTATTAAACTGTATCACGAGCGGATAGTATTCCTCAACCTTAGAACAACAGATTTCCACAAGGTTCCAGTTACAAGTCACATAATATCAGCAGTGTGATTACATACTGTATAGGTAGTAAATCATGGTACAGTTAGTTATATTAATTAAGCTACAAATGGTTTGGAATTGTCTGTGATTGGGTATGTATATGTAAATGTGTATATGCCTGTATTCATGTGTTTCTGCATGTGTGTGTGTGCTTTATTATGTATTTGTTTATGCGCCTTGTTGATAACATCGTTTTATAACAGATTTTCAGTGCTGTTGTAGTCTAGTGCTTTCAAATATTTTTCAATGGCTTTTTTGCATGATTGGCTATCGAGATTCTTCAATTTTAGATTTTTACTTATTTTGTTGTAAAGGCTAGGACCGAGATAGTTGTGAAATTTGTGTGCAAAGCATGTTCTGAATTTAGGTATGTTATAAACTATGTCTAATCGCCGCCGTTTAGCAAAGTGCGGTTTTACTTTATGCTGCGCTATGATCTCTTGTTTGATAAATAATTTTCGCACAGTTAGGACTCCTAGTTCTGAGTAAAGAAGGTGAGTCGGGTATGTATACTTTTTGCGAGAAATCACTTTAAGTACCATGCGTTGGGCTCTTTCGACAGACAGCATGGTTGTTTTTGAGGTTCCTCCCCATACATTCAGGCCGTATACCAGTATAGATTGGCATAGTGCTAAATAGATTTTTATTAATAGCTTAATGTCACATGCATTCCGAATAGTTTTAAAAATATAAATTAGCTTTCTTGCGCGATTATTTACTTTAATGATGTGTTCTTTCCAGTTCATGTTTTGGTCTACTGTAACACCAAGATATTTTATAGAGTTGGTTTTGGTGATTGGGTTACAATGACAGGTACTTCGATTGTTGCAATGGTGAGTTTTTATATTTATTGAGTCAGGAGACGGTTGAGTTCTATTGTTAATTGTGAATGTAATATATTTCGTTTTGTCAAGATTAAGTGTCAACAGATGATTGTCCAGCCATGACGTCACTAAAGCAAAACCTTTATTTGCTGCTTCGGCTACATCTTTCCATGTGTCAGAGCTGAAAAGTAATACTGTGTCATCTGCAAATGTTATTATTTGACCATCTTGTAGGGGTAGATTGCAAAGGTCATTAATATATATTAGAAACAGCGTAGGACCCAATACACTGCCTTGAGGCACTCCGAAGGTGACACTTTCTTCATGGCTTATACTGTTATCAATTTTTATAACCTGTTTCCGGTTTGTCAAGTAATCCTGGAACAGCTGGAGAGGTATTCCTCGAATTCCTAAGGTATCGAGTTTGTTTAAGAGAATGGGTAAAGAGACGGTGTCGAAGGCCTTTGCTAGGTCTAGGAATATACCTAGACACTTATGTCCCCTATCCATGTTTTCCACTACATACGACGTTAGTTTGTGAAGAGCGTCAGCTGTTGATATCTTTTCTCTGAAACCAAACTGATTACCTGAGAGAAGATTATGAGTCTCTAGGTAGTGTTTTAGCCTCTTGTTTATTAGTTTTTCCACAATTTTTGAAAAACTAGGGAGCAGAGATATCGGTCTATAATTCGACACCACAGTTTTGTCTCCCGCTTTATATATGGGAATAGTGACAGACTTCTTAAGGGCATCTGGAAATACTCCTTTTGAAAAGCAAGCATTACATATGAGTGCCAGTGGTGCAATAAGGAAATCCGCTGCTTTTTTAATAAAAATCGTGGAAACACCGTCCCATCCCGAGGAATTCTTAGCTTTAATGTTCGCAATTATTTCTTTTATTTCAACTTGGTCTGTTGGGAGAAGCACAAATGAGTTAAGGGTTCCGCTATTCTTTTTGGGTCTACACCGCCTGCTCAGATCTATCTCATTTGTGAGGGTCCTGGACATGATGGTATTAGCCAAATTACTACCGACGTTGACAAAGTAGTTGTTTATATTATTTAACGCATCCTGCTGGCTTGAATTAGTGGAAAGAAGCTCCGATGGCATTTTTGGGTTGCTGTTTAAATTAGCCATTTCTTTTACCAGTCCCCACTGTTTTTTTATATTGTTACTAGACTTAGCTAGTTCTGATTTAAAATATTTGTTTTTTAGGTTTTTAAGTAGGTTATTACATGTATTTCGGTAGCGCTTGTAGGTTATGGTAAGGGTTGGGTTTTCTGGGGCTTTTCTTAGTTTTTGGTGAAGTTGATCGCGATTTCTCATACATCTACATAAACCTGGTGTAATCCAAGGTTTCAGCATTACTTGTCGCCTCGGTTGTTTGACGGTGTGTGTGTGATTCGAAAGGATGTCTCTGATGGTTTCCAGGAAAATGTTCATCATTGTATTTGGGTCATCATTATGAAACCTTTCTTCCCAGTCAATCTGTTTTAGGTCTCTTATAGCAGCTTCATAGTCGGTTTTTGTGCGAAAGGGTTTTTTTTTGGGTCTAGTTTTCATTTTTAGGGGTAGTGATAACATAACACTTGAGTGATCAGTTAGAGTTGAATGACAAACTATAGTCAAAGGTTTTAGTTTTGTTTTGACGAAGCAGTGGTCAAGACAGTTAGATTCTCTAGTTGGCAGAGTATGCGTGGTAAGGAGGCCGTGATAATAATATTTTCAACACACTTGCTCATAAAGTGGCTCTAATTTCACCGCAATTAGGCACATAATGACACCTGTAATCAAACTGTGACTTTTTCATTGCTATTATTCACAAGTGAGTTATAGGGTTTTTTTTTATTTTATTGGTTGAATTGCTTTGTTCTTAAAAAAGTTTCGATACAAAACAGATCGTGTTCAATAGTACAAATAAATTAATGTACCTATTGCTTGCTCATTTCATACAACTTCGTATCTACATAGATAATTTCAACTTATAAGTTTTTAATAAATAAAACTTTCACTCAAATGCAACTTTTGTTTTCTTTTTTTTTTACTTTTTTTTTAATAATAAAACATTGAATTCCTCATTTCGTACGTGGCTAAAACGCTATCCGCGAAAAGCCAAAAAAAAGAAACCTCATTCTTTTAGTCGATGGGCGATCGCCATTGTTAGATGCGCGCGCATAGGAAAACTGATGAATTATTCCCGCCATTGCGAAAAAAAATTCACAACTCGTTTTCACTGTTGAAATTATAGTTATTTTTAGTATTATTTTATTCTCAAGTGTGTTGAAAAACGTCGTATGATACACGTGTGTGTTGATGATTACCGTCCTCGGCTCTCTTAAGAACCTCGCCTGACGGCTCGGTTCTCAATGGCGCCTCGGCGGTAATCACCAACATTACACACTTGTACCATAATGTACTATATCACAATCATTTTGACGAGTTTGACGTTTGGCCGATTATATTATAATCGGCTTGAGCAGCAGCTGTTCCTCTCGCACTCTAGGCAGGCAAAAAATTCCACCATGTATAGGTTGACTGGTAATTAATTAATATACTTACTTACGGTTACAAATCTGAAATGGCGAAAAAAAGGTTTTCAGTACATTTATGTTCGCCTAACTGGTCAAAATGTACTGAACATCTGGGTTTTCTTCGCGATTTCAAAAATTGTTTGTTTTCTTGAGTCCAACCACGTGTTTAGTCGTCGTACACTAATTTCCAGTCACCCTATATTGTATTAATTATTTTCTTCTAAAACCTGGCCGCCCAGTAAATGTCTCGCTCTCGTTTACTCCGATACAAATAGACAGTGTGCGCGCATTTTGATGTTGATATCCCCTTAAAAGTCCTTTTCACCCGCCAGTGCTCATCTAAAAAAACACGGCCATCACAACAATACGAACTAAATGAGACGCCATATTGAAAAACAAGTAAAAAGGTTACACTTCTATTTTGTACCTCCCTTCTGATATCAATGAATATTGTTATAATTGAATCAGTAGGTTCTATGTGAACGGAGTTCTGACTGTGTGTTTATGTCTGTGGTAGGTGAAAAATGACAAAATGTGGTAGACGACCAAAAAATACTCCGTCAGTTAGATTATCAATAAATATTTGACCCGTATTTTTTCTTTTGTTACATTTAAACTAAAATGAACGAAGATACGACGCTTTTCTCAATTGCGTTACACCTTGGTATAATTTTTAGCGAGTAATGACGTCACGAGCCCTCCCGAGTTTTGATGAGTTTTATCTTTGTCAATATTCATTCATTTACAAAAACAAAAAATACGTATCCATTATTCTACTATACTGACGACTAAATAGATTTGTATTTTTTTGATACTCGTCATGCCTATTACTTAGTTTTTTTAAAATAAAATGTTGAATTTTATGGTCTTCCTTTTATAATATAAGACTATTGGACGTCACTTGGTTTCACCCGCATAGTTCCCGTTCCCGTGGAAGTACGGGAATAAAATACAGCCTTTAATACTCGTTGATAATGTAGCTATCTATTGCTGAAATAGTCCAGTCATTATAATAAGTTCACCTCGGAATTCGAGATACCCAGCTGTAAGTCTGTAAATACGTGTATATTGACACCCTAAAAGTTGTCTCAAAACCTACATATGGTAGGGTGTACGCAACTATTAAATTTCAAGGACAAAGGTCACAAAAATCGTTTTCTTTGCGCTTTTTTTGTAAATATCTCATTTCCTATGGGTTTTTTGCTATTTGTATTCGTAATCAATATTGTAGAATACAAAATTTTCTACAAACATTGTTAAAAAAAGAATTTATACGGTGAACTGTTTTCGAGATAGAGGGCGGAGAGCGCGCAGTCCAAGCATCACTTCAGGTCCACCGGTGCTTCCAGTCGAAAACGCGCCATATTTATAGTTGATGAACTATCGAATCAATGATTATAAATATTTGTCAAATTTTATTAACTATTATATTATATTTTAAATGTAAAAAAAACCGAGGAGATATACTCGACTAAAAGTTTTGATAATTATCCTCATTCCAAAACACATATATTATTTTATTTCTGCACACTAAGTGGCTGTGACACAACTTCTGCGCTTTTTAAAAAGGGAAAAAATCATTTTTAAAAGTTTTTGAGAAACTGACAAATTTGGATGAACTAGCTGCAGCATTTGAGGAAGAAAATTGTTCGGCCCAGAGATTATTAGAGAGTGGAACTCAAACCTTATTGGCAGTCTATAATGCTCCGAAATCTGTGAAAAGTCTCGATCATCTTCGTTATAATGCATTACGTCAAATCTACAAAACTTAATAAACCTGTGCAGCTTTCAAATATTCCACCAATAAGTGCAGTTGCTCATCAACTATGTAAATTATCAAGTTCAAATTTGGTTAGGGCATGATTTGGAACCCCAGGTATGGGGTTGGGCCTGCCGGGGTTGCGCTGCCGGGGTTGCGGGCCTGTTCGAAAGAGATACCGTGGCCTTTTAGTCAGTAAAAATCTGACACTCCCTCCCGCTCCGCCCAGAGTGGGAGAAGTCATTTGATGATTTCCCATTCGAAAAAAAAAAAGGTATTGGGTTGGGCAATGTGAAACGATTTTCTGGAGCCTATCATGACAACTTTACCACCAGCTCCAGAAGATTTGCTAAATACAATTTTCTGCAACTGCAAGAGTGGTCGTGGTTCGCGATGCAAAGCAGGAAAGCGGGCTTGCAATGCTCTTTAGCTTGTGGCCAATGTAATGGGCAAGCTTTTCTCAATGCTCTACCATATCAGAGCGACATTAACGAAGATGGAACCTTTGACCCCGAAATCATGGAAGAACTTGAGACAAATGTCGTTGAAGACGATAATGAAGACCAGTTGGAGATTTACCAGCAGCCGGAAGACATTGTAGTTTTTGTACCCTTTATTCCATTTTTTTACTTTTAATGAAAATAAATGTATTGAATGATATTTTTTAATACTCGTAAAAAGATTAATTCATAATTATTTTTTTTCCTCATGTAAGAAGTTATTAATATTAATTAGATTCTAACTCTAATTTAACTCTAATAATATATAATTCCTATATTTTCAATAACAATTCTGCAATTACATGGGCAGGTAAGTGTTGTTAAATAAATGAATACTGAATTAACTGTTAATACTAATGGCGTACTTTGTGGTCAGATTGTAAGATTTTTACTTTAACCGCCTCCACAACCCCTGCAATCAGCACGAATGTTTTGAGTGCGATACATTGAGTTCAGCACAAACGTTTTGAGTGCGATACATTGAGTTCAGGACAAATGTTTTGAGTGCGATACATTGAGTTCAGCACAAATGTTTTGAGTGCGATACATTGAGTTCAGCACAAACGTTTTGAGTGCGATACATTGAGTTCAGGACAAATGTTTTGAGTGCGATACATTGAGTTCAGCACAAATGTTTTGAGTGCGATACATTGAGTTCTACCACAAAACATGATTTTTCACCCCAAAGAAAACGGTCGTTTCCCAGCAATAATTTCTACGTAAAGTGACTTAGTTTGGTGTACAGAATGCTTGGTTGACGGCACAGAACATAAAAAACAGGTTGATGGCTTCGTGATGAGGTTGTTTACACCCTGTATGTAAAAATCATGATCAGTTCAGTAGTTTAGGACTGAAAAAGTAGGAAACACACAAACTCATTTTCGCATTTATAATATCAGAAATGATTAACATACACTATCCTCCTTGGATAGCAACGGTGGCCCAGTGGTGACGGCCCCGACTTACGAACAGTAAGTCGGGGGTTCGAACCTAGACAGGCAGATTACTTTGTGTAATTTATTTCATCTACATCTACTTACATATTTCATAAACAATTTCATTTCAACTTCATTTCAATTTCATTTCATTTCAATTTCAATTTCATTTCAATTTCATTTCAATTTCATTTCATTTCAATCTACCAACCCGCACTGGGCCCGCGTGGTGGATTATAGCCCATTCCCTCTCATAGAGAAAAGGGATGTGTCCCAGCAGTGGGAACATTAATAGACTGAAAATAATGATGATGATGAACATTATCGTTGTGATATAGGGTTATCCTAATACAGGCATACATTGTAAGAGCTACCTACATTTTTTAAATTCAGATTAATTTTGTATATTACCCATTTTTGGTTCTGAACGAACAAAGATTTATTAATAAAAGTAGTTCCTCAGTTAGTTTTTTTTCCGCACCATTCACATTTTTGAAAAACGTGGTTATGCGAATGGAGCGTATCCGGGTCACAGAGTAGTGTCGTAAATCTTCGCATTAGTCACCAATAGTCATCATGTAGGGCTGTGTAGTAGCGAAAGCGATAACATTTGAAACTACGCGTATAAAAACTTTTTCGTCAAAGTCGGTGACAAAAAACTAAGTAACGGCGGAATACTGAAACGTCACTCAAAAGGACATGGTCTATTTTGGTACTTTATTCTGAGATAATTTAACCACTGTAAAGAAAATTCTCACGGATAATACGGCACAAAAGACTGCCTAATCTCAAGTTTCAAGCTGGAAATCGCCTGCATTTTCGAGAAAATAATATTTAAAGATTTAATAGTTAGTGTCCTTGTGGAGAAGTTTTAATAATGTCAATAGATGGCGCTGTGCTGAGTTTTGGCCCAATTATAATTTATTTGTACAAATATTTGCTTGTGATATTCTTATCTCTGTGATATAGATCATCATCATCATCATTTCAGCCGAAAGACGTCCACTGTTGGACATAGGCCTCCCCCAAGTGTCGCCACATTGACCGGTCCCGTGCGACTCGCATCCAACGGATTCCCGCAACCTTCACCAGGTCATCGGTCCACCTAGTCTTCCAACGCATCGTCTTCCGGTTCGCGGTCACCACTCCAGAACTTTTCGGCCCCATCGGCCATCCGTTCTGCGAGCAATGTGCCCTGCCCACTGCTACTTAAGTTTGGCAATTCTTCGGGCTACATCGGTGACCTTGGTTCTATTGCGGACGTCTTCGTTTCTGATTCGATCACGTAAGGAAACTCCGAGCATAGCCCTCTCCATTGCCCTTTCGGTGGCTTTTTGACAAGGCCCATTGTAGGCGACCACGTTTCGATCCCGTATTTTATGGCCAGTGAAAAGGCCAAATTATCCTATAAAGAGACATCCCTAAGGCCGCGGTGCGTTTCAATGCATAGACGTAGCATAGGAACTGGCCTTGAAGGCAGCGGTGCGAGGAGCAGAGCACGAGCGGTGCGCTCTAGTCAAGCAGTGCCTGTAGCGTGGTAACTTTAATCTTATGGAACCCAAGCACAGATTATGTTGTATTCATCGAAAAATTGTATTGTTCTGTGTGACTGTTATAGGCAGGAGACGACGAATAGAAAAATAAAACAATACCTACTCAAGTTTTTATTTAATGTGTATTTATTCATCAAAATTCTCTCTTATTAATATTCTATCTAAAAAAGGTAGTTTTCTTGGCAATTCAAAATATGGTATTTTTATTCAAACTACCTCTTCATTTCTCCATTCTTCAACGACACGAATAATATCAGGACCCATGTCTAGGGCATGATAAAGTACCTGATTAGCTGCGGGGGTTCATTACAATTGCAGCAATCCATAGTAAAAAATCTGAAATGTAAAATGCAGTGCCAGTTTATAAGAGTAATTGGGTTGACACAACATAAATATATAGGAACCCATATATGTATGGCCCATAGATATATACCTTACAGACTAACATACATAATTATTATAATACAAATAGTGTTAGTGTAGTACCACGTACAGCAAACAAAAACACGATTTTCCCAATCGTCGAAAACCAAGTCTTGAAGTAAATCGTAGTCCAGTATAGCGAGCCGGTAAGTTCTCGTTCACAGAATCAATCGAGTACAACGAAGCAAGCAGGAGTCGTTAGAAAATGGGATCAGGATCAAATGCACCGAATAATACACCGAACAGAACGCACGCAGTCAAAAGTAACTGTCACACGGACGTAGGTATGTATCGTGACACTGACAAATGTCATTCAGCGCAGCGCGTTCCGAATTACGTTGAATGCATTCTCAAGTATATTTGCTCAAAGCACAAACATGTCGGTAGGAACAAGTTATTTTTCATTTTTAATTACTTTTGCTCATTATATTCCTATTCGCATTATTTTCCTATGCGTAACCAAAGCGTAGGCATAACCTTTCTTATAACTTTGATTAAAAAAATGCGTTTCAGTACGATCATCCTCATAGTTAATAATTAGCGCGGAGATAATATGCATAGGAACGTAAAACATGGTGTTACCAAAACCTACCTGTGTTGCATTGTGAACTAAAAATAAAAAACTTCAAAAATTAAAATCTTTATTTTGCAGGACATTTACGTGACTAGGATATAGTTAAGTTAAACTATATTTTATTCTTTTCCGATTAATACAGTATTATCTGTGGTTGAGTCCAATTTGAATAAAGTACCAAGCTTCATAGTATTTCAGTTTTCTCCTTTAAGTAACGCTTATATTTAACAGATACTCAAAAATGACGTTTGGCCATACAAAATTTTAAGTTTAGGAGCTTCTCAAATGTTAAGCAGCTCTTACATTTTGAGTGACGTTTCAGTATTCGGGGGTATGTAAATCAATCAAACAAAGGTCACAGACTTTTGAAGCTAAAGTTGTAACATAACATTTTTTTTTTTATTTATTAAATAAAAAAAAAATGTTATGAACTGGTGTAAACACTACATAGACAAGAGATTTCAGCAATCCCAGTCCATTTGCGATCATTTATTGAGGAGTTCCGTTGCCTATCTCCGAAGTTCTTCATCAGATCGTCATCAAATTGAAATGGGACCTCTTTCAGAAAGTACTCTTCCAAAAACTACTCAAATCACATCAAGTGTGCCTATAAAATTTTAAGAGTTTTCTCAATTTCTCCAGGATCCCATCATCAGATCCCAACTTGATGATTATGGGACCACCTGGAAAGTATACCCTTTCAAAAAAAACATAATAATTCAAATTGCTCTAGCCATCTTCGAGTAATCGGTGAACATATATATATAAAAAAAGGTTCCGACGAATTGAGAACCTCCTCCTTTTTGAAGTCGGTTAAAAAGAACCCATCATTGGACTTTAATAACATAACATCACACCTTTTATCCCTGTAGGGTTCGGCAGACGTGTACTAGTACACCCACATATTACCAGTTATGCTTTAAGACCCGTATAATAGAAGGTGAGCCTATTGCCATCAATTGAGCACAAATTCAGACTCCGTGGCTGCTAATGAGAATTTCCTGATGGTAAATGTGGTGTTCACTCGTACACTAGTTAGGGTCTGGAGTAAAGCCACCGTATATCAGGATGGTGTCTTTGTTCAGGGTTGTACAATAAAACACAGTTTCCAATATTACTAGGTTAGGCGTGCTGTTGCTAAGGCTGTTCGGACTAGACTGAGCGCGGCGCATCCCCCACCACAGCACGCATAACTCATTTATTAAACTTCACAGTAAAACCCTATAACAATTTGCCCGACCCGGGTATTGGATCCAGGACTTTAATATAACTGTCGAAATGTTGGTGTCCTATGGGTACACCACTGCCTAACCAAGGGTGTAAAAAACCTCTTGACGAAGCCGAAAGGCACTTATTCTCCCCGTCATTGCGATCATTGGTTTGTTCTGCACCAGACCTGGGAACCTTCTAGTTACGGAGATATTTGGGGTCAAGTTTCAACTTTTCCATAAGTTTTTTTTTTTTAAATACATATTTTAATGCAACATTTAACATCTCCGCGTCCCCTGTACTCTTCCACCAGCACAATGTTTTAAGGCGCTACCCCAGGCAAAAGCCGTTTTTTGTGCAGTTTTTTGGAGCCAACTCCTCTTTATCCAAAAGAAATACCAAGTAATAAAAATACATTAAATTTCTACATATTCTTAGACTGCAAAGTGGTAGTTTTATTTTTTATTTTAAGTCTCATAATGTGTACCCCTCACAATGAAACCACAAAAATGAGAAAAAAATATTTATAACATGCTTCTTCTCGTAAAGTTAACATTATTTTGATTTGCTTCTTAAACTAATGGATAGACAATTTAATAATGAACATAATGCAAGTTTTTTTTTTTTCAAAAGACGGAAATTTGATTTTATAAAGAATAAAAATCACTAATTTCGCACTATTCGACCCGCAGTGACTGACGTAAAAACCACTTTGTAGTGCAAGCTGATTAGAACTTTATTCTAATAGTATTTCAAACGAAGTTTGAATCACCACAAATAGAGTTGCTAATTTTGCCTGGGGTAGCGCCTTAAGTGCGTTACGTTAGTGAGTTCTAACACAAAACATGATTTTTCACCCCAAAATTCCCTTTATTCCCGATGGTACCCGCCCTGTCGTCACCCCGGGTGAATATTGGGAACAATATTTTTTGCGTAAAGTTACTTAGTTTGATGTACAGAATGCTTGAACGACGGCTTCGGGATGAGGTTGTTTACACCCTGTATAGTTATAAGAACATCATCATCATTCTCCTGCCCTTATCCCAATCTATTTGGGGTCGGCGCAGCATGTCTTCTTCTTCCATACTGCTCTATTTTTCGTCATCTCATCAGTCACTTATTTTCTTACCATATCCTTCTTAACACTGTCCATCCATCGTTTCTTTGGTCTTCCTCTACTCAAATACCCATCCACATTCATACCCAAAACTTTATTCACGACATTTTCCTCATTCCTCCGCATCACATGCCCATACCACGACAACCGAGTACCACACAACTTTTCAGTCACCGGCGCCACTTTCAGACTTCCTCTAATATACTCATTCCTTACTTTATCCATTCGCGTAACACCACACATCCCCCTTAGCATTCTCATCTCCGCGACATGCAGATGCCTTTCATTCATCCCTTTTGTGGCCCAACATTCTGATCCATACAACACAGCAGGTCTAATCATTGTTTTATAAATCTTCCCCTTAAGTTTTAGGGGAACGTATAGTTATAAGAACAACTACCAAAATTGAACGAACTTTCAAAAGCCAAGCTTCCTTAAAGCATAGCAACCACTGTACTCCGTCCCTACAAAACACAAAGAAAAGAATGTCCTACCACAGGAAATAGCAGTCTTTTTGTCACCTCGCATCTATTGTGAAATCGAGTCCCTTTTCATTGAATTTATATTAAAAGGTTTACCTGCTAAATACAAATGTGCCAATAGAAGAATGGTAGCGGTGATTGATTCTCTCTGCTGACGACAATAAAGGATTTAGGTGTGAAGGATGCCGCCATTTTTATATAGTGTCCCAAACTCGAAGGGTAAGGGGGTAGGGCTAAATAATAACAGCCGCTCGGGCCGATGGATAAGCCGTGTTTGCCTAGGTTGATCTGTGGATACGTGACCACGCCTACATACCGAGTTTCCTCCAAGCCTCGGAGAGCACATTAAACTGTTGTTTCCGGCTGTTATTTGTAGATCTTAAAAACTTTCACAGACACTGAGCAATGGTTATACGAACATAATTTAGAAATAAACCTATCTAAAACTAAAATATGCCAATTCAGAACTTACCAAAGAACCCCAATAAATCTAAATATATTAGCACAACAAATCAAATTAGAAGAAGTAAATGAATTTAAACTTTTAGGCCTAACATTAGATTCAAACCTAAATTGGAAGAAACATATAGAAACTACAAGAGCAAAATTGTCGCAATTTATCTATGCGCTAAGTATATTGAAACGTAACACAGACTACAACACCGCCCTATCTGCCTATTACGCGTACGCCTACTCCTGGCTAAATTATGGTATCATTCTGTGGGGAGAAAGTACTGACTTTCTAGACCTCTTCATTCAGCAAAAGAAATGTATCAGAATACTAATGAACATAGATCAACGAGAGAGTTGTAGGCCACACTTTATTAAGCAACAAATTTTAACACTACCAGCAATATACATATTGCAAAGTTGTATATTCGTTAGGAAAAATAGGCACCTATTCAAATCTAATATCGAGCTAAATGAAAACTATAACCGGCGGAACAAGAATAGATTAATACTACCCATCACAAACTTAAAAGTTATCGGGAAAAGCCCATACTCAAGACTAGCTAATATATTTAACAAGCTACCTGAAAAATTAAAATCCCTACCAAATGACTCAATTTTCTGCAAACAATTAAAATCTTTGTTGATAAGGAAAGGCTACTATACCGTTGAGGAATTTAAAGCTGATAAATTGTGAATCGATCGATCCTGTAATAATATTTGACATAAATGTAAATGAATAATAGATGCGACCCTATACCTATGACAAAAATGATTTAATGAACTGATAATAATGATTAATTTTAAAATAATATGTAATAAATTATCGATTAATGTTTTTTTGTGTAATTAATCCAATATTTTGAAATGTAAGCAATTTTAATGAAATATAATGTTAATATTTAGATTCATAAGGAACTTAACAATTTCTTATATATAACACTTTTGCAGTGCCCTTACAGGGTGCATGTCTTAATACTGTGTGTGTGTGTGTGTTTCTTGAAATTTTAATGCCTGCCTAATAACCAGTGTTTTACATGTAAGCAAATGAATAAATAAATAAATAAATAAATCTTTGACAGTTGTTATAGGTAATCAGTGGCCCAAAAAGTCTGACAACCAGTCTTAAAAATACACAATCCATGTAAACTACTGGTATTCAGGTGCATCCGGTTAGACTGGAAGTCGACCCCAACATAGTTGGGAAAAGGCAGGCAGATCATGATGCAATGGTTACCACCATTGCAACGTGATCCTATAACTAAGCCAGCGCTGTCCGTCCGTCCGTCTGTCTGTCTGTCTGCCAGCGGTATGGTCAGCGGGCTCTATCAGCTGTGTGACAGTTGAAATTTCACAGAATATACATTTTGATACAAGTGGAGAAAGTTTGTTATTGTAGTTCAAGGCGGTATTAACACACGAGCCGTAAGGCGAGGGTGTTTTTGAGCCGAGAACTGCGACGAACTGCGACTGCGACGTTTTACAATACACTTTTGAAGAAATAAAATAAAAGAATGTACTTAAAATATTCGGCACGGCGCGGAAGTGTATTGGAAGTCTATTTCTGTTGCCGCTATCATCACATAATAATACAGAAATAGACTTACCAGTTTATGTACACGCTACATACAGAAAAGAAGAAAGGAATAGAAAATAGGTAGGTACAAAGGTGATGCTTATTTCTAAAGAAATCTCTTCCAGCATACCTGCAAAAGGAGAGTGGACAAAAATTGTTCTACATCATACCTGGGAACTAACTAGATGAAGTTACGGGGATATTGGGGGTCAAAGTTACAACTTTTTGACAAGTTTTTTTTTAAACACAAGTTTTTATTGCAAGAATTTTACTCTAAATACCTCCACGAATCCCGTACTATTCAATCCATCCATCAGCACAATGTTATGAGTGCGTTACATTGAGTTGGAGTTTCCAAAAAAAAAGTCGTTTCCCAGTAATAATTTTTGCATAAAGTTAGGTACTTAGTTTGATGTACAGAATGCTTGGTTGACGGCTTCGTGATGTGGTGATTTAAACCCTGTATATAACACAAATATAAACTAAAATATAAGATATCATAAAAAAAAAACAACTATGGCGAATTGGACAGATAATGTTCTTTTATTCTTCTTTTGAAGACTGCAATCATCTGCATCTTCTGCCTAGCCTTTTCCCATGTTGGGGTCGGCTTCCAGTCTAACCGGATGCAGCTGAATACCAGTATTTTACATGGACCGACTGCCTGTCTGACCTCCACAACCCAGTTAGCATTGGGTAATACGATACCCCTTGGTAAGACTGGTTGTCAAACTTTTTGGGCCACTGACTACCTGCTTAAAAGGCTTTACAGATGATAATTTGCCAGAATTTTCCCTGAAAGAACTCATCCTGCTAACAAATTCTGCGATCTCCGTAACAATGATTTCTTATAAAATATCAGTAGACTACTAAAGTCTCTTCACCGAAAAGATAACGGTATCATTATTTAAAAACAGTTGTTTAAGCGACATGTTCACAAAAATGTGTTTAAACAAGTGGTTTTAGATAATCAAACCGTCATCGTTTTGTTGAGCATAGACCTAAGTTATTAAAGCAAGTAACACTCATATCTCATTGCGAACATCATCCTTGATCTGTCAAAATCGTTTAGAAGCAACATATCAAATCGTTTCGCAAATTGTAGTCACAAAAACTGACGGCAGGGGGCACTGTACATAATAATTAGCAGCGACGCTTTTACTGAGGAGCGATGTGGACATTTCAAACTTTCTAAGAGAAATTAATGGTTTAGTTTTTGTAGGTATCATTAATGAAGGCGACTTCAAGAGCTAAACGCGAGTTTTATAATTCCTGAAAGTATATGATTCACTGCAGTAAACAAAACCATAAAAAATTATGATATTCTTCAGAATATATGCTAGTACGAGTATGATAGTGTTTTGAAAACATAATAGGTACAATTAATTTTCCTCGATAAAAAAAACACGAACCTATCTCTAAAAATTTCTTTTAACGAGTAAAACCCATACTAAAATACATGCGATCATTCTGATTTTTTGGCAAACAATTCTACAAGCAACATAATAGCATCATAGTGTTTTATTTTTTTAGCCCAATCGATGGACTTTTTGTAAATCGATCGAAACCACTCATTTCGCACTATTCGGCGCGCAGTGACTGACTGACGTTACAACCACTTTGTAGTGCTAGCTGATTAGAACTTTATTCTAACAGTATTTCAGACGAAGATTGAACCACCACTAAAAGAGTTGCTTATTTAGCTCATGTAGTCGCCTTAAAACGTCAAAATATGTCTTGAAATGAACTTTGTTAATCGTAGAGTTTAGTTTAACATAGGTACAATATTTCGTGTTACACGAACAAAGGTCTCAGAAGTGATGGCAGATAATATCGACCAAAACATTATTTTCTCCTAAGAAACAAGCGCCCTCTCGTGGGCGCCCAGTGAATCAATTACAGGCGACATCTAGGTCGTATATCTCGAACTATTTAGAACACCGTCGTAGGTGAAAAAATCGGACCAAGAATCGGTGAAAAGCTTTTCTTATTTAGTGTAAGCTGTTGCTCGCAAACTTCGACCATGCGAAAATATTATATAAATAAATACTAACTGGCTTCGTTCGCGTGGACATTTTGATGTGTGTGTGTTAGACAAAAAAATAGCCTACGACCTATTCTCGGACCTACCAAATATACGCAAAAAAAAATGCTACGAATAAAGATTTTTCATTCTTTTCTTTTTTTTCTTTCTTTTCTTTCTTTTCTTTCTTTCTTTAATACCCGGTAGATGATGTCCCACGGATCGTACTACCTCCACAAAAAGTATTCTATGTGTTAATCCAGGCGGCCCCGGAACATAAAGGGCGCGGAAGGAACATGGATGGGTTTTAGTCAGTTAAAGTCTAACACTCCCTCCCGCTCCGCCCAGAGTGGGAGGAGTCATTTGATGAAATCATTGATATATCGTCCGAAAAAAAAAAGTTTTAAACTATTCAGGTTAATAGGTTTTCGCGAGAAAGAGTAACAAACATAACATCCATCCATCCATACTCACAGACTTTCGCATTTATAATAGGTACTAGTTGACCCGAGAAACTTCATCACATATAGACACAATGCAATAATACTCACCCCCATAACTTATTAGCGTGATAATAGCCTGTGTTTTTCCCCTTTTTTTAATAGTTTCCCACGTCCCTAAGTGTAAAAACTCAACAATTTTTCCATTGTTACTGTGACATCATTGTTACTCAAAAATATAAATGGTAAGAATCAGTCGGTATCTGAAATACTGATTGAGAAAATTATATCAATTATTGACTATCGTTTTTTCCATTTTAATTTAATTTATATAGTTTGTTTAATTTTTCATGCTTTACAGCACATAGCGGGGGCGGCAATCTTTCGTAGGCTTAGGGTAGCCACGTTTCAAATACGCCCCTGTATGGATAGTATGGATTAAGGCGATTACATGAGCTAAACGCGAGTTTTATAATGACTAAAAGTATATTATGATTCAATGCTATAAACAAAACCAGAAAAAATCATGATATTCTTCAGGATATATGCTAGTATGATAGTGTTTTGAAAACATAATTCAATTAATTTGACTCGATAAAAAAATCACGAACTCATCTCTAAAAATATCTTTCAACCAAAAAAAAAACCATACTTATATACATGCGATCATTCGGATTTTTTAGCAAATAATTCTACAAGCAATATATTAGCATTATAGTGTTTTAATCGTAGTTTTTTAGTCCAATCAATAGTTTTTTTGTAAATCGATCGAAACCACTCATTTCGCGCTATTTGGCCCGCAGTGACTGACGTAACAACCACTTTGTAGTGCAAGTTGATTAGAACTTTATTCTAACAGCATTTCAAACAAAGTTTGAAACACCACAAATAGAGTTGCTAATTTAGCTCATCTAGTCGCCTTAAGTAGGAACTAGTATAGGATTAGTAGGATCTTTGTGAACCCCAAAAAAATCTTTGTAATGTCCTAAAAGCTGGCCAGCAACCGCCGAGATACCGTCACCCAACCACCATCTTGATGCCTGAATGCTTAATTACTGTGTTTTTTGGACACTCGCTTCCCATTGGTCGAGAGCGGACGATGACAAACATGCGTTTTTTACCAAAGCGAGCCCAAAACTTGCACAAATAAATTAAACTAAACATACTTAATTTTTAAACGGTTCTCTTTTATTCTGTAATTGTTGGGAAAGATTATTTGAATTGTTTAAATTTTTGAGATTGTTACATTTTCTTGTGGATGTCAGATAGGCAGTCGATGACTGTCATCTTTATTTCAGCCGAAAGACTGCTGGACATAGGCCTCCCCCAATTGCCGTCACATTGACCTGTCCCGTACGAATCGCATCCAGCGGATTCCCGCAACCTTCCTCAGATCATCGTTCCATCTTGTGGGAGGTCTTCCAACGCAACGTCTTACGGTTCGCAGTCGCCATTACTTTAGAACTTGACGGCCCCTTCGGCCATCTGTTCTGCGATCAATGTCGGCATTGCTACTTATTCTTAAGTTAACGTAAAATACTGGTATTCAGCTGCATCCGGTAAGACTAGAAGCCGACCACAATAAAGTTGGGAAAAGGCAGCCGTGCTTACCCACCTAGGTAAGCACGGCTTTAACACATAGCGTGTTAAAGCCGTGCTTACCTAGGTGGGTCTGTGGTTGGGTGACCACCCTCACATACCGAGTTTCCTCCGTGTCTCGGAAAAATGTCCTGGATAAGCTGTTGGTCTGCGGATGGGTGACCCTGTACATATTAAGTTTCCTCGTTGCCTCGGAAAGCGCGTAAAGCCATTGCTCCCGGCTGTCAGTTTTACATATTTGACAGTCAGTGGCTCAAAAGTCTGACAAACAGTTTTACCAAGTGGTATCGTATTACCCAGTACTAACTGGGTTGTGGAGGGCAGATGGGCAGTCGCTCCATGTAAAATACTGGTATTCAGCTGCATTCGGTTAGACTGGAAGCTGACCATAACATAGTTGGGGAAAGGCTAGCAGATGATTATTTTTAATTTGGAAAAATGTCTATTACAATGGTGCGCAGTACTCGCAACCAGCGTGCGTGTGTGACCAGGGCCTCAATTCTGCTATTACAATCGTGTCAGAATAGTCGATCATTGATTTCATAATGGTCGCGATCTGTCAAGTTTTGACAAGTTTGTTAATCTACTAATACAATGGCGCCATTATGACTTTTCAATGGTCAACCACTGACACTCCATTGAAAGAAATGTCATAGATTGGTAATCTCGTACACGAAATCTGGCATGAATAAATGTTCGCATTTAGTAGTAGATTTCGAAAACCATTTGTACTAAGGGTTTTGCAATAACGGCAATTCGACAATGCTATTAAAACACAATTTTATTACGATACCGTTGACCGACCAATGATTGACCATTGTGAATTTAGCAGTTAACCAACTTAAAGCAAAATGACAATTGGATGGGAATGGAATCGTGGTGGAGTGACGAATGTATTAAAATAGCAGAATTAGGCCCCAGATTATGAACGTGGATTAGGCAAAAGAAGTATGTAAGCATCGTAGCAGATGGCGTTCTTTGTTTTCTGCCTGCTTCCATGGGAAAGAGGCATGAGTTAATGTATGTCTGGATCTATGACTGTTAAATTAACACAATCCATCCGGCTTTTCTTCAAAGATATCCATTTTCCTCATCTCATCATTGTAGCGACCTCTAGTTTGAAATAGTGGAACTACAAGAAATCGATCTTGATGTGTTAGGTTCCGCTTGATCACGGTAGATGGCGTTGATTTAAAAATAAAGTTTTATTCGATAATTTTTAGTGTTATAAAATAATATTTCAACAGCGTGTTGATGTGTACCTACGGCGGTATGTAAACCTATATTTTTATTGGCGTCGCATGGCGCACTGTTGTGGGTTCCATAATTCCGTATCATAACATAATACTTTAGAAAGTCACCGTCTTGTTTACAGGTCAATTAAAATCAGGGTTCAAAGTATTAGGAAAAAGAACATTATGCAAAAACAAGGGCCAAACAATAACTATATATTAAATCATTTAAACAACTAAGATAATATGACGCTTGTTATCCTGAGAGGGTCAGGTAGGGTTGTAGATTTCCAGTTAGGCAACGGATGGACTGCACGAGCTACGTCTTGGTAGCTTATACAGGGTGAAATTGAATAGATGCGACAAATTTAAATATACAATAATACGTGTTGTCAAGAAAATGTATAAAATATCAAATGTAAAATTGTAATGAACGAAGGAAGGGTAGTGGGTGGCGCGCGGTCGCCGGGAAGGGATGTCAGCGCTGGCGCACATGCGAGGTTTGGCAACGTCGCGCGATACTTACATTAGAAACTAGGCTAAATTAGGTAAATGAGCGCTATGAACGGGAATACCGATAATTCGTACTTAAATAAAGATAATAACATCAATGGACCTTCCCAAAACGATAATCGCGTATTTTTTTTTAACGATTTAGATAGTAGAAAAAACAGTTTATTATTACTATGTTACTGTAACTGAAGCTCCCATTTCATTTTGTCGCATTTATTTAAATTCACCCTGTAGTAATTGCCCCCTTTTCTAGTGTTGGATCACAGGCTCGTTCGATCACCTGAGTCAGCATGTCTGACAAGCACCGACCATATATGCAGACCTGCGCCAGAACGAACACATTGCGTCATCATCCAGCTGGTGCGTGTCAGCCACACCTTGTTCCGGTTGCTCCCAAGCTTTATTATTATTGCAACACTTGATCTTAACCCGTGTGTGCGTGTATCTGCATGAACAATACACACAACCATATGATCGCAACGAATTAGCCTAAACTCTAGCGAGTGAATTTCCTGCACAGACTCTTAGGTGTTTTGTAATTATTAATTTAATTTGTTGTTTTATCGGTAGTATTTAATTTATCCCATACCCAGCTCGTAGTAATATTATAAACGTTCAAATATGTACTCCTTACCGACGAAACCATTTTTCCGAAAATGGGTGATCATTTTAATAAGTTTCCTAGTTTTGATTTTGATTTTGTAATTATTATATGAACGCACAAAATGTGACACTATTACAGCCCAAGTTCACGCACTTGGGCTTCGCGAAAAACAATATTTCGTGTCATTATGTAGATGAGAACGATGCACTGCCATCAGCCGAAGACTTAATTCCGAGACCGAACTCAATATTCTTTCACGAGACATCACGCAGCGGAGGGTTAAACTCCCGACAGGCATGTGGCATCGAGTCTGCGGCGAGGGCCCACCCGAACAGAACAGTCTATTTGATGATTAGTGCACCCACCAGCAACTTCGTGTATGAGACGAGTTGCATCGCAAAATTACGAAGCTTACATAACGTCAGGTTCGCAAGGGTACACACATTACTGCGTACGCTAAAAATACTCCTTTGGAAGCTATGGTGGCCAACAGACCTTTCAATAAAACCCGTTTGCGTGTGGAACATACTTCTGATGTCCTGCGATTCTTGACTTTGTACAAGTGGGGAGGGATGTACTTAGACACGGATTTTTTTGGTTGTGAAGTCTCTGACGCCTCTCGGACACAACTGGGTAGCGAAGAAATTGGTTAAGGCCAGATAGCCCCAGCAAAATTGCAGTATCATCTACATAGGTCGCAATGGTGTTGTTTTTCAGTTCTGGGATGTCACATGTGTATAACAAGTACAAAATTGGGCCTAGCACACTTCCTTGAGGTGTACCAGCTTTTATAGCTTTTAGCTCGGACTCCTCTCGGATACGTCCTCCTGCCGTATTCTACAAATTCTGTTAGTAATGCACGACTCTAGGATATCTGCAAATTCTGGTAGCATGCGTCTGAGCTTGAATATTAGACCCTATGGCCAAACTTTGTCAAAAGCTTTGACAAAAAATCACGAACTGATATCTAAAAAGTTCTTTAAACGAGTTAAAACCATACTAAAATACATGCGATCATTCTGATTTTTTGGCAAATAATTCTACAAGCAACTTAGTTAGCATGATAGTGTTTTATTTTTTTAGTCCAATCAATAGATTATTATTTGTAAATCGCAAAAAAAACTTATTTCGCATTATTCGGCCCGCAGTGACTGACGTAACAATTATTTTTAACCGACTTCCAAAAAGGAGGAGGTTCTCTATTCGACTGTATGTATATTTTTTTTTTCTTTTTTTATGTGTAGGACTAGCCAGAGCAAAAGAGAAATAAAAAGCTTTCATTTGAATAGATAGGCATGATTTATTTACTAGGTTTAGACCATCAAAAATAAGCACAAAACAAATAGCAACATTATTACACTTAAATCTTTAATATTAAAATTCACTGTACTTACACAAGTATTAAAGAGCTCCTTACACTTTCACAGTTCAACCAAAGACTGCCTTGCTAAAATGGCGCTGCCTCTAATTTTAATATCCCTCCTCTTTACCGAACTAAAATAGTCAATTGACATCGCAATATCCGTACAAATCAAATATCTTACTAATTTTATCTAATACATTTTATGTGATTTTAAAAATACTGTAAATATCGTAAAAATATAGTATTTGGTATTTAAATAGCTAACATTCGGCCATCCAAAACCTCGTACGTCCTCGTACGGTAAACAAATACGATTTATGTAACAATACGTTAAACAATAATGAAACAGTACGGTAAACAATAATGAAATAGTAACCCAATACAATATTCGGTAGAACAGTTTAAGTTCACATCTATTTTACTTTAACTTTAATACTGAATTTTACACAGTACTTTTAAGGTCCACAACACACTTTACAAAATTAGTATTCTAACTTATTTATACTATTCCTATTTATTTATTTATTTATTTACTCATTTTATATAAGGCATTTTATTAAATGTTGTCCTGAATACCCCTGGCAACAGGCCCCAATACGTCCTGAATACCAGTGGCAACAGGCCCCAATATTATATGTCCTGAATACCCCTGGCAACAGGCCCCAATACGTCCTGAATACCAGTGGCAACAGGCCCCAATATTATATGTCCTGAATACCCCTGGCAACAGGCCCCAATATGTCCTGAATACCAGTGGCAACAGGCCCCAATATTATATGTCCTGAATACCCCTGGCAACAGGCCCCAAAACGTCCTGAATACCAGTGGCAACAGGCCCCAATGTTATATGTCCTGAATACCCCTGGCAACAGGCCCCAATAAGTCCTGAATACCAGTGGCAACAGGCCCCAATGTTATATGTCCTGAATACCCCTGGCAACAGGCCCCAATATGTCCTGAATACCAGTGGCAACAGGCCCCAATGTTATATGTCCTGAATACCCCTGGCAACAGGCCCCAATACGTCCTGAATACCAGTGGCAACAGGCACCACAAAATTATTCCTTACATAGCCATAATCAACAACATATAAATCACCTATAAAACCAAATCAGTTTAATAAACAAATCTTATCAATAATTAGTTTAATTTACCATTCTATATGCAAAAAGCGATCACTGTAATATGGGTATTTTTAATTACCAATTAGAGAGATCTAGATAAATAACTTATTCTGGGTCAGTATCCTCACTGTCTTCATTAAGAGACTCATCGTGTGGTCTGAAATTTAGCCAAGGCTTAATTTTGTCCACCGCCACTACCGCAGAGTATAGTTTGTTGCCCTTTCTAGTCAAAGGCGTATCTACTATTTTAAACCTATCACAATCGTAAACCTCTGCAATTCGGTAGGGGCCCTGATATTTGGGTACAAGTTTTCTACTCTGTCCTGTAGCGGGTATTTGCCTTTCTACGCTAACTAAATCGCCTACGGCATACTTATGAGGCTTACAGCGTCTTCTATCATAATGTTCTTTGGCCTTTTGTTGAGACAGTCTTATATGTGAATTTATATTTTCCCTAATTTCGGTATTGTCTTGTCCGTCAGTAACATCTGTCACATCGTCACCTAATTCCGAAACTACCTTATTTTCCTTTGATCCTGCAAGTCTTGTTCCAAAAAGAGCCTCGGAAGGAGTGCGATTAATGCCTTTATTGAAAGTATTGTTCATACCCCATTGCACATCTAACAAATGATCGTCCCATTTATTATCAGCCGTGCCTACACACTTTGCAGTTAGGGCATCCACAATTGTTTTGTTGTAGCGCTCTACTTGCCCGTTTGCTCTAGGGGTGGCTACAGCATTCAATATATGTTTTACACCTTTATCAGTCATAAATTTCCTAAAAGTTTCACTGGTAAACGAAGTGCCGCGGTCTGATATAAGCCGCCTTGGTACTCCAAAAATACCAAAGTACTCGCGGAATACTTTTATTGATGTACAGGACTTTGTATTCTTAACGGGTTTTAAATAGATGTATCGAGTATAAGCATCAACAATTACGAGTATGTGCATATTTCCTTTACTACTTCGTATAAATGGTCCTACATGGTCCACATGTATTGTATCAAAAGGAGTAGACACTTTATCTATCGGATGCAAATATCCAGGTTTTTTTCCACCCATAGATTTCGAGTAACTACATTCTAAACACGAACTAACATATTTTTTTACAAAATTACGTTTTCTTTTGAACCAATAATGCGACTTAATTTTATCTAATGTCTTGTCAATAGCAAAATGACCTATGTCATCGTGGTTCTGCTTAACTATTTGCCAGCGGACTCCCTTTGGTACAACCCACTTATCCCCAGAGGCCGTCACTCTAAACAGTTTATCATGTTTTAATTTGTAATTATTTTTAATATCTATAACATTATCTAAATTAGGGTCTTTTAATATTCCAACAATTCTTTTTATTTCGCTATCTGAACGCTGGACCGTAGCTAACCAATTGTCGTCATTTACAAACATTACATTGAATTTTAAATGTTTGTCGTCAATAGGATTACGGCTCAGGGCATCCACGTGGGACATTGATTTTCCTGGTCGGTATTCTATGCTAAAATTAAACTCTTGCATTTGCTCCCACCATCGAGCTACCCGCGGAAGCATATCCCTTTTTTGAAAAGTGGCCCTTAAAGAATTGCAATCAGTAATGATTTTAAATGGAATCCCGATTAAATAAACTCTAAATTTATGCAGAGACGAGACAACTGCTAAAGTCTCAAGATCATAAGATGAATAGTTTTGTTCTTCTGGAGTTGTTTGCCGACTAAAATATGCAACAGGTTTAAGAACATTATCATATTTCTGGAGAAGGATACCTGCAACGCCTATTTTGCAAGCGTCGGTATGTAGTTCTGTAGTTAAACTTGGATCGTATAATGCCAGTGTGGGCTTACGCGTTAGTTCAGCCTGTAATTTTCTAAATGACTTTTCTTGGTCTGGGCCCCAAACCCAATTTATATCCTTCCTCAATAAATATGTCAGTGGTTTTGCTATAATTGAGAAGTTGGGCACAAACCTCCTAAAGAAACTGGCTAACCCGAGAAACTGACGAATGTTATGCTGACTAGTGGGAGTCGGAAACTTCTCTACCGCTTTTACCTTCTTTGCTCCAGGTCGAATACCATCAGCAGATATCTCAAACCCTAAGTATTCCACTTTAGGACTAAAGAAATTACATTTGGACAAATTCAATGTGAGACCAGCCTGAGAAAATAACTGGAAGATCGATTGTAACCGTGAAATGCCCTCACTAAATGTTTTAGATGGGATAATAATGTCATCCAAGTAAGCCAAAGCCTCCCTATGACGCGCTTTTCCTAATATTTGATTCATCAACCGTTGGAAGGTCGCAGGAGCGTTGGCTAGACCAAACGGCATTCTGTTGAATTCAAAATGTCCGTCGGGAGTTACAAACGCGGTTTTATGTTTATCCTCTTCTCTAATTTGTATTTGGTAATAACCGGATTTTAAATCGAGTGTTGTATACAGTTTATGGCCTGCAAGTACGTCTAACTGATCATCGATCAGGGGCATCGGATAGTTTTCCTTAATAGTCTTTTTATTCAACGCCCTATAAATCTATGCAAAGTCTAAGCTCGCCACTCTTCTTCCTAACTAGCACGATTGGACTAGCATATGCCGATGTTGACGGACGGACTATATCGTTGTCTAATAATTCTGAAACCATATTTCTAACCTCTTCTTTTTCTTTAATGGTCAATCTATATGGTCGGTAAACCACAGGTTCATTGTTATCAAGGTTTATCGCCATTTCTCCCACAGAGGTACAACCCAACTCATTTAAACTAAATGCGAAACAACCTCTAAACCGGTTTAGTAAAGCTATTAACTGTGTCCGTTCGGCAGTGGACAAAACTGAGCCAATATTAACATTGAAATCACTAATAGCATCCAAGTTGGAAACTGTTTGAACTTTATTTGTGCTTTCCTCACGTGCGATTCTGCCCCGAGCAATAAGCTTATTCTTGTGCAACGTAATTGGGATAACACCCCAAGAATTTAGTACTATCTGGCCTGTTCCCTCCCGAATACGAAATAACCCTGTTAGAACCGAAAACATGGAATTGGCTTCAAATCTTAATCCTCCATCAATAAATATTGCCCCATTATAACTAGGTTCTGTATAAACGTCAACGGCTGTAACTCCAGAAACAACGGTATCACTTTTACAGTATAAACCGAACTTGTTATTATCAAAAATAGTATTACTTAACCCCTTGATTTCTAAATGGTCTTTAGTTTTATGAATTTCAATATGTGGCTGCTCCGTAAATGTGTGACCAATCATCACTGGTACTTGCATGACACTATCCGGTACTATTATTAACTCTACGTTTGCGGCTACGTCATCAATAGAAATATAAACAGATTGTTTACCCAACGAGTGAACAGTTGAATTGCCAAATCCTACGAGCACAGAATTGTCTACTTCGTAACCTATGCCTAGCTTTTTAAATTCAGTTAACTTGATCATAGAACACTCACTACCTAGATCTATATATGACTCAAACGGTACATTATTAATTAAGGCGGATTTGAAATATTTATCATTTGTTTCCCTCGGGCCAGAGACGCGCATGACCTTCTTTTCAGACCCTGTAAGTTTAGTGAAACAATGTTCTGTTTCATGCCCGAATCTGCTGCATTTAGTACATTTTTTTACAGGTTGAGGGCATTGTTGAACGATATGGCCTTCTTGTTTACAATTAAAGCAGCGTTGAGTTTTATTAAGAACACGCGGTTGAGGATCTTGTTTATTGACATTTTTACTGGAACTTGTGTTAATTGTTTTTCGGTCGCTAGGTTTTATATTTTTAGAATTTCGTAAATATGCAAGTAGTTTATCGGGGTCATCGAATTGCACTGCTTCTGCCCCTAATCGTACAGAACGATCGTCAATCCCATGCAAGACGCAGTCTACTGCTCTCCTACCTACTATACCGCATCTACTGATCAATGTTATTTTTTCATAATAATAATTTTCTAAAGAGTCCCCGAAACGAGCGCGTTTGTAAAGCATATCACTCAGCATCTGTCCGTAATTTTCATCGGAAGGAAAAGCCGCCCGTAATTTTTCCTGCCATTCTTCCCACGTGAAAAGTACGGATGGTAAACCCTCGTACCAACGCTGAGCTACCCCACGCAATTTAGGAAGTGCAAAGTGAACAATTTGTTTTCCGGACCACCCATAGATAGATGCGCACTCGTTCACTTTATGTAGCCACATGGTCATAGTCTGTTCCCTTTTTGCTGGATCAAATTCTGGTACAGCATTGTTGAGATTCCCTAATTTATGCATAGGATCTTCTCCTTTTAAAGATGTTAAAACTTGTAGAAGCTGCGACATGCTTACATTATTAGAAATTGACTCACCCACATCGTTCGGCTGCTTATTGTTGTTCTCGACCTGATCTGTGGCTGCATTCGGTCTTGAATTGCGTCTTTTATTCCTGGGCTGGCTAAGAGATCGGCTTCTGGACCGACGGTGGCGCCTATTGTGGACTCGCGACGCGTGTCTCTCCACGATCACAGAACGTTGGCGACACACGCTCCTTGGCGACTGGGACTGGCTGGTGCAATGGTGTGAGCGGCGGCAGCTCCGACTTCTGTCCCGCTGTCTTCTGGCATCTGCACGACTCCGGGAGCGCGATGACCGCCTGAGGCCATGGCGCCTTTCCCGACTGCATGAGCGCCTCTCTGATCTTCGTTGTGGTGTCCTCACAGCACGGTTGACTGTCCGTAACACCCGGCTCCGCGATCTCCGCGCATTCTTGTCACGTTCTACAGCGTGAGATGGCTCACGAGACGACAACTGGTGCACGTTTTCCATGATTAACTGTAATTAGGAATCAACGGACAAAAAGTTGCATTTAAAATACACTAAAACTACATCTATGCCTTAGAGCAAGCTACAAGCAAGTTAAATTAAAGATAGGACCAAACAACCCTTTTAGTTGGATTAATTCAAATCAATTTGTCGGTTAATCAAAGAATTCAAGCAATATAATAAAATAAGAAAGAAAAATAACAAAAACAAAGAGACAAAAAAAAAACGTTCAGAAATAAATTACAGTAAAAGTAAATAAGGCCTAAATTATCATCCCACTTCTGAAATGTAGGACTAGCCAGAGCAAAAGAGAAATAAAAAGCTTTCATTTGAATAGATAGGCATGATTTATTTACTAGGTTTAGACCATCAAAAATAAGCACAAAACAAATAGCAACATTATTACACTTAAATCTTTAATATTAAAATTCACTGTACTTACACAAGTATTAAAGAGCTCCTTACACTTTCACAGTTCAACCAAAGACTGCCTTGCTAAAATGGCGCTGCCTCTAATTTTAATATCCCTCCTCTTTACCGAACTAAAATAGTCAATTGACATCGCAATATCCGTACAAATCAAATATCTTACTAATTTTATCTAATACATTTTATGTGATTTTAAAAATACTGTAAATATCGTAAAAATATAGTATTTGGTATTTAAATAGCTAACATATGTATGTTCACCGATTACTCAAAGACGCCTGAACCGATTTGAAAAATTATTTTTTTGTTTGAAAGGGTATACTTCCAAGTTGGTCCCATAGAAATATTGTCATGATCTGATCACGAACTTCGGAGATATGGAACGAAACTTCTCAATAAATGATAGCAAATGGACTGGGATTGCTGAAATCTATTGTCTGTCTATTGTTTACACCAGTTCATAACATAACATCACGCCACCGCACCGGTACGCTGTGAAGGGGTAAGCACAAGTGAACCACTAAAAAGTGAAAAATAAAAACTTTAGCTTCAGAAGTCGGTGACAAAAAAACTTAATAAATCAATCAAACAATGGTCACCGACTTCTGAAGCTAAGGTTATTTTTCACTTTTTTGAAGTCGGTTCTATTTTTTTGCAAAAAAGTTTTTTGTGGTGCTGATTAGAACTTTATTCTAACAGTATTGCTGACGAAGTTTGAACCACCACAAATAGAGTTAATAATTTAGGCCCTTTATTCGCCTTAACATAATAGGCTTGTGTCCTAAAAAAATCTATTAGTCCGTCAGTTAGATTATAAAAAAAATATTTGACCCGTATTTTTTCTTTTGTTACATAAACCAAAATTGACGAAGATACGACGCTTTTAAAATTCGCAATACGTCACGCCGTGCTACAGTTTTTAGTGCGTTGTGACGACACGAGCCCCCACTCCCGAGTTTTGATGCGTTTTATCTTTGTCAGTACTCAGTGATTTACAAAAACAAAAAATACGTGTCCATTATTTTCCAATACTCTAACTGACGGATAGTTTTGCAAATTATTGATGGTGGAAACTAGCCTATTGTGTAAACTTTAACACAAAGTGATTGACGGACCCTTCTTTACCGCCTCTGGTCTTACAATGAGACAAAAACCAAGCTTCCCCTTTAGTTTTTCTGTATCCTATTTCTATAAGCCAACTGATCATCAATTGTTGCCACATAGTCTTCTTTACATCGCCGTTTTTTAAAATTTAGACTTTTCCATTGAATTTACAGAATGTAGTACGAGTATTAATCACTATACGGTTGCACTATACTCCACTATACGGTTGTCTAGAAAAAAAGCAAAGTCGGTAGAATATCATAGACTATGACTATGTTCATAAATTTCTTCCGTGTCGACGCAAATCTAAATTGTTTCCCCTCAGAAAGTGACATCGAGTTCGTTTGGTACTTAAAGAAAGAAGTACTAACAGGTTTTAGTTAAAATAAGTCAGTTATTAGTATACTAGCTTCTGCCCGCGGATCCTGTTGCTTATGCCAGCGACAACGGAGTCATGAAAATCGAAGATCTCAAACGTCTGATGTCGAAGTCTAAGAGCCCGGGGACGGGAAAATAACGGATCTTTCCCACCTGAGCAACATACCGTTTGTTTCTTTTTGGCATTTAACAGCTTCACAAAAAGTACAATTTTGAACCATACCTCCGATGGCGGAATATGTGGCATATTCAATCATAGGAGTATACGTAAATGCACTCCGTTCTTTATCAAACCAAGGAAGGTCGCCATGCCCTACGGCTATATCTTGAGACACATCCGATTCTTCAGATGGTATCGATATTCTGTTCTGAGAATGTCATGGTCGATCAGAATTCAAACGTTCGTTACGCTCTTTTTCTGTCTCTTTATGCCGTACTCCAGCAATTCTTTCTCTCTCATTTTCTAACTGATTGTGAATATTTTGTTGTGTGCGTGTTCGGGACAATGTATGATAATCTCAAGCAGCAGTTAGCCGCGCATCACGTTCATCACTCGTTTCAAAAGACCTGTTAGTGGATGTGCGAATACGTTGAGAACTCAAACGTGATTCTGTATCGGTAAAAGTTTCCGATTCGCCAGACAATGCATGTCGCTCACAATCAGCGGGCAGTCGTCTATCACGTTTCGCACTTGTCACTAGAGATCTAGAAGTCGATGCGTAGATAAGCTTGGAACTCAAGCGTAATTCTCTTTCCGTGAACTTCTCCGAATCGCGAGACAGTGCATGACGATCACGATCAGCGGTCAGTCGCGCATCTATGCTTCACTGGTCTCTAGAGACCTGGATGTAGATGCGTAAATACGCTGAAAACGCAGGCGTGCTTCGCGATCCGAATAGGTTTCCACGGAGCAAGTTGCAGCCTGATGTTCTCGAACAGCATCAATTCTCTCCTGACGCTCTTCGGTAGATTCTTGGGATTTTATAATCCTCAATCTTTTAGCTCCTTTAGAACATTGGGAAACATTTGACCTCTTTCTAGGCATATAGTTAACATCTAGCAATAGTTTTTTTTTAGGGTTCCGTAGCCAAATGGCAAAAAACGGAACCCTTATAGTTTCGCCATGTCTGTCTGTCTGTCTGTCTGTCTGTCTGTCCGCGGATAATCTCAGTGACCGTTAGCACCAGAAAGCTGAAATTTGGTACCAATATGTATATCAATCATGCCGACAAAGTGCAAAAATAAAAATTTAAAAAAACATTTTTATTAGGGTACCTCCCCCAGACGTAAAGTGGGGAGCGATTTTTTTTTTAATTTTGACCCTGACGTGTGATATATTGTTGGATAGGTATTTAAAAATGAATAGGGGTTTTCTAAAATCATTTTTTGATAATATTAATATTTTAGGAAATAATCGCTCCGAAAGTCAAAAACAATGTGTCCCCCCCCCCTCTAACTTTTGAACCATAAGTTTAAAAAATATGAAAAAAATCACAGAAGTAGACCTTTATATGAACTTTCTAGGAAAATTATTTTCAACTTGATGAGTTGAATAGTTTTTGAGTTATATAGCACTTTTTCAAAAAAACGCAAATGATAACTTTGTTTTTCATACAAATACTATGAAAAACAAAGTTATTTTTGCTGACGAAAAATGTTGGTATTTTTAATGGTCTGGGAAGCTACGGAACCCTACAGTGAGCGTGGCCCGACACGCTCTTGGCCGGTTTTGGGAAGATACCTGATCGATTAAAATCTAAGTGACTGCTCCCCTGCGTTACCGGGTAGGCTACCGAGTCACGAAGATATATTTTTTTTTTGTGCTTTATTACTAAGAACAAAATTCTTAATAATTAATTACGATCTAGCCTAAAAGACTAATAAGTAATTTAACTCGAACTTAATATGTTACGTGATAGAATATGTTAAAACTAAGAATAGTGTTCATTTGCACTTTTACACAAGTCCGTAGCACTTTCTTAGAGTCTAATATAATTTATAAAACACTATGTTCATGTGTTATTATGTATAGCACAACATTGTTACTATATTATTACTCTTTCACTTTGTAGACTACACTAATTCAAAAGGTTTAGTTCTTTTTAGCCTACGCACTAAGTCTGTGTTGTCTAGCAGCTGGATTGCCTCAACATTCACGTGTTGATGGAGTCTGTGTTCGAGGGCTTCAGCAAATTTTTGGATAATGGTGTCGACGCATTCCATTTTAAGGTCACGATGAAGGTCGTCATTTCTTATGTACCAGGGTGCATTGACAGCATCCCTAAGTACTTTATTTTGGAATTGCTGGATTATTTTGACGTTGCTTTGTTTAGTACAGCCCCAAAGTTGGATGCCATGCGTCCAGATTGGCATCAGAATATGCTTGTATAGGGTTATTTTATTATGTATTGATAGACAAGATTTCCTTCCGAGTAACCAATACATACTTTTATATCGTATATCGAGTTCCTGTCTTTTCTTTTTGACATGAGCTTTCCAACGCAACTTGGCGTCGAGAGTAATGCCAAGGTATTTGGCTGTATTAGCATAAGGTACTTGGCGTACCATTTATGTAGATTGGGTGATAGTCCAAGTGTTTGTTTGTAAAGTCAATGTGAATTGATTTTGACTCATTCAGTTTGATCTTCCATTTTTGTGTCCAGTCATAAACTTTGTTCACAGCTAGTTGAACTTTTTCTACTGCTTCTCTGTGGCTTGATCCGGTAGCCATAATTGCAGTATCATCTGCAAAGGTCGCAATGGTGTTGTTTTCCAGTTCTGGGATGTCACATGTGTATAACAAGTACAAAATTGGGCCTAGCACACTTCCTTGAGGTACACCAGATTTTATAGCTTTTAGCTCGGAATATGCGTCCTCCTGCCGTATTCTAAACATTCTGTTAGTAATGTATGCCTGAGTCAAATTTTCATTGATATACATACCATCGTCATCGAAAATCAGTCCTAAACTGTTACCGCCTTCACCGCGTGGAGGTATTCCCAGGTTGTATTTTATAATTATACAGTGAAATTAGTGATAGCTTTACAATAATTTTTAAATCAGATGTTTCTGATTTTCGATGTTTTATAAGGCAACAGGAAATGTCCATCAGACCGAACAACTTTTGCTAAGACATCATTCCTATATATTGTGTTATGGTGTAGCCGGGCTCTTGGAGTTCCACAACAGGTGTTCCAGATCTTCGATTTTTATAAATCAACCGAGAGTGCTCATCAGATTGAACTACTTTTGCTAAGACGTCATTCCTATATTTAGGTGTTATGGTGTAGCTGGGCTGTTGGAGTTCCACAACAGGTGTTCCAGATCTTCAAATTTATTCTCTCAACAGAAAATGCTCATCACGTGGATCAATTTTTTTTATGGTGTCATTTTTGTGTTTCTTATAGCTGGTCTGTTGCGGTTCTGCATCAGGTGCTCAAGTTTCCAAGATAAATAATAGCCTATATGTTGCCCAGACTTAATACCTACATAACAAAAAACATTCAAATACGTCCAGTAGTTTTAAAGATTAGCGTGTACAAACAGACAGTTTTTTTTTTGGATTTATGCTCTATTATACTGTTTCTAAAGCCCCCTCATTTTTTTTTAAATATATTCAATGTACTGACACGGTTTATTTTTACTGTTTTGTCTAAGTGGTGGCGCGAAAGGCTAATTTAGTGGACTGTATTGCGTTGCGGAACAAAACGATTGACAAACGCTTGGCGATAGGAAGTTCGAGTTGCGGTGGGTGTAGGACCATGGAATACAACCCGAAATAATAGGGGAGGGAAGCAAAAACCTGTACAGGAGCCACGTGCTCGCATCGTCGCCGGTGCACCGGTTCACGTTCCTGTTTCAGGGGGCTGTTGGGCTTCAAGTCACTGTCCTCACTCACACACAACAACTTGATTGAGAGTCTTATTATATGAAAAAATGCGGAGATTCCAAGTTATCAATTACAATCACACACACATTCTTACACACACTAATCCCCCCAAATGAACACGCTCACCCTCGCATACACATCTACACACACAATTACCTACACATGCATGCTCGTAATCATACAACTCCTTTTAATAAATACCTTCACTCCTAGTTTAATTTAGTTTAATTTTTGTTAAAATAATTTAGTTGTACTCTCAAATCAGTTTTTTTTTTTTCTTTTTGCCAAGATTTTGTTAACACACTTTTTAGTAAGAGGTTTTTGTATCATAATGACAGCAGAACACTGACTCCTAAGTCACAGGATCTCCTAGTTTGGGAGTCAGGGTTACTCTATCTGTATGACCTTTACTTCACTAAAATTCATGTGACCTATTTTGTAAGCAATGTTGAAGGTTTTTGTATAAATAAAGATTTTTATTATTTTTTTTATTTATTATTATTATCAACAATTTCAGGTGGAGCGAGCCGACGCCATTGCACACTTGTCGCGGTGCGTTTCGGAAGTGCGTGAGCGGCGGAAAAATGGCGAATTTTTCTATTCACTCGCGAGGTATGTGCGGGAAAGGGATGGGTATAGGAATTAGCTGATGTCAACCGATATTTTGAATGTTGGCGCAACCACTAAGTAATAAATAAATAAAGATAGATATGGAAATTGTAGAGAATGTCAGGAATACACTACGACTTCACGTTCCTGTGTAATTTTCCCTGATAATGCCAAAAGAATACGCGCTGACGTGAGCGAAGCCGCGGGCACTGCTATTCATACATAAAAACTTTTTTCACAATACTTTCTGAGTGGCCTGGTAGGTCAGTTCATGTCATGAACTCATGGCCTACTAGACCGGATTTTACCAGTTATAACAAAATCGGTCGGTTCGGTCTAAATTGCTAAAGTTAAATAATACTCTGAAACCACTAAATTTAGGAGACAGAATACAACAGAACAAAATTAAACACGATAAAAAATCATGGCCAGTGATAAAAAAACTGTACTTGTATCAGGTGTGTTAAACCTTTTTACTACATCATCATGCACTGTAATCAAAGTATTTCGAGAATAATTTCAGGTCCTAGTATTTATGTACTTTCGCATCTACAGCGGTTACAGACGGTAATGAATAAATTGATTAACAAGATTCATTTCAGCTCGGCCACCTTACGCAAACAAGAATAAAGGTCATCATAAGTCGTAAAATAACTACAAAAAAGCAATAAGTTTCAAATTTCTTCCTAAATTAGCGTTAATTTAGAGAAGCTCATGCCAAAAATACGGGAAATACTCAGGAGTTATTACAATTGGTACAGATCGTTGGACATCCAGTTGACCAAATTATTGGAATGCAGCTACATTCATTTTGAGTTTAACCCATCCCAACTTACCATCCTTAATTTGTTGATAAATTGATTACAGAAATATCCACCGAAAACGACCTAACATATCAATTTTATCCGATCACGAGTGGTTCCGTGCATTTCCAAGTAAAATGTGCAACTAATGCATATATTGGTCTTTGCCAGAAACCTTCCGAAGAAGGATTTTGTGTTTGGGTGCGTACCTAATTAACTTTTATGTAACTTGCTATTTCGATATTTTAAATATGTAGTTGCAGTGGGTACCTTTTAAATGGTGATTCAGACCACAAAACTAGACAAATTCACCGAGGAGAAAAATTAGAATAAAATTTGGAATTCCCATTCAAAATATCGCATCAGATGACGCAGTAGTATTGTAGCTATCCACCGATCATAGCAAGTTAGCACGTTTTGACGCTCCTGTAAAGAAACAGTGAAGCAAACCTCAAAAGGACGAACGTTTTAGACGCTCCGTTTGGGAATAGCTCTGACAAGAGTTGTTGTTTGTACGTTAGACGATTTCTGAATAAAGAAATATAAGAGTGTCGGGAGCTGTGAGGCCACTCTTCAATCTTCACTTCGCATGTCTTCAATCTACGCTCACGAGTCTTCAGTCTTCTGTTAACTCGATCCACAACGCAGTATCATTACCATCTGCACTCGACGGTGGCGCTCCGACACTGCGAGCGCGCGCGGACGTCACATCTACGAGTATTTATGAACTCGTGTTCTCAGGCTTTGAAGCTCGGCGCTTCAAAGAGCAAGCAAGACGCAAACTAACAATAATCCTAGTTTAACCAAAGACTACAATATAATTATAATAATGAGATAGACGGTACTCTCAACCCAACGACCCTGTATGGTCGTTGTCTCAACCGTATTTCCGTCATCATACAAGCAGCGCTCTCTAACCGTGGTGGTGGCGAACTAAATCAAAATCTAACAAAATAAATACAATCTGAAGTCGAAGACCTTTGTTTGATTGATTTAATTTTTTTGTCACCGACTTCAGAAGCTAAAGTTATTTTTACGTTCTTTGTTTTTTTTTGAAGTCGGTTTTATTTTTTGCAAAAAAGTTTTTATTTGTCATTTTTAGTGGTTCACATGTGCTTGGTACACATGGAAAGTGCATACCGTTACAATTACAACAAGCCCAAACACGACTAGGATACATTGTCTCATTATGGAGTTCCGTGACTCTTGGCTTCATCATCAGATCTGATGGTAGAATGGTTCTTATCAAACGAAAATGCTTCATTTGTTGCAGAAAATACCAAAATCGCTGTACGTTATCCTATAAAATTTGAAGAGTTCCCTCGATTTCGCCAAGATTCCATCATCAGATCCCGACTTGGTGGCTATGGAACCATTTGAAAAGTATACCCTTTCCAACAAAAAAATAATTTTTTAAATCGGTTGGCAAGCGACGAAGTTATGCGCGAACAAACATAAAAAAAAAATTGAAACATCCGAATTGAGAACCTGCTCCTTTTTTAGAAGTCGGTTAAAAAGTGTGTCTTGACCGAGGTTTGATCTTACGATCTACTACTTATAGGTCAGTGGTAGTCCTCAACGGGCTACACGTTCTTTTGACATACTGTCTAAAATAGCTGTTCTATTGCATGTTATGACAGTTGTCAGCTGGTGACAGATGGTTGATAGTGTAACCATTAATAAAATACGTTTCTATCATTACTTGATTTAATTCTTATATTTTTGTATTTACTTAGATTGGTGTAGATTAAATAAATATGGTTTCTTAATCTAATTTAACAAAATTGTTATTTTCAATGAAACCTTATCACTGTTATAAAGTGGCAACCCAACCAGTAAAATAGTTTGATCCATCAGGGATAGCTGGCGCTAGTTTCCGTACAAAATTTTCGAGCAGGCTCCAATGTTCTAAGAGAGCACAGCATGAGGTTAATAAGGGTGTTCGGTAACACAGCAACCTCTACAGTCCTTTTTCGATTTTAGGGCCTAGTCGGTCTACCCCGGACTAATTACTTGTGTGCTTAGCTTTAGCACAATATTAGCAACTTAACCTACTTTAGAACACAATATTACTGTTGTTCTTAAATCTTTGACCAAATACAAAAACTTGCAACATTTTTTATCGGCCTCTCTGGTCTCCGGTGACTTTGGTACTTGTCGCAATTCAATGAAACGGATTGTGATGATACTAATTGTGAGCTATGATTTGAGATATATTTCAATTATGCAGAACTTATGCCCATTTTGACCAAGACTCTTTGGCAGGTCCTTATTGGAGGATGGCAGAACACATTGAGTGTGATTAAGATTAAGAAAGACAATGAAACAAAATACCCTTTAGAAGTGCAAACCCCTGGCATTGTTAGCAATGATGAATTCCGGGGTTTTTGGGTTAGTTGGGCCAAAGGTATCATCAGTGTCGGACATGAAGGCGAAACTTGCCAGTTTCTCAAATGGGAAGACCCCAACCCTTTCCCGATAGCCTATGTTGGAATAGGCACGGCTTTCGGCTCAAGCGGCATTTGGAAAATTGAAGGTTAAAAATGATTTTAGATTATTGCAACTACAAATCATCATCCCGAAGACCAATACCGAACGATAACTAATAAAGTGTGTCCTTTATTATCGGTACAGGTTTCACCAAGGATATATATACTCCAGATCAGTTAGTGTATACATTCAAACCTGTCCTTGCGGGTTCTGTGGAATTTGAGTTTCTCGGTCCCAACGGCTGCCACGTAGCCCTGACGCCAGGTCCCGCTCTAGCGGAGGTTATGTATGAAGTTATACTTGGTGATTGGAATAACAACAAGTCGGTTATCAGACACTGTAGGCAGAAGCCAGATAAGGTAGGATGGAATGTAGTCATCGTAGTTGTGTTATTTTTTGGAAATTTAGTTTAAATTTCACTGTTGGCCCATAGGTTGAGGTTGAGACTCCTGGGATTATGCACCCTAACTACTACAGGAAATTTTTGATCGAGTGGAAGAACGGCAGAGTGACGGTCCGGGACGGCCAGGGCATAGTTATCATGGAGTGGGTGGACCCCGTGCCGTTCACCATCACGCACTTCGGAGTGCAGACCGGTTGTGGAGCGCGTGGACAGTGGCGTATCACTCACTTCAAGAAATGAGTTATATTTTATTACAGAATGCTTGTATGTTAATTGCTTACTTCTAATTCTCACCATTCTCAACTTTTATTTTTTATTTTTACTTCTAAATGTTCTTATCAATAGAAAAACTAAATGTTTAAGTAATCGTTAGGCTAACAATAAATATTGTGTCCAACAGAAAATTGCATGTGTTACAGAATCCCCACGTAAGCTGACGTTGTAACCTGAAGTCTGCATTCTAATGTTTGGTATCCGTTTATCAATTTGCCCGCTATTCAATACGCCCAGAATGGTCATACAAATGAGGTATGCAAAAAAATCGTAATCGCTGTTGTGTTATTTGTTGGACCGTTGTATGAATTTTCATTATTGGTTGGTTAATACACTACAAACATTTGCAATCCCAACAAGTTCATGGTAATCGAATGAACGAAATTCTTTCTGAAAGTCTGCGATGAGAAGAACGAGGTTTTATTGGAGTGTCAGGACAAATCGCCGTTGAACACGCCGTGAACCGGCTCATACGGCACGTGAGCAGGCAGGCGCGTATGATAGGGGCGCTCCGACAAACCGCTACAATCTCCAACTCGAGACAACGTCTATTTAATTGTGCGTGGACTTCCTCCGCGCCGAAGAAGTGAAACTTCGTAATGTGGAAATGTAACAGTGCTTTCATACCCCATTCATGGTAGCGTTAAACGTTTAACGCAACCTTGTTGGAAGTTGCATTAGAAGTTTCACTTCAATCATCACTCACCTATTATTATTAAGTCTAACTATGCGGAAAGAAGTTACGCGACCTTAGTCGTTGCATTCATGAAACCCATGTTTTAAATTGAAGAAGACCCGACCACCTCAACACAAACTGCTCGTGTATGTCAGCTCCGAGAACTGGCGACCGTAAGACCGAACCTCAAGAAGAATTATTGAAATCAAAATCAAAGCATTTATTTCAAAGTAGGCCAGTTACAGGCACTTTTGAATTGTCGAAACAAAAATGAACATTTAATGTAGCTACAGTCCCAGTCACAAGACATAAAAACTGTGAAAGTACTGTAGTTGCCCATTCCCTAGCGTATATCTCTATGGAGAAGAACGGGCAAGAAACTCCATGGACACTCTTTTAAATAGAAAGAAAGAAAGAAAGAAAGAAAAAGCATTTATTAGCACGCACAGGACAAAACACATAAAAGATATCAGTTTAAAACTTACTAATAAAACTTACACAGAAAAAAACCGGCCAAGTGCGAGTCAGACTCGCGCACCGAGGGTTCCGTACAAACCTGTAGGTATATAAGTAAAAGTTATGGTAATTTAAGATTTTCGGAATTTTTCCTATATGTGTACTTTATAACGTTGCTTCATGCCAAATTTCAAGATTCCAGGTCGTCTGGAAGTATCCTTTAGGTTTTGATTCCCTTGCGAGTAGTTGCGAGTTTCAAAATATGCGGCTTTAATTGCTGTATCTTTTGATTGCGTTGACGTAGAAGTTTGATTTTGTTACAGCTTAAAGATATTATAGACTTGAGTATTTTTTAAGAATTTCAATATAATACCACTACGCGTTCATGAGTAAAGGGGTAATAAGTTTAAAATTATTAAAAATATTTTTATTATATGATGTAACTAAAAATTTATGCTTTTCGCAATTTTTCCTTTATCTGTGTTATAAGACGTTGCTTCGTACCAAATTTCAAGATTCTGAGTTCACGGGAAGTACCCTGTAGGTTTTGATTCCCTTGCGAGTGTCGAAAATTTGCGGCATAAACGGGAGTATCTTTTGATCGCGTTGACTTAGAAGTTTGATTTTTTCACAGCTCCAAGAGACCATAGACTTGAGTATTTGATATGAATTTCAGCTTGATACCTCCACGCGTTCCTGAGAAAAAAGGTCTTGACAGACAGACAGACAGACAGACAGACAGACGGACAACAAAGTGATCCTATAAGGGTTCCGTTTTTACCTTTTGAGGTACGGAACCCTAAAAACAATTATTGTTACAAAATCCTGGTTACATCATTCATGTTGAGATGGTATATTATGTGACAACAATGTAGCAAGATGTGCACGTTAAAAGTGTCTATAGCAAAACAAAAATAAAATACAACTCAAAAACAAAATAATTAATTCAAATAAACCATGGCGACTAAGAGATGACCAGTCACAACTGACAGCGCCCGTTCACGAACATGACGCATGGATCAGCACCATTCAGCTCAAACATTTTGAAGGGAACTAAATGGTCCGACACACGCGCCACCATCAGCGAGACATTTGAGAGAGCATGACATACTCTCAACCGCCAGGGCACATTCAAGTCAAGAACTGCCGTAGGTTTCCAGTGAATGGTAGCTTACTAGTACATAGTACTCACACAATATAGGCTATGCGATTATATAATACTAACATTGAATCTATACAATGCAAAGATAAGTACAATCTTCAGCAGCTCCAACAATACCATTTAATGCTATCAATTTTTGCGCCCCTGTCCATGTGGAGCAGGACCAGCATTAAGCCAAGCATTTTTATCAGCGATATAATCGCTCAACTTGTAATATGCTTGTTTACATAGTGTGCGTTTAATGCATGTTTTAAATTTCGTCTCATTCAGTTCAAGAATACTTTGTGGAATTTTATTATAGCATCTCAAACAGTACCCCATGAAAGATGAGTCTACTTTAGCGAGTCTAAAGCCTGGCTGATCTAGTTGGTCCCTATTTCTAGTACTGTAATTGTGTCTGTCACCTCTTTTACCAAAAAGATGCAGATTTTTTTTTGACAGACATTATGTTTTCGTAGATGTATTGGCAATGAACCGTCATGATGCCAATAACCTTAAATAGTTCCCTTAGAGAATCGCGCCTACGAAGATTATATATGGCTCTGATGGCTCTTTTCTGCAGAATAAATATAGACTCAATATCAGCAGCCCGTCCCCATAGTAAAATACCGTAAGACATTATACTATGGAAGTAACTAAAACAGACTAGTCTGGCGGTATCTACATCAGTGAATTGACGGATTTTTCTAATGGCATATGCTGCTGAACTTAAGCGCCCCCCGCAAGCGATGTTAAATTAATGAGAACCCCATTGTAGTAGCCTTGAATCAAGCGTAAGCCCCAGGAAAACAGTTTTATCTACGAATTCGAGTTTCTCTTTAGTCAATATTATCTCGCAATCACTACTTTTAAATTTGATTTTACTATAAGATTTTACAAAGTGCACGGAGCCGCCATTTTTCTTGAAGCTTGGGGTATTTTGACACGTGCATGGCATGCGCATAATACGCTAGCTAGATGAAGGACGTACTCAGGGGAGTTTGGCTTACTATTCCTATATACCCACTTATTTCCTTTCATAGGCATCAATTGTGTGAACAGTGTGTGATTTTCGTCGTGCACCGGTTAGCGTTAGTTTGCTTATTATTATTTTTTTTCTATACACGTAGTTCGTATATAATATATTCAAGAACCTACTCACCACCACCATTGACACATAATATAAAACTGCTTCACGTCCGTAACCTCACTAATCCAGTAGGGCTATTATGTATCTCTGTTGACAGTTCTAAATGACGTAGGAAAAATATGGAGATGGCACATTCTGCTACAAGAAGGATAGCTTCTTCGATCAATAAAAATCTCTATCATTTCGACGCACACTCGTCAAAATTCGTTTGGTCTCTTTTTAACTTACCAAGAGTTGCATATGGAAAGAGAGACGTCTAAATGTTTGTCAAGGACTAAATTTGGCAACACTTTTGTGTGACGTCAAAATTATGCCTATGCGTGACCAGTCGCCATAATATTTGCCGAAAGTACTCTGTGGTTTCGTGGTAGTTGTGCTGTCAAACAAATGCTTGTTAGAAATGATTTTGTTGTTTTTAAGAAAAATACCTCTAGAAATAAGGTATTTTGATGTTCTGAGTTGGGACATTAATAGGAAAATCATGCCCTCTTAACTTCGATCAATTATTGATCGAAGCCTCTTAATCTATAAAACAGTGTGTGTGCGGGAAATAACAAAAATCAGCCTAATTTGATTCTGCACAGGTTAGTTACTAGTTTTCAGTATTCCAGTCGAATATTGTTGAATTTTGTGCAATGTATTGTTACAAGATGATATTTTTAAAGATTATTGAAACCTGTGTCATGTTTGTATGGCCTATAACGCTAGTATTTTCTTGATTTCTTTGTATTGTTCACATACAATTATTGGCATGTAAGGTTAGTGATGTGCGATACGATAAGTAGTCCGCGTACGATAACTATCGATAATATTGATATAGAGTGTAAAATACATTGCAATTATATGTTATTCCACAGGATTTCTGAAAACGAAATTTTAAAGAAAAAATGGATAGAAGCTGTTGGTTTTGAAAAAATAAACCCTCGACATATCATGCACATCTCATATCATTTTATCATTTTATTTTTTATCAATTTTATATTCATAAGGATTATTCCGACATTGACATCTCTTCTGCTAGTTAATTTAATTTGTATACAAACTGATAATTGATTATTATGTATGGATTTATATTTGTACGCTTCAACGCAAGACGTAGATGGACTCGTAATATTATTATATTTATTTGTAACACCCTTGTACAACCTATGTCTACAAATAAAGATTTCATTTTCATTGACATATTATGTGGCTTAGCTGCTTCATGAACTTTGAAGAATCTTGTTTTAACAGAACCCTTCGACTCATCCATCGACTTTGTCTTTTAAATAGTAATCTTACTGACCTAAAATAAAATAAATGTCAACATTAAAATAATTTAAATAAACACATATTTTTATTACCCGCCCTAATAAGAAACATACTCAGCTGTTTCTTGTCACATTTCAGGTGTTGCTTAAGGTAATCAGGCAATATGATGACCTGCGGAGCTACTTTTGTGACATGAGTGACAAAATGAAAGCAGCGCTGAGGGAGCTAGATTCAGATAGATGGCTGCAGTTTGTCAAAGATAAAAAGTTATGCCACAAATGTCTGCAAAGAGGTTCACATAACTATAAAAATAAAATTGTAATATTAAAAAAGAGGTTTGTAATGATAAAAAGTGCCGCTACGCACATCATAAGCTACTACACGGCCTTTGTTCTCATATTATTACATTCGCAAAATATTATATTCTCGAATTATTATATTCTCAAAATATTACACAAAGAACAATCACAGCGAAAAATGTTTTTAATTTGAGGGAAAAAATAATAAATATTTGACATCATCACAGAGGTTATTCATATTTGTCTCGGATGGGAATCAAACACACAACAACCCATTTTTTAAGGTTTACCTACCTTCTGTAAAATTATTCTAACTAATGATTTTATATCACCCAGTAGTAGGTAATCCTGAACATATGCATTAATATAATATTATGTGCATTTATATTGAAGTTTTAATAGATAAACTCTTTGATAGTAGTGCCTGTCAGATTACAATGAAAAACCTATGTTTGTACTAGTGTCAGTTTTTATTTATCAATTGTTTTTGATGCATAATGTGACAAGAATGTGACATTGTGAAAAATATTTATTGGGAATAAATTTTGCATTCTGATCAATAAATATTAAAATAAAAATGTCTGAAGATAGTGAAGCCAAGTTTATAACTAGTCAAAAAGGCAAGTCTGTTTTTTTTATATAACGGTTACAAATACAACTTCTTCATGAAAAATAAAAATGGTACAACCAACTGAAGATGTTGCAACCAAAGGGAGTGCAAGACTTCGATTACATTAAGTTTGGATAAGAAAGTCGTTAGACAGCCCAAACGTTGTTGCAGCGTTGATTTTGAAAGAAATATAATTGATATGGCAATGGAGGAGTGTAAAAAAGAAGTGTGCGAAAATTATGAACCCATTCCAAAAATATTTGAAAAGCACTTCTTGGGAAAACAAGTTTTTCCAAATAAAGAGTATCTGATCCCATCATTTTCCAAAAAGGATACGCTGTACAGGAAACGAAATAATTTTTGAATGTCGGTACATCAAAGACTACAAGTAATGTGAGATTGCCACACCACATTGTGCAAGACTTTTTTTTATTTGATTATAATGATGGGGAAACGGATGATAGAATTATAATATTTTCGATGTTACCTGCTCAAAAGCTACGAGAATTATTCCAGACAGTTGATATTGTATACGGAGATGGTACATTCAAGGTGACACCGTCGCCTTTTTACCAATTATACACCTTACATATTGATATCGCACGAGACCAAAACACAATTAGTTTTATGATAATATTGAGGGTATTACTATTAGAGAAACATTATATTTCCAAGATCACATATTTATTTTTAACTCCCTCAATATGGGTATCAAATGAAAGGGCTTGACTAGTAAAATACTATGCGCAGATTGCCCTGATCTGTTGGGTGGTTTAGGATTGGTCACGCATTGCAAAACTTTTCGCAAACCCACTTTGTTGCATATCCCTCACTCCAACCAAGTCCGCGGTCATCCTGCACCCAGATTCACTTCCCACTTGACAATTAGTACTATATACCCTATGGTATATAGTACTAATAACTTTCGCCTATGGCTAGTCTATGTGTACGAGTCTATACTCGTACACATAGACTAGCCATAGGCGAAATACACACTTAACACCCCACCTCGATTAATAGTGCTTTTATTAAAAAAAATCAAACACTGTTAATCGCTCACAAATATTCACATCAAAACTTGAAATCAAATTAACATTCCGCTTACATTGTCAAAACAAAAAAATATATTATGGTGACACTAATTTTATCCAGGAAAAACAAAATTATGGTCACCCCCTACTTTATCAAACAATAATTATCATGAAACATTTTACAGGATAGAAACCATTTACCTACCCGCTTTCATGAATACTATCATAGACTTAACACCCTCACACATGGTGCCTGTCTACCTATGTAAAATAATAGGTACTCCCTTGATTTTCCTAAATTTTTTTGTCCGAAAATCATTATCCATAACACGTTTGCTATAAACTTCAGTAACCATAATGTTCAAAACACCGAAATTATGTTTTACATAACTAACTTTACTTCGAATACTATTTTGTCATAATATCGAATACTATAATAATTGAATCTCCTAATTTTACATGACATAAAGTCGTATGTCCTAAGTATTGTATCACATAATGTGTATGATTCCGAATGGTCATTTATATACCTAACTTTTAGGGTTTTTTTTAGGGACTAACAGTCGCTAAAAATCCCTAAAAGTTAGGTTTTAGTGACAGAAACGAATTGCTGTAAATCCGACTCCACGCAGTCTTGTCTGGGTTCACTAATGTTTTACCAAAAGTCCATTGAAAAATTTTCATTTTACAACCAACGTTTCGTATACTATTTATTTCGCAAACAACTTATTCCGCAAATGTTTTATTTTAGAAATATTCGTTTTACAAACATTTATTTGGCAAATACTTCTCTTATCAAACGCATCAGATGATATTTATTCATTTATAAATTTTTCATTTTTTAATTAGATACGTTTGGACAAATCACGTTTCAACAAAATAATTTACAGGCTAGTATTTTTTTTATTACTCTTTTTTAAGAAAAAATAAGGAAATGCATAGTGTTTTCATAACATGCAAACATACTCATCAATCATACTCCATGCATGCAGCAAGAAAGCAGCAAGCAAGCAGCAGGCATTTAGAAAGCAAGCAGCAAGCATGCAGCAAACGAGCACAAGGCCAGCAAGCATGCAGCAAGCATGCAGCAAGCCTGCAGCAATCATGCAGCAAGCATGCAGCAAGCATGCAGCAAGCATGCGGCAAGCATGCAGCAAGCATGCAGCAAGCATGCAACAAGCATGCAGCAATCATGCAGCAAGCATGCAGCAAACATGCAGCATGCATGCAACCAACAAGCAGCAAGCATGCAGTATGCAAACATGCAGCATGCAACATGCAGCAGGCATGGTTTCTGTCACGGCTCCGGCGCTGCGGGGCTCCGGCGGTCACACGCGAGCTTATCGTCGCAGAGGGTTTTAACGCTCACCACCGCAGCGTCGGCTTGCTGGCCGGCTGACAGCCGGCCAGCCTCAGCCGCGGCGGCGAGTGTTAAAGCCACCTGCTCCTCAGCTCGCGGCCCGCCTCGCCCCTCCGCGCCTACGCGGGCTTAAATTACACTCTAGGGGTAGGGCAGAAAAGACTACGTGGAGTCGGTTCTGCAGCGATTCATTTCTGTCACAAAATTTGTGCATAGAGGAAACCAAATTCATTTATTTTCTTTTTTTTTTAAGTGGCACATTCAATTTGTGTAACGTCTTTATTTCAAACGTTGTTTTATGAGATAAAACGAAAAAATAATGAATTGTTTGACAAATAATACGTTATTAAATAAAAGTTTATGTGATAATTATTTTGCGAAGTGAATTATTTGTTAAACTTGTTGTTGTATTCTGATGAAATGACAAATAATGTGTTTTCTAATCGTTGCTTGTCAAGTAAAAGTTTGTGAATTAATGTTTGGTGATCTGACTGGTCACCCTTGTCTGCCCTACCCCAAGAGTGTTATTTAAAATCGCGTAGGCGCGGAGGGGCGAGGCGGGCCGCGAGTTGAGGAGCAGGTGGTTGTAACTCTCGCCGACGCGGCTGAGGCTGGCCGGCAAAGCCGGCCAGCAAGCCGAAGCTGCGGTGGTGAGCGTTAAACCCATCTGCGACGATAAGCTCGCGTGAGGCCGCCGGAGCCCCGCAGCGCCGGAGCCGTGACAGAAACCATGCCTGCTGCATGATGCTTGCTCGTTTGCATGCTACATGCTTGCTTGCATGCTGCACGCTAGCATGCATGCTTGCTTGCTGCATGCTTGATTGTTGCATGCTTGCTTGCTGCATGATTGCTTGCTTGCTGTATGCTTGCCGCATGCTTGCATGCTTGCTTGCATTGCATGCTTGCTTGCATTGTATGCTTGCTACATGCGTGCCGCATGCTTGCTTGCTTGTATTGCAGGTCAACGCCTACATATGATTAAACATTTACTTGGAATAGGACTTATGATTTTATTGAAAACGATTTTATGTCTTTTGTATATTATTGATTGTAATACTTATGACAAACGGATTTAGGGCTTATTATATTTAGGGATTTCAACTTTATGGCATATGATATTATGTGATTTAAAGTTCGGATAAATTATCATTCGGACGAATGATGATTATGACAAAAAAAAATATGTCATTTTAGATTATGGATTAAAAAGTTAGGTAATACGATAGAGAACCAAAATAATACCATAGTTTAATATTTACGATATAGGTACCGCAGTCACCTATTCTTTACAATAAATATTTAACCATTCACAAATTTGTCTAAATCTATCAACTGCTAATTTGATGTTTTTGTAAAAATTTCAGCTAAATGCTTTTCTGTATTAACATATTCAATTCTTAGTTCCTTTTTGAATATCAAATCTTTTATAAAATGAAATTTTATGTCGATATGTTTGGTTCTCTTGCTATTCTCAAATGTTTTCGATATGTCAATAGCTCTTTTATTGTCCATATAGAGAACACACTGCACATCTTTGTTTCTATTGAAACTCGTGATTAGTCCCTTTATATTGATATTATCGCACGCACTTGTGGCTCCAGCGACATACTCCGCCTCTGCTGTCGACAACGCTACGCAGTTTTGTTTTCTTGAAAACCATGCCACAACATGACCATTGTATAAAGTAACAGAACCGCTGATACTTTTTCGATCGACGTGATTACCTGCCCAATCAGAATCAGAGTAGGTTTCAATCACATTTTTCTTATTGTTTTTGATATAGGTCAATCCACTTGTCTTTGTTTCTTTTAAATATCGTAGCACTCGTTTTGCTTGCGTCCAAAGATTTAAAGTTGGTTTATCTAGGTACTGACTCAGAAATGTTGTACTAAAGGCTACCAGCCGGTCTTGATACCGTCGCTAAAAACATTAAACCTCCAATCAACTCTCTGTAAGGTACATCAACACTCTTACTATCAGTAGGTATCTGCTTGAAAACCTTTCGTCATAGGACACTTTGTTCCGTTTGCCTCAGTCATATTAAACTTTTCCAACATTTTGTCTATCTGTCTTTCCTGAGTTATCTTTGAGTATTTCCATTTCTCTGTATTTCCATTCCAAGAAACTTTTTAAGTTCACCAAAATCTTTTGCATTAAATTCTTTCTTTAGCTCTTCTTTTACTTACTCTATCTCTTTTTTACATCCTGTTAAGTACCAAAATATCCAACATGTGTCATTATAATACATGCAAAAATCGTATTTTGATCTATTTTGTCCAATTCTGAGAATAAACTGATTTAATCTATAATTCCAGCATTTCGGACTCTAGCTTCTATTCAGCTGTAGAACTTTATCTTTTTCTTTACATTTTACTCCTTTTGGTATCTTTAGGTATACCTACATCTGTTTCTAATATCCCATTTAGGAATGCTGTTGGGATGTCCAATTGATGGATTTCAAAATCATTTTGTGCTGCATGTGATAAGAAAGTACGGACTGTGCTCATTCTTGCGACAGGGGAATAGTTCACAGTAAAACCATCATCTCTTTGTAGAAAACCTCTTGCAACCAGTCTCGCCTTTTTAGGTTATTGTCTTTCTTCACAAAAATCCATTTAGCATCTATTGCTTCTTTTCCATTTGGTAAATCAGTTATTGACCATGTTTTCATATCTTCTAATGCTTTCAGCTCTTTATCAATTGCTTCACTCCAGCCCAATTTTATAGCTTCATTGTAACTTTTAGGAACATTTTCCATATCTGCGCTATAAGCATATTGTGTCTCATATTCTTGTAGTTCTTTTGGTTTAACTATTTTTCTTCCACTTCTTGTATATATTTCTTGTGGTAACTTTTCTCGTACTTTTTCTTTCACTTTTTCAGTTGCAGTCTTGAGTATTTTCAGACATAGTAGAACGTTCTCTAGCTTTTAGTCCTGATGTACTTGGTCTGTTTCCTTCTTCATCTATTTCTCTATATACCACTGATCTTTCATCTTTCTATTTCTCTAATTCTATATTTTACATTAGTTTCATCAAAATGTACATCTCTCGAGATTTTAATTTCATTCTTCTCTGGATCCCACAATCTGTATCCATTTGGACTATATCCAATAAATCTCATAGCTCTCGCTCTTTCTTCAAATTTTGATTTTCTTGGTAATTTAATCATCCATGCTTTCGATCCAAATACTTTCATATTTGCTATTTATGATTTTTACCATAATACAACTCTACTGGGGTTTTAAATTTAATAGCTGCTGATGGACATCTATTTATTTGATACATTGCACATTTCACTGCCTCTCCCCATAACTCTCTAGGAAGGTTGGATTCCATCATTAATGCCCTTGCTTTATTATATAATGTCCGGTTAATCCTTTCTGATACTCCGTTCATCTGTGGACTGTATGGGTTTGTGTATTCCATTTTTATCCCATGATTTATTGCAAATTCGTTTATTATTCTATTCTTAAATTCTCCATCATTATCACATCTAATTCTCTTTACTTTGTTTTCTTTCTGTCTTTTCAAATATCTTACATAATCTATTAAGTTTTGTGTTGCTTCATATTTATACTTTAACTGATATACGACTCCAAAATGAGTATAATCGTCTATAATTACTTGGTAGTATTTTTCTTCGTTAAGGCTTGGTATGTTTACAGGACCTGAAATATCAGTGTGTAAAAGTTCGCACACTTTTTCCGATCGTGGCATTTCAACTCTAAGAAACGGTAATCTAGTTGACTTGGCTTTTATGCACACATCGCATCTCTTATCACTATTCGGTAGTGATTAACCCATTTCTATTCAAATGCCCTAGTCGTCGAGGCCATAAATTGGTTTCTTTACCTGTCATATAACATTCATTCTCAGTTTTAATTTTAAATTGTATTTTATATAATTTTTCAACTTTTTGTCCATATAATCTTATGTTGTTCTGTATAATCTTTACCACATTGCCTTGAAATATCACATTACAATTCCTTTCAACCAGTTTATTTACCGACAGTAAGTTCTGTAAGAGATTTGATACAATTAAGGCTTCAATACTTGAGCTTCTGGCTTTTCCATCCGTTTCTATAATTCCTCTCTCTTTGGCTACCAAATATTCGCCATTCGCAACTTTTATTTTTACCGGTTTTGTCTGGATAGTTATTTCAGTCATAAATTTTCTGTATTTTTCTTGTATCATATTATCCGAGGCTCCCGAGTCTACTATGAACTCTATTACGTTTGACTCTAACTCATTGTATTCGTTTGATAAATTGGTTTCATCATATGCAGTGAACATATACTTAGACATATTTGCATGTTCTCTCTCATCTCTTCTTCCTCTTCTATTAAAATTTCCCCATATGTACTTACCTCTTTGGTGGTTACTTCTGCATTGATATGCTTTATGGCCTCTTTTCTTACATTTATAACATACTACATTATTTTCAGTTGTAAAACTTGTTTCTGTGTTTGTATTGTTATTTTCATTTACACTTTTTTGTTTCATCTCAGCATCTAATAATCTCGCTTTTACAAAATCAATTGTTATTTCCTTTTCTGTTGACATAGTTTCCAACGACGTTATTACATTTTCGTAATCATCTGGTAGTGTTAATAATAAATGACACACTTTATCGGACTCAGACATTTTTTCGCCGATCTCAATTTCTGCTATTATCTCATCGAACCTTAGATAATGGTCTTGGAGTTTAGTATCTTTTTGACATTTTAAATTCAGCAATCTTTTCTTTAGTTGCAGTTTGTTAAATACTGATTTTCTCTCAAAAATTGCTTCCAAGCACTTCATCATATTATTATCTAATGATTTTTCACATTTTTTTACTTAAGCAATGTACTTATCTGATACACATTGTACGATAATCGATCTCGCCTTGACATCCAGTGTACTCTGTACTTCCGAAGATTTTATGGCCTCTACGACACATTTTTCTTCTAATAATAAATTCAGCCGAAATTTCCATGTTTGAAAATTCACTCCCTCTTTCAGAAATGGCATAGCCTCTTATTTTCTCATGTCCTTTTTTTTCTTTTGTTTTCTTTGACAGTTCAAAATTTTCTTCGTATTTTTCTATTTTAATTTATTTTGCCATATTTCCATATTATAACTTATCAAAAATATAGCCCATAACCTCTTATGATAATATTGAGGGTATTACTATTAGAGAAAGATTATAGTTCTAGAATCACTTATTTATTTTATAACGGTCATCCTGCACCCAGATTCACTTCACACTTGACAATCAGTACTATTCCATAGACTCGTACACATAAACTAGCCATAGGCAAAATACACAATTAACAGTTCGATCACCTGAGTCAGCGTGGCTGACAGGCACCGACCAGATATGCAGACCTCCGCCAGAACGAACACATTGCGTCATCATCCGGCTGGTGCGTGTCAGCCACACCTATTTCCGGTTGCTCCCAAGCTTTATTATTATTGCAACACTTGATCTTAACCCGTGTGTGCGTGTGTCTGCATGAACAATACACACAACCGTATGATCGCAACGAATTAGCCTAAACTCTAGCGAGTGAATTTTATGCACAGACTCTTAAGTGTTTTGTAATTATTAAAGTAATTTGTTGATTTATCGGTAGTATTTAATTTATCCCATACCCAGCTCGTAGTAATATCATAAACGTTCAAATATGTACTCGTTACCGACGAAACCATTTAAATTTTCCGAAAAAGGGTGATTATTTTAATAAGTTTCTTAGTTTTCAGTGGTCTTACTAATTATTATATGAACGCACAAAATGTGACACTATTACAGCCCAAGTTCACGCACTTGGGCTTCGCGAAAAACAATATTTCGTGTCATTATGTAGCTGAGAACGATGCACTGCCGTCAGCCGAAGACTTAATTCCGAGACCGAACTCAATATTCTTTCACGAGACATCATGCAGCGGAGGGTTAAACTCCCGACAGGCATGTGGCATCAATTCTGCGGCGAGGGCCCACCCGAACAGAACAGTCTATGTGATGATCAGTGCACCCATCAGCAACTTCGTGTATGAGACGAGTTGCATCGCAAAATTACGAAGCTTGCATAACGTCAGGTTCGCAAGGGTACACATTACTGCTTACGCTAAAAATACTCCTTTGGAAGCTATGGTGGCCAACAGACCTTTCAATAAAAGCCGTTGGCGTGTGGAACATAGGTACTTCTGATGTCCTGCGATTCTTGACTTTGTACAAGTGGGGAGGGATGTACTTAGACACGGATTTTTTTGGTTGTGAAGTCTCTGACGCCTCTCGGACACAACTGGGTAGCGAAAAAATTGGTTAAGGCCAGGTAGCCCAAGCAAAATTGCAGTATCATCTACATAGGTCGCAATGGTGTTTTTTTCAGTTCTGGGATGTCACATGTGTATGTATAACAAGTACAAAATTGGGCCTAGCACACTACCTTGAGGTACACCAGCTTTTACAGCTTTTAGCTCGGAATATACGTCCTCCTGCCGTATTCTACAAATTCTGTTAGTAATGTACGACTCTAGGATATCTGCAAATTCTGGTAGCATGCGTCTGAGCTTGAATATTAGACCCTATGGCCAAACTTTGTCAAAAGCTTTGACAAAAAATCACGAAATAATATCTAAAAAGTTCTTTAAACGAGTTAAAACCATACTAAAATACATGCGATCATTCTGATTTTTTGGCAAATAATTCTACAAGCAACATAATTAGCATGATAGTGTTTTATTTTTTTAGTCCAATCAATAGATTAAGCGGTCAGTCGCGCATCTATGCTTCACTGGTCTATAAAGACCTGGATGTAGATGCGTAAATACGCTGAGAACGCAGGCGTGCTTCGCGATCCGAATAGGTGTCCGCGGAGCAAGTTGCAGCCTGATGTTCTCGAACAGCATCAATTCCCTCCGGACGCTCTTCGGTAGATTCTTGGGATTTTATGATCCTCAATCTTTTAGCTCCTTTGGAACATTGGGAACAATTTTGGCCTCTTTCTAGGCATATATAGTTAACAACTAGCCATATTATTTTGTGGGAAGATACCTGATCAATTAAAATCTAAGTGACTGCTCCCCTGCGTTACCGGGTAGGCTACCGAGTCACGAAAATAAATGGAAAAGGAAATTAAACACTCAAATAACATAAGCCCGAAGGCATATTTATTCGATAAAATAAAATAATAAATGAGAGTTTTGGCCAGTAGAGTCAAATTTTCAATGATAGGTATACCATCGTCATCGAAAATCAGTCCTAAACTGTTACCGCCTTCACTGCGTGGAGGTATTCCCAGGTTATGGTATTTTATAATCATACAGTGAAATTAGTGATAGCTTTACAATAATTTTCACATCAGATGTTTCTGATTTTCGACTTTTTATAAGGCAACAGGAAATGCCCATCAGACCGAACAACTTTTGTTTTGTCATTGTGTTATGGTGTAGCCGGGCTCTTGGAGTTCCACAACAGGTGTTCCAGATCTTCGATTTTTAAAAGTCAACAGAGAGTGCTCATCAGATTGAACAACTTTTGCTAAGACGTCATTCCTATATGTGTTATGGTGTAGCTGGGCTCTTGAAGTTCCACATCAGGTGTTCCAGACATTCAAATTTATTCTCTCAATAGAAAATGCTCATCACGTGGAACAATTTTTGCTATGGTGTCATTTTTGTATCTCTTATAGTTTAGCTGGGCCTGTTGCGGTTCTGCATCAGGTGTTCAAGTTTCCAAGATAAATTATAGCCTATATGTTGCCCAGACTTAATACCTATACAACATAAAAAAAAAACATTCAAATACGTCCAGTAGTTCCGAAGATTAGCTTACAGACAAACAGACAATTTTTTTTGGATTCATGCTCTATTTACACTGTTTCTAAACCCCCTCAATTAAAAAAAAAATATATTTAATGTACAGACACAGTTTTTTTACTGTTTTATTTATGTAATAAATAAATAAAGATAGATAAAGAAATTGTAGAGAATGTCAGGTATACACTACGACATCACGTTCCTATGTAATTTTCCCTGATAATGCCAAAAGAATACGCGCTGACGTGAGCGAAGCCGCGGGCACTGCTATTCATAGGTACATACAAACTTTTTTCACAATACTTTCTGAGTGGCCTGGTAGGTCAGTTCATGTCATGAACTCATGGCCTACTAGACCGGATCTTACCAGTTATAACAAAATCGGTCGGCTCTTTCTAAATTTCTAAAGTTAAATAATACTCTGAAACCACTAAATTTAGGAAACAGAATACAACAGAACAAAATTAAACACGATAAAAAATCATGGCCAGTGATAAAAAAACTGTACTTGTATCAGGTGTGTTAAACCTTTTTACTACATCATCATGCACTGTAATCAAAGTATTTCGAGAATAATTTCAGGTCCTAGTATTTATGTACTTTCGCATCTACAGCGGTTACAGACGGTAATGAATAATTTGATTAACAAGATTCATTTCAGCTCGGCCACCTTACGCAAACAAGAATAAAGGCAATAGGTTTCAAATCTCTTCCTAAATTAGCGTTAATTTAGAGAAGCTCATGCCAAAAATACGGGAAATCCTCAGGAGTTATTACAATTGGTACAGATCGTTGGACATCCAGTTGACCAAATTATTGGAATGCAGCTACATTCATTTTGAGTTTAATCCATCCCAACTTACCATCCTTAATTTTTTGTTCAATTGATTACAGAAATATCCACCGAAAACGACCTAACATATCAATTTTATCCGATCACGAGTGGTTCCGTGCATTTCCAAGTAAAATGTGCAACTAATGCATATATTGGTCTTTGCCAGAAACCTTCCGAAGAAGGATTTTGTGTTTGGGTGCGTACCTAATTAACTTTTATGTAACTTGCTATTTCGATATTTTAAATATGTAGTTGCAGTGGGTACCTTTTAAATGGTGATTCAGACCACAAAACTAGACAAATTCACCGAGGAGAAAAATTAGAATAAAATTTGGAATTCCCATTCAAAATATCGCATCAGATGACGCAGTAGTATTGTAGCTACCACCGATCATAGCAAGTTAGCACGTTTTGACGCTCCTGTAAAGAAACAGTGAAGCAAACCTCAAAAGGACGAACGTTTTAGACGCTCCGTTTGGGAATAGCTCTGACAAGAGTTGTTGTTTGTACGTTAGACGATTTCTGAATAAAGAAATATAAGAGTGTCGGGAGCTGTGAGGCCACTCTTCAATCTTCACTTCGCATGTCTTCAATCTACGCTCACGAGTCTTCAGTCTTCTGTTAACTCGATCCACAACGCAGTATCATTACCATCTGCACTCGACGGTGGCGCTCCGACACTGCGAGCGCGCGCGGACGTCACATCTACGAGTATTTATGAACTCGTGTTCTCAGGCTTTGAAGCTCGGCGCTTCAAAGAGCAAGCAAGACGCAAACTAACAATAATCCTAGTTTAACCAAAGACTACAATATAATTATAATAATGAGATAGACGGTACTCTCAACCCAACGACCATACAGCCTCTAGACTCCTAATAACAGGCGACCGATGTCTGTCAACACATAAGGGGTATAAATCTTATAGCCGTCGTCACTCACAAGTTCGAATTAGTTTCGACCACTCCTGTGAGCCGCAAACACTTCCGCATTACTCCTTTAAAAAATCGAGAAAATAGACATAATATGGCCCCGTGCATAATACGTTGGTGTGAAAGAAAGCCGGACTTCAAGTTTCCTGAAAGACGGTATCACATTTCATCGGTAATTTAAAAGTTCCATAATCTAAATTAGATTAAATTTCTGACAATATTTATCGGAGTGCATCTTATACTGTGCAAACTTGATGTCTTTTATAATTGCGTCCCTTTCTTTTGAAAGTACTTTTTTCTCTATCTCTTTTCCTCGATGTTACGTAAACATAATTAGTGATGTTCCAAATCGTACGACCACCTCTGTTATCGATAAAGCAAAAAATAAAAGCTATAACAATTTTATTTATGCAAAAAATACATTTTTAATGATTAAAAATTACAACATTTATTTATTTATTAATATGTTCACGTCGTTTTACCGAAGATTGTTTTATCCCTATGAAAAACCGTCGCCGCCTACTAAGTTCATATAAGTTCAGATGTTTTACATCCATGATTCAATCGTAATTAGAATAAAGGAGGTCATTTAATGCAAGTAAAGTATGTAAAACATATTTTATTATGCCTACAGTTAAAAATATCGATACTTTCTTGTTTGATTTAAAACTGTCCCATCCCTAGTGAAATGCAATGACCTTGAATTGGCCAATCAGAAAGCAGTACCCCGTCCCCTTCGCGTACCTCGTACCTCAGCGAGTTGACAGAATAGTTTTCGTGCGTTACATCGTGTATTAGGCGTCTATAGGCTGTATGGTCGTTGTCTCAACCGTATTTCCGTCATCATACAAGCAGCGCTCTCTAACCGTGGTGGTGGCGAACTAAATCAAAATCTAACAAAATAAATACAATCTGAAGTCGAAGACCTTTGTTTGATTGATTTAATTTTTTTGTCACCGACTTCAGAAGCTAAAGTTATTTTTACGTTCTTTGTTTTTTTTTGAAGTCGGTTTTATTTTTTGCAAAAAAGTTTTTATTTGTCATTTTTAGTGGTTCACATGTGCTTGGTACACATGGAAAGTGCATACCGTTACAATTACAACAAGCCCAAACACGACCAGGATACATTGTCTCATTATGGAGTTCCGTGACTCTTGGCTTCATCATCAGATCTGATGGTAGAATGGTTCTTATCAAACGAAAATGCTTCATTTGTTGCAGAAAATACCAAAATCGCTGTACGTTATCCTATAAAATTTGAAGAGTTCCCTCGATTTCGCCAAGATTCCATCATCAGATCCCGACTTGGTGGCTATGGAACCATTTGAAAATGTATACCCTTTCCAACAAATAATAATTTTTCAAATCGGTTGGCAAGCGACGAAGTTATGCGCGAACAAACATAAAAAAAAAATTGAAACATCCGAATTGAGAACCTGCTCCTTTTTTAGAAGTCGGTTAAAAAGTGTGTCTTGACCGAGGTTTGATCTTACGATCTACTACTCTTAAGTCAGTGGTAGTCCTCAACGGGCTACACGTTCTTTTGACATACTGTCTAAAATAGCTGTTCTATTGCATGTTATGACAGTTGTCAGTTGGTGACAGATGGTTGATAGTGTAACCATTAATAAAATACGTTTCTATCATTGATTGATTTGATTACTTAGATTGTAAATATGGTTTCTTAATCTAATTTATCAAAATTGTTATTTTCAATGAAACCTTATCACTGCAGTTATAAAGTGGCAACCCAACCAGTAAATAGTTTGATCCATCAGGGATAGCTGGCGCTAGTTTCCGTACAAAATTTTCGAGCAGGCTCCAATGTTCTAAGAGAACACAGCATGAGGTTAACAAGGGTGTTCGGTAACGAGGCAAGCTCTACAGTCCTTATTCGATTTTAGGGCCTAGTCGGTCTACCCCGGACTAATTACTTGTGTGCTTAGCTTTAGCACAATGTTAGCAACTTAACCTACTTTAGAACACAATATTACTGTTGTTCTTAAATCTTTGACCAAATACAAAAACTTGCAACATTTTTTATCGGCCTCTCTGGTCTCCGGTGACTTTGGTACTTGTCGCAAAACAATGAAACGGATTGTGATGATACTAATTGTGAGCTATGATTTGAGATATATTTCAATTATGCAGAACTTATGCCCATTTTGACCAAGACTCTTTGGCAGGTCCTTATTGGAGGATGGCAGAACACATTGAGTGTGATTAAGATTAAGAAAGACAATGAAACAAAATACCCTTTAGAAGTGCAAACCCCTGGCATTGTTAGCAATGATGAATTCCGGGGTTTTTGGGTTAGTTGGGCCAAAGGTATCATCAGTGTCGGACATGAAGGCGAAACTTGCCAGTTTCTCAAATGGGAAGACCCCAACCCTTTCCCGATAGCCTATGTTGGAATAGGCACGGCTTTCGGCTCAAGCGGCATTTGGAAAATTGAAGGTTAAAAATGATTTTAGATTATTGCAACTACAAATCATCATCCCGAAGACCAATACCGAACGATAACTAATTAAGTGTGTCCTTTATTATCGTTACAGGTTTCACCAAGGATATATATACTCCAGATCAGTTAGTGTATACATTCAAACCTGTCCTTGCGGGTTCTGTGGAATTTGAGTTTCGCGGTCCCAACGGCTGCCACGTAGCCCTGACGCCAGGTCCCGCTCTAGCGGAGGTTATGTATGAAGTTATACTTGGTGATTGGAATAACAACAAGTCGGTTATCAGACACTGTAGGCAGAAGCCAGATAAGGTAGGATGGAATGTAGTCATCGTAGTTGTGTTATTTTTTGGAAATTTAGTTTAAATTTCACTGTTGGCCCATAGGTTGAGGTTGAGACTCCTGGGATTATGCACCCTAACGACTACAGGAAATTTTTGATCGAATGGAAGAACGGCAGAGTGACGGTCCGGGACGGCCAGGGCATAGTTATCATGGAGTGGGTGGACCCCGTGCCGTTCACCATCACGCACTTCGGAGTGCAGACCGGTTGTGGAGCGCGTGGACAGTGGCGTATCACTCACTTCAAGAAATGAGTTATATTTTATTACAGAATGCTTGTATGTTAATTGCTAACTTCTAATTCTCATCATTCTCAACTTTTATTTTTTCTAAATGTTCTAAGCAATAGAAAAACTAAATGTTTAAGTAATCGTTAGGCTAACAATAAATATTGTGTCCAACAGAAAACTGCATGTGTTACAGAATCCCCACGTAAGCTGACGTTGTAACCTGAAGTCTGCATTCTAATGTTTGGTATCTGTTTATCAATTTGCCCGCTATTCAATACGCCCAGAATGGGCATACAAATGAGGTATGCTAAAACATCGTAATCGCTGTTGTGTTATTTGTTGGACCGTTGTATGAATTTTCGTTATTGGTTGGTTAATACACTACAAACTTTTGCAATCCCAACAAGTTCATGGTAATCGAATGAACGAAAGACTTTCTGAAAGTCTGCGATGAGAAGAACGAGGTTTTATTGGAGTGGCAGGACAAATCGCCGTTGAATACGCCGTGAACCGGCTCATACTGGCACGTGAGCAGGCGGGCGCGCTGACAAACCGCTACAATCTCCGACTCGAGACAACGTCTATTTAATTGTGCGTGGAGTTCCTCCGCGCGGAAGAAGTGAAACTTCGTAATGTGGAAATGTAACAGTGCTTTCGTACCCCCTCCATGGTAGCGTTAAACGTTTAACGCAACCTTGTTGGAGGTTGCATTAGAAGTTTCACTTCAATAATCACTCACCTATTTTTATTATGTCTAACTATGCGGAAAGAAGTTACGCGACCTTAGTCGTTGCATTCATGAAACTCATGTTTTAAATGGAAGAAGACCCGACCACCTCAACACAAACTGCTCGTGTATGTCAGCTCCGAGAACTGGCGACCGTAAGACCGAACCTCAAGAATCTGTGTCATGTTTGTATGGCCTATAACGATAGTATTTTCTTGATTTCTTTGTATTGTTTACATACAATTATTGGCATGTAAGGTTAGTGATGTGCGATACGATAAGTAGTCCGCGTAAGATAAGTATCGATAATATTGATATAGAGTGTAAAATACATTGCAATTATATTTTATTCCACAGGATTTCTGAAAACGAAATTTTAAAGAAAACTACTCTTATTCTTACTCTTATTCTTTATTGCACACAAAAAATTATAAAGAAAAATATACACAAAATTACAAAAAAATAGCTTATGTACAACGGCGAGCTTAACCCAGAATTGGGTTTTCTTACAGCAAACCATACTTGTGCTGAGAGATTTGCAGGAGAGGATAACATGTGCACAAACCATAGCGTTAACAACTTAAATTAACTTATACACTAAACTAATACATACAATATATATATATATGCAACACTACATATTATAGAACACTACTTACAAACTAAAATCATGCTGACAGGAAATGTTCCTTTGTTCTTTTCTTGAACACTTCTAACGACGGGCTATCCCGCAAGGAGTGTGGAAGCGAATTCCAAAGGCGCACAGCACTAACAGTAAAAGAACCATCATACCGACTTGAGGAGTGGGGAGGGAAACGAAGGAGAAGAGATGATGATGAGCGACAGGGTTTACCTCTAGGAACAAGAAATTCGAAGCGCTCTCGAAGATACGAAGGAGCTTTAGGATTATGAAGAATAGAAAAGAGTAAAGAGAGAGTGTGTAAATCTCGACGCTGCCGAATCGGTAGCCACTTCAGCTGCTTCCGAAATTCCGACACATGGTCGTACTTACGAAGCCCGAATATGAAGCGTATACACAAATTCTGCAGACGTTCGAGTTTATCAAAAAGTTCCTCAGTCGCATCAAGAAAACAGACATCAGCGTAGTCTAGTAGAGGAAGAAGGAGAGACTGAGCTAGAGTAATTTTAGTCTGAAATGGCAGGAACTTCTGAAGACGCTTAAGTGACCGATACGAACAAAACACCCTCCTGCTTACTTCAGCAATGTGAGCGTGCCAAGATAGGTTGCAGTCCAAGAATACACCTAGGTCTTTAACCTTCTTGGAGTAGGCTATAGCGACACCATCGAAGATAACAGGCGGGAGGGACTGATGATTTAATAAATTGACGAAGTATCTGCCACCAATAATGAGAGCTTGTGATTTAGCTGGGTTAACTAATAGTCCAAAGTTTTTAGCCCACAGACTGATGTTTTGAAGATCACTATTGATGGCGTCGATGGCTCCTGGAAGCTCTTCGAGTTTAAAATGGCGATAGAGCTGCAGGTCGTCTGCATAGAGATGATAATGGGCAGTTAATATCTTAGTGATAGCGTTGATAAAAACAGAGAAAAGAAGAGGAGAAAGGACGCCACCCTGAGGAACACCCGCAGAAAGATCGCACCAGTTTGAGCAAGCTTCATTCAAGTGTACCGACTGCGAGCGACCCCGAAGATACGAATCAAACCAAGCAGTCACAGAAGGAGATACGTTTAGAGAAGAAAGGATACCTAAGAGGATGTCAAAATCCACTGAATTAAAAGCACTGCTGAAGTCCAATAAAACCAACACCGTAAGGAGCCGGTTTTCCATGGCCAATCGGATGTCGTCAGTTATTTTTAGTAGGGCTGATACAGTGCTATGGCCAGGACGAAATCCAGACTGGTAAGGGCTAAGCAGGCTATTAGTGAAAAAGTAATGAGAAAGCTGATTGTTAACAATGCTCTCAAGGACTTTAGATAGAATCGGAAGTATGGAAATGGGACGAAACTGGGATACTGAAGAGGGATTTGAGACTTTGGGAAGAGGCAAAACGTATGCCTTTTTCCAAGCAGAAGGAAAGGAGCTAGTAAAGAGGGAATAGTTAACAATATGTAGTATAACAGGAGTAAGTTCATCAAGGATAGGAAGAAGCATCTGAAGTTGGAGACCATCATCACCCACCGCCTTTGTGGAGATAGCTGTAATGGCTCGTTTAATATCCCCTTCTGTAACTGGGTGAAAAGAGAATGAAGTACATATTGGCCGAGGAAGATTAGAGAGATCGTTAAGAGTGTTAGATTTGACGCTATCATTCAGAGTCACAGGTGACTTGGAGAAATGTAGATTAATTTCATTCAAGTCAATGTCAGGCGTTCTGTCATCCGCGTTTTTGCCTATTCCAAGAGATTTCAGAAATTGCCATACTTGAGCTGTGTTTGAATTTTGAATACTGTTGTGGATATGGCGCCTTTTAGCATCCCTACACATACGACCGCAGCGATTACGCAGTTTCTTGTAGAGGGACCAGTTCTCATCAGTAGGGTCCTTTTTGTACCGCCTTTTCGCCTTATCCCTTTTCGACATAGCGTTTTTAATTGTATCAGACAACCAAGGAGCCGGGAGATGCTTCACTCTGACCTTTTTAAGTGGAGCATGTACATCAAAGAGTTTCAACACTATCTTGGTAAATTCGGCCACCTTAGTGTCCAAGTCATTGCTGTCGTAAACAGGAGACCAGTCAATATTGCCCGCATCCTCGCCCAAACGTTCCAGGTCCATGTTCTTGAAACTGCGAAGCATAAGGTATTTAGATTTGCGTTTAGGAGGGCGAATTTTGTACGAAATAAACAAAAGGTCGTGGTAGGAGAAGGAAGCAGAAAGTTGCCCATACGTGGCTACTTTGTTTGGGTCAGAAACAAGAATAAGGTCTAGAAGTGAGGGGTTGCAATGAGGGGCATGATGAGTAGCATTAAGGGGAAGGATGTGCATGTTGACAGAAGAGACAAGGGACCGGAGTTTACGGCTGCGCATATCATCTTTGATCAGACAGGTGTTGAAGTCTCCGAGTATTATAGTGTGGTCATATAAGGAAGAGAAATATTCAAGTTTTGTCTCGAAAGAAGCGAAATAATCAATATGACAGGACGGACTATAGTAAACCCCTAAAAGTAGTTTTGTGTGATTAAACGTAATTTCAATAAAAAGGTGTTCAGCGGATTTAGAATAATTACCCGGAGACTGATCAATAACTTTGTAAAGAATGTCTCCACGCAGATAGATGGCGACACCCCCACCCCCCTTGCCTGTTCTGTCATTACGCACAAGCCTATAGCCGGGCACTGAATACTGCGTTGAGGGAAGAGACGGTTTGAGGAAAGATTCAGAGACCAGCACAGCATGAGTAAGATTTGAGTCAAATGAGGATAATAAATCGGCATGATGGGCTGGAATGCTTTGCGCATTAATATGAACTGCATTGAAAAATTTTGTGTAGTTAGAAAAAGTAGAAGAAAGTTGTTCCAATAAGTGCACAGAATCATCACTGAATGCACTGGCATAGCTTTCGTCAGATGAACAAGAAGAAGAACAGGAAATAAAACTGTCATCGATGTTATCCAACATGACAGTTAAACACAATTATATAACAAAAAATAAGTAAATAAACAATAATACTAATACCTAATTATTCAAAACTAATCTATACATATAATTCTAAATAAATACTGAATTGACAATTAATTTCATCGAAGATCCTCGATGCACCTAATCATTAAAACAAAGATCAAAATACTTGTATCCAAGGCATAAAAAAAAACATAAACTAACTGAGTACTGTTTCCGAACGAGCACGCTTAAGTCATTTCATTTCATTGTTATGAAACGTCAAAACATCAACGTAATAAAAATAATGACTGACCGACACACAAAATAAATAAAATGAAAGTATAAAATCACATAAGTTGTGGATGCTAACATTTTGCCTGCCTTCGCGATCTCTTGTCCACACCAGGGTTGCTAATAGGTGACGAAGCAACTTTCGCAGCCGAATCAGTAAATGTAGCCGCCGGGAATCTCGCAATAAGTTGTTGAAGATCATTAGCGGATTCGATTTTTCGGCGCGACTTGTCTGGAAGCAAGATGATAATTTTGCCCTCAGAGGTCCAACACTGCTTCACACTGAAGTGTTTGCGAGCGGCTAGAAACACATCGTGCCTCGGCTTAGTTAGAAACTCCGAGAGGACCAAACCAGAACCCTTCAGTTTTGTTTTGTTGCGCCATACTTCACTGCGCAAGCTGTAGCTATGGAACCTAATAAGAAGAGGACGTGGCTTGCCTGAATCAACTCCCAGGCGATGGCAGGATGTTATGTCCGAAGAAGAGACGTTTTCGAGCTTCATCTCATCCGTCAAAGTTAGGACGGCCTGGGAAGTGCAATCTTCATCCTTCTGCTCAGGAAGACCATGTAGGAGTAGAACTTGCCTGCGAGACGCCATCTCATGCCGGTCCAAACCTACAGTCAGCAACTCCATCTGAGTCTTCAGCGCGCTCATAGTTTTCCAGATGAAGCACTTGAAATCCATGAAGTCCCGAGAGAGGCTGGCTACTGTCTTGTGTGACGCCTCATTACTGCTGACATTCTTCAAGTCCTCCTCATATGTGTCCATCCGTTTAGTGAAAGTGGTTGTTAGCTCCTCCATACAATTTGACAGCTTGGCATACAAGTCCATTTTTGATAATTGGTGATTATTCACGTTTGTTGAGAGGAATATGGTGGTTTATAAGTGCAGTGAGTGCATGCGAGGACAAACCGAAGCTTTAGTGCATAAGCAACATGTAAAGATTGAATTAAACTATTTTAAACAATTAAATTTGATGAGAGCTTTTTTTAGTTGTGTACACCTAAGCTACCCTCACAAAAAAAAAAAAAAAGAAAAAAAAAAAAAAAAACAAGAAAAAATGGATAGAAGCTGTTGGTTTTGAAAAAATAAACCCTCGACATATCATGCACATCTCATATCATTTTATCATTTTATTTTTTATCAATTTTATATTCATAAGGATTATTCCGACATTGACATCTCTTCTGCTAGTTAATTTAATTTGTATACAAACTGATGATTGATTATTATGTATGGATTTATATTTGTACGCTTCAACGCAAGACGTAGATGGACTCGTAATATTATTATATTTATTTGTAACACCCTTGTACAACCTATGTCTACAAATAAAGATTTCATTTTCATTGACATATTATGTGGCTTAGCTGCTTCATGAACTTTGAAGAATCTTGTTTTAACAGAACCCTTCGACTCATCCATCGACTTTGTCTTTTAAATAGTAATCTTACTGACCTAAAATAAAATAAATGTCAACATTAAAATAATTTAAATAAACACATATTTTTATTACCCGCCCTAATAAGAAACATACTCAGCTGTTTCTTGTCACATTTCAGGTGTTGCTTAAGGTAATCAGGCAATATGATGACCTGCGGAGCTACTTTTGTGACATGAGTGACAAAATGAAAGCAGCGCTGAGGGAGCTAGATTCAGATAGATGGCTGCAGTTTGTCAAAGATAAAAAGTTATGCCACAAATGTCTGCAAAGAGGTTCACATAACTATAAAAATAAAATTGTAATATTAAAAAAGAGGTTTGTAATGATAAAAAGTGCCGCTACGCACATCATAAGCTACTACACGGCCTTTGTTCTCATATTATTACATTCGCAAAATATTATATTCTCGAATTATTATATTCTCAAAATATTACACAAAGAACAATCACAGCGAAAAATGTTTTTAATTTGAGGGAAAAAATAATAAATATTTGACATCATCACAGAGGTTATTCATATTTGTCTCGGATGGGAATCAAACACACAACAACCCATTTTTTAAGGTTTACCTACCTTCTGTAAAATTATTCTAACTAATGATTTTATATCACCCAGTAGTAGGTAATCCTGAACATATGCATTAATATAATATTATGTGCATTTATATTGAAGTTTTAATAGATAAACTCTTTGATAGTAGTGCCTGTCAGATTACAATGAAAAACCTATGTTTGTACTAGTGTCAGTTTTTATTTATCAATTGTTTTTGATGCATAATGTGACAAGAATGTGACATTGTGAAAAATATTTATTGGGAATAAATTTTGCATTCTGATCAATAAATATTAAAATAAAAATGTCTGAAGATAGTGAAGCCAAGTTTATAACTAGTCAAAAAGGCAAGTCTGTTTTTTTTATATAACGGTTACAAATACAACTTCTTCATGAAAAATAAAAATGGTACAACCAACTGAAGATGTTGCAACCAAAGGGAGTGCAAGACTTCGATTACATTAAGTTTGGATAAGAAAGTCGTTAGACAGCCCAAACGTTGTTGCAGCGTTGATTTTGAAAGAAATATAATTGATATGGCAATGGAGGAGTGTAAAAAAGAAGTGTGCGAAAATTATGAACCCATTCCAAAAATATTTGAAAAGCACTTCTTGGGAAAACAAGTTTTTCCAAATAAAGAGTATCTGATCCCATCATTTTCCAAAAAGGATACGCTGTACAGGAAACGAAATAATTTTTGAATGTCGGTACATCAAAGACTACAAGTAATGTGAGATTGCCACACCACATTGTGCAAGACTTTTTTTTATTTGATTATTATGATGGGGAAACGGATGATAGAATTATAATATTTTCGATGTTACCTGCTCAAAAGCTACGAGAATTATTCCAGACAGTTGATATTGTATACGGAGATGGTACATTCAAGGTGACACCGTCGCCTTTTTACCAATTATACACCTTACATATTGATATCGCACGAGACCAAAACACAATTAGTTTTATGATAATATTGAGGGTATTACTATTAGAGAAACATTATATTTCCAAGATCACATATTTATTTTTAACTCCCTCAATATGGGTATCAAATGAAAGGGCTTGACTAGTAAAATACTATGCGCAGATTGCCCTGATCTGTTGGGTGGTTTAGGATTGGTCACGCATTGCAAAACTTTTCGCAAACCCACTTTGTTGCATATCCCTCACTCCAACCAAGTCCGCGGTCATCCTGCACCCAGATTCACTTCCCACTTGACAATTAGTACTATATACCCTATGGTATATAGTACTAATAACTTTCGCCTATGGCTAGTCTATGTGTACGAGTCTATACTCGTACACATAGACTAGCCATAGGCGAAATACACACTTAACACCCCACCTCGATTAATAGTGCTTTTATTAAAAAAAATCAAACACTGTTAATCGCTCACAAATATTCACATCAAAACTTGAAATCAAATTAACATTCCGCTTACATTGTCAAAACAAAAAAATATATTATGGTGACACTAATTTTATCCAGGAAAAACAAAATTATGGTCACCCCCTACTTTATCAAACAATAATTATCATGAAACATTTTACAGGATAGAAACCATTTACCTACCCGCTTTCATGAATACTATCATAGACTTAACACCCTCACACATGGTGCCTGTCTACCTATGTAAAATAATAGGTACTCCCTTGATTTTCCTAAATTTTTTTGTCCGAAAATCATTATCCATAACACGTTTGCTATAAACTTCAGTAACCATAATGTTCAAAACACCGAAATTATGTTTTACATAACTAACTTTACTTCGAATACTATTTTGTCATAATATCGAATACTATAATAATTGAATCTCCTAATTTTACATGACATAAAGTCGTATGTCCTAAGTATTGTATCACATAATGTGTATGATTCCGAATGGTCATTTATATACCTAACTTTTAGGGTTTTTTTTAGGGACTAACAGTCGCTAAAAATCCCTAAAAGTTAGGTTTTAGTGACAGAAACGAATTGCTGTAAATCCGACTCCACGCAGTCTTGTCTGGGTTCACTAATGTTTTACCAAAAGTCCATTGAAAAATTTTCATTTTACAACCAACGTTTCGTATACTATTTATTTCGCAAACAACTTATTCCGCAAATGTTTTATTTTAGAAATATTCGTTTTACAAACATTTATTTGGCAAATACTTCTCTTATCAAACGCATCAGATGATATTTATTCATTTATAAATTTTTCATTTTTTAATTAGATACGTTTGGACAAATCACGTTTCAACAAAATAATTTACAGGCTAGTATTTTTTTTATTACTCTTTTTTAAGAAAAAATAAGGAAATGCATAGTGTTTTCATAACATGCAAACATACTCATCAATCATACTCCATGCATGCAGCAAGAAAGCAGCAAGCAAGCAGCAGGCATTTAGAAAGCAAGCAGCAAGCATGCAGCAAACGAGCACAAGGCCAGCAAGCATGCAGCAAGCATGCAGCAAGCCTGCAGCAATCATGCAGCAAGCATGCAGCAAGCATGCAGCAAGCATGCGGCAAGCATGCAGCAAGCATGCAGCAAGCATGCAACAAGCATGCAGCAATCATGCAGCAAGCATGCAGCAAACATGCAGCATGCATGCAACCAACAAGCAGCAAGCATGCAGTATGCAAACATGCAGCATGCAACATGCAGCAGGCATGGTTTCTGTCACGGCTCCGGCGCTGCGGGGCTCCGGCGGTCACACGCGAGCTTATCGTCGCAGAGGGTTTTAACGCTCACCACCGCAGCGTCGGCTTGCTGGCCGGCTGACAGCCGGCCAGCCTCAGCCGCGGCGGCGAGTGTTAAAGCCACCTGCTCCTCAGCTCGCGGCCCGCCTCGCCCCTCCGCGCCTACGCGGGCTTAAATTACACTCTAGGGGTAGGGCAGAAAAGACTACGTGGAGTCGGTTCTGCAGCGATTCATTTCTGTCACAAAATTTGTGCATAGAGGAAACCAAATTCATTTATTTTCTTTTTTTTTTAAGTGGCACATTCAATTTGTGTAACGTCTTTATTTCAAACGTTGTTTTATGAGATAAAACGAAAAAATAATGAATTGTTTGACAAATAATACGTTATTAAATAAAAGTTTATGTGATAATTATTTTGCGAAGTGAATTATTTGTTAAACTTGTTGTTGTATTCTGATGAAATGACAAATAATGTGTTTTCTAATCGTTGCTTGTCAAGTAAAAGTTTGTGAATTAATGTTTGGTGATCTGACTGGTCACCCTTGTCTGCCCTACCCCAAGAGTGTTATTTAAAATCGCGTAGGCGCGGAGGGGCGAGGCGGGCCGCGAGTTGAGGAGCAGGTGGTTGTAACTCTCGCCGACGCGGCTGAGGCTGGCCGGCAAAGCCGGCCAGCAAGCCGAAGCTGCGGTGGTGAGCGTTAAACCCATCTGCGACGATAAGCTCGCGTGAGGCCGCCGGAGCCCCGCAGCGCCGGAGCCGTGACAGAAACCATGCCTGCTGCATGATGCTTGCTCGTTTGCATGCTACATGCTTGCTTGCATGCTGCACGCTAGCATGCATGCTTGCTTGCTGCATGCTTGATTGTTGCATGCTTGCTTGCTGCATGATTGCTTGCTTGCTGTATGCTTGCCGCATGCTTGCATGCTTGCTTGCATTGCATGCTTGCTTGCATTGTATGCTTGCTACATGCGTGCCGCATGCTTGCTTGCTTGTATTGCAGGTCAACGCCTACATATGATTAAACATTTACTTGGAATAGGACTTATGATTTTATTGAAAACGATTTTATGTCTTTTGTATATTATTGATTGTAATACTTATGACAAACGGATTTAGGGCTTATTATATTTAGGGATTTCAACTTTATGGCATATGATATTATGTGATTTAAAGTTCGGATAAATTATCATTCGGACGAATGATGATTATGACAAAAAAAAATATGTCATTTTAGATTATGGATTAAAAAGTTAGGTAATACGATAGAGAACCAAAATAATACCATAGTTTAATATTTACGATATAGGTACCGCAGTCACCTATTCTTTACAATAAATATTTAACCATTCACAAATTTGTCTAAATCTATCAACTGCTAATTTGATGTTTTTGTAAAAATTTCAGCTAAATGCTTTTCTGTATTAACATATTCAATTCTTAGTTCCTTTTTGAATATCAAATCTTTTATAAAATGAAATTTTATGTCGATATGTTTGGTTCTCTTGCTATTCTCAAATGTTTTCGATATGTCAATAGCTCTTTTATTGTCCATATAGAGAACACACTGCACATCTTTGTTTCTATTGAAACTCGTGATTAGTCCCTTTATATTGATATTATCGCACGCACTTGTGGCTCCAGCGACATACTCCGCCTCTGCTGTCGACAACGCTACGCAGTTTTGTTTTCTTGAAAACCATGCCACAACATGACCATTGTATAAAGTAACAGAACCGCTGATACTTTTTCGATCGACGTGATTACCTGCCCAATCAGAATCAGAGTAGGTTTCAATCACATTTTTCTTATTGTTTTTGATATAGGTCAATCCACTTGTCTTTGTTTCTTTTAAATATCGTAGCACTCGTTTTGCTTGCGTCCAAAGATTTAAAGTTGGTTTATCTAGGTACTGACTCAGAAATGTTGTACTAAAGGCTACCAGCCGGTCTTGATACCGTCGCTAAAAACATTAAACCTCCAATCAACTCTCTGTAAGGTACATCAACACTCTTACTATCAGTAGGTATCTGCTTGAAAACCTTTCGTCATAGGACACTTTGTTCCGTTTGCCTCAGTCATATTAAACTTTTCCAACATTTTGTCTATCTGTCTTTCCTGAGTTATCTTTGAGTATTTCCATTTCTCTGTATTTCCATTCCAAGAAACTTTTTAAGTTCACCAAAATCTTTTGCATTAAATTCTTTCTTTAGCTCTTCTTTTACTTACTCTATCTCTTTTTTACATCCTGTTAAGTACCAAAATATCCAACATGTGTCATTATAATACATGCAAAAATCGTATTTTGATCTATTTTGTCCAATTCTGAGAATAAACTGATTTAATCTATAATTCCAGCATTTCGGACTCTAGCTTCTATTCAGCTGTAGAACTTTATCTTTTTCTTTACATTTTACTCCTTTTGGTATCTTTAGGTATACCTACATCTGTTTCTAATATCCCATTTAGGAATGCTGTTGGGATGTCCAATTGATGGATTTCAAAATCATTTTGTGCTGCATGTGATAAGAAAGTACGGACTGTGCTCATTCTTGCGACAGGGGAATAGTTCACAGTAAAACCATCATCTCTTTGTAGAAAACCTCTTGCAACCAGTCTCGCCTTTTTAGGTTATTGTCTTTCTTCACAAAAATCCATTTAGCATCTATTGCTTCTTTTCCATTTGGTAAATCAGTTATTGACCATGTTTTCATATCTTCTAATGCTTTCAGCTCTTTATCAATTGCTTCACTCCAGCCCAATTTTATAGCTTCATTGTAACTTTTAGGAACATTTTCCATATCTGCGCTATAAGCATATTGTGTCTCATATTCTTGTAGTTCTTTTGGTTTAACTATTTTTCTTCCACTTCTTGTATATATTTCTTGTGGTAACTTTTCTCGTACTTTTTCTTTCACTTTTTCAGTTGCAGTCTTGAGTATTTTCAGACATAGTAGAACGTTCTCTAGCTTTTAGTCCTGATGTACTTGGTCTGTTTCCTTCTTCATCTATTTCTCTATATACCACTGATCTTTCATCTTTCTATTTCTCTAATTCTATATTTTACATTAGTTTCATCAAAATGTACATCTCTCGAGATTTTAATTTCATTCTTCTCTGGATCCCACAATCTGTATCCATTTGGACTATATCCAATAAATCTCATAGCTCTCGCTCTTTCTTCAAATTTTGATTTTCTTGGTAATTTAATCATCCATGCTTTCGATCCAAATACTTTCATATTTGCTATTTATGATTTTTACCATAATACAACTCTACTGGGGTTTTAAATTTAATAGCTGCTGATGGACATCTATTTATTTGATACATTGCACATTTCACTGCCTCTCCCCATAACTCTCTAGGAAGGTTGGATTCCATCATTAATGCCCTTGCTTTATTATATAATGTCCGGTTAATCCTTTCTGATACTCCGTTCATCTGTGGACTGTATGGGTTTGTGTATTCCATTTTTATCCCATGATTTATTGCAAATTCGTTTATTATTCTATTCTTAAATTCTCCATCATTATCACATCTAATTCTCTTTACTTTGTTTTCTTTCTGTCTTTTCAAATATCTTACATAATCTATTAAGTTTTGTGTTGCTTCATATTTATACTTTAACTGATATACGACTCCAAAATGAGTATAATCGTCTATAATTACTTGGTAGTATTTTTCTTCGTTAAGGCTTGGTATGTTTACAGGACCTGAAATATCAGTGTGTAAAAGTTCGCACACTTTTTCCGATCGTGGCATTTCAACTCTAAGAAACGGTAATCTAGTTGACTTGGCTTTTATGCACACATCGCATCTCTTATCACTATTCGGTAGTGATTAACCCATTTCTATTCAAATGCCCTAGTCGTCGAGGCCATAAATTGGTTTCTTTACCTGTCATATAACATTCATTCTCAGTTTTAATTTTAAATTGTATTTTATATAATTTTTCAACTTTTTGTCCATATAATCTTATGTTGTTCTGTATAATCTTTACCACATTGCCTTGAAATATCACATTACAATTCCTTTCAACCAGTTTATTTACCGACAGTAAGTTCTGTAAGAGATTTGATACAATTAAGGCTTCAATACTTGAGCTTCTGGCTTTTCCATCCGTTTCTATAATTCCTCTCTCTTTGGCTACCAAATATTCGCCATTCGCAACTTTTATTTTTACCGGTTTTGTCTGGATAGTTATTTCAGTCATAAATTTTCTGTATTTTTCTTGTATCATATTATCCGAGGCTCCCGAGTCTACTATGAACTCTATTACGTTTGACTCTAACTCATTGTATTCGTTTGATAAATTGGTTTCATCATATGCAGTGAACATATACTTAGACATATTTGCATGTTCTCTCTCATCTCTTCTTCCTCTTCTATTAAAATTTCCCCATATGTACTTACCTCTTTGGTGGTTACTTCTGCATTGATATGCTTTATGGCCTCTTTTCTTACATTTATAACATACTACATTATTTTCAGTTGTAAAACTTGTTTCTGTGTTTGTATTGTTATTTTCATTTACACTTTTTTGTTTCATCTCAGCATCTAATAATCTCGCTTTTACAAAATCAATTGTTATTTCCTTTTCTGTTGACATAGTTTCCAACGACGTTATTACATTTTCGTAATCATCTGGTAGTGTTAATAATAAATGACACACTTTATCGGACTCAGACATTTTTTCGCCGATCTCAATTTCTGCTATTATCTCATCGAACCTTAGATAATGGTCTTGGAGTTTAGTATCTTTTTGACATTTTAAATTCAGCAATCTTTTCTTTAGTTGCAGTTTGTTAAATACTGATTTTCTCTCAAAAATTGCTTCCAAGCACTTCATCATATTATTATCTAATGATTTTTCACATTTTTTTACTTAAGCAATGTACTTATCTGATACACATTGTACGATAATCGATCTCGCCTTGACATCCAGTGTACTCTGTACTTCCGAAGATTTTATGGCCTCTACGACACATTTTTCTTCTAATAATAAATTCAGCCGAAATTTCCATGTTTGAAAATTCACTCCCTCTTTCAGAAATGGCATAGCCTCTTATTTTCTCATGTCCTTTTTTTTCTTTTGTTTTCTTTGACAGTTCAAAATTTTCTTCGTATTTTTCTATTTTAATTTATTTTGCCATATTTCCATATTATAACTTATCAAAAATATAGCCCATAACCTCTTATGATAATATTGAGGGTATTACTATTAGAGAAAGATTATAGTTCTAGAATCACTTATTTATTTTATAACGGTCATCCTGCACCCAGATTCACTTCACACTTGACAATCAGTACTATTCCATAGACTCGTACACATAAACTAGCCATAGGCAAAATACACAATTAACAGTTCGATCACCTGAGTCAGCGTGGCTGACAGGCACCGACCAGATATGCAGACCTCCGCCAGAACGAACACATTGCGTCATCATCCGGCTGGTGCGTGTCAGCCACACCTATTTCCGGTTGCTCCCAAGCTTTATTATTATTGCAACACTTGATCTTAACCCGTGTGTGCGTGTGTCTGCATGAACAATACACACAACCGTATGATCGCAACGAATTAGCCTAAACTCTAGCGAGTGAATTTTATGCACAGACTCTTAAGTGTTTTGTAATTATTAAAGTAATTTGTTGATTTATCGGTAGTATTTAATTTATCCCATACCCAGCTCGTAGTAATATCATAAACGTTCAAATATGTACTCGTTACCGACGAAACCATTTAAATTTTCCGAAAAAGGGTGATTATTTTAATAAGTTTCTTAGTTTTCAGTGGTCTTACTAATTATTATATGAACGCACAAAATGTGACACTATTACAGCCCAAGTTCACGCACTTGGGCTTCGCGAAAAACAATATTTCGTGTCATTATGTAGCTGAGAACGATGCACTGCCGTCAGCCGAAGACTTAATTCCGAGACCGAACTCAATATTCTTTCACGAGACATCATGCAGCGGAGGGTTAAACTCCCGACAGGCATGTGGCATCAATTCTGCGGCGAGGGCCCACCCGAACAGAACAGTCTATGTGATGATCAGTGCACCCATCAGCAACTTCGTGTATGAGACGAGTTGCATCGCAAAATTACGAAGCTTGCATAACGTCAGGTTCGCAAGGGTACACATTACTGCTTACGCTAAAAATACTCCTTTGGAAGCTATGGTGGCCAACAGACCTTTCAATAAAAGCCGTTGGCGTGTGGAACATAGGTACTTCTGATGTCCTGCGATTCTTGACTTTGTACAAGTGGGGAGGGATGTACTTAGACACGGATTTTTTTGGTTGTGAAGTCTCTGACGCCTCTCGGACACAACTGGGTAGCGAAAAAATTGGTTAAGGCCAGGTAGCCCAAGCAAAATTGCAGTATCATCTACATAGGTCGCAATGGTGTTTTTTTCAGTTCTGGGATGTCACATGTGTATGTATAACAAGTACAAAATTGGGCCTAGCACACTACCTTGAGGTACACCAGCTTTTACAGCTTTTAGCTCGGAATATACGTCCTCCTGCCGTATTCTACAAATTCTGTTAGTAATGTACGACTCTAGGATATCTGCAAATTCTGGTAGCATGCGTCTGAGCTTGAATATTAGACCCTATGGCCAAACTTTGTCAAAAGCTTTGACAAAAAATCACGAAATAATATCTAAAAAGTTCTTTAAACGAGTTAAAACCATACTAAAATACATGCGATCATTCTGATTTTTTGGCAAATAATTCTACAAGCAACATAATTAGCATGATAGTGTTTTATTTTTTTAGTCCAATCAATAGATTAAGCGGTCAGTCGCGCATCTATGCTTCACTGGTCTATAAAGACCTGGATGTAGATGCGTAAATACGCTGAGAACGCAGGCGTGCTTCGCGATCCGAATAGGTGTCCGCGGAGCAAGTTGCAGCCTGATGTTCTCGAACAGCATCAATTCCCTCCGGACGCTCTTCGGTAGATTCTTGGGATTTTATGATCCTCAATCTTTTAGCTCCTTTGGAACATTGGGAACAATTTTGGCCTCTTTCTAGGCATATATAGTTAACAACTAGCCATATTATTTTGTGGGAAGATACCTGATCAATTAAAATCTAAGTGACTGCTCCCCTGCGTTACCGGGTAGGCTACCGAGTCACGAAAATAAATGGAAAAGGAAATTAAACACTCAAATAACATAAGCCCGAAGGCATATTTATTCGATAAAATAAAATAATAAATGAGAGTTTTGGCCAGTAGAGTCAAATTTTCAATGATAGGTATACCATCGTCATCGAAAATCAGTCCTAAACTGTTACCGCCTTCACTGCGTGGAGGTATTCCCAGGTTATGGTATTTTATAATCATACAGTGAAATTAGTGATAGCTTTACAATAATTTTCACATCAGATGTTTCTGATTTTCGACTTTTTATAAGGCAACAGGAAATGCCCATCAGACCGAACAACTTTTGTTTTGTCATTGTGTTATGGTGTAGCCGGGCTCTTGGAGTTCCACAACAGGTGTTCCAGATCTTCGATTTTTAAAAGTCAACAGAGAGTGCTCATCAGATTGAACAACTTTTGCTAAGACGTCATTCCTATATGTGTTATGGTGTAGCTGGGCTCTTGAAGTTCCACATCAGGTGTTCCAGACATTCAAATTTATTCTCTCAATAGAAAATGCTCATCACGTGGAACAATTTTTGCTATGGTGTCATTTTTGTATCTCTTATAGTTTAGCTGGGCCTGTTGCGGTTCTGCATCAGGTGTTCAAGTTTCCAAGATAAATTATAGCCTATATGTTGCCCAGACTTAATACCTATACAACATAAAAAAAAAACATTCAAATACGTCCAGTAGTTCCGAAGATTAGCTTACAGACAAACAGACAATTTTTTTTGGATTCATGCTCTATTTACACTGTTTCTAAACCCCCTCAATTAAAAAAAAAATATATTTAATGTACAGACACAGTTTTTTTACTGTTTTATTTATGTAATAAATAAATAAAGATAGATAAAGAAATTGTAGAGAATGTCAGGTATACACTACGACATCACGTTCCTATGTAATTTTCCCTGATAATGCCAAAAGAATACGCGCTGACGTGAGCGAAGCCGCGGGCACTGCTATTCATAGGTACATACAAACTTTTTTCACAATACTTTCTGAGTGGCCTGGTAGGTCAGTTCATGTCATGAACTCATGGCCTACTAGACCGGATCTTACCAGTTATAACAAAATCGGTCGGCTCTTTCTAAATTTCTAAAGTTAAATAATACTCTGAAACCACTAAATTTAGGAAACAGAATACAACAGAACAAAATTAAACACGATAAAAAATCATGGCCAGTGATAAAAAAACTGTACTTGTATCAGGTGTGTTAAACCTTTTTACTACATCATCATGCACTGTAATCAAAGTATTTCGAGAATAATTTCAGGTCCTAGTATTTATGTACTTTCGCATCTACAGCGGTTACAGACGGTAATGAATAATTTGATTAACAAGATTCATTTCAGCTCGGCCACCTTACGCAAACAAGAATAAAGGCAATAGGTTTCAAATCTCTTCCTAAATTAGCGTTAATTTAGAGAAGCTCATGCCAAAAATACGGGAAATCCTCAGGAGTTATTACAATTGGTACAGATCGTTGGACATCCAGTTGACCAAATTATTGGAATGCAGCTACATTCATTTTGAGTTTAATCCATCCCAACTTACCATCCTTAATTTTTTGTTCAATTGATTACAGAAATATCCACCGAAAACGACCTAACATATCAATTTTATCCGATCACGAGTGGTTCCGTGCATTTCCAAGTAAAATGTGCAACTAATGCATATATTGGTCTTTGCCAGAAACCTTCCGAAGAAGGATTTTGTGTTTGGGTGCGTACCTAATTAACTTTTATGTAACTTGCTATTTCGATATTTTAAATATGTAGTTGCAGTGGGTACCTTTTAAATGGTGATTCAGACCACAAAACTAGACAAATTCACCGAGGAGAAAAATTAGAATAAAATTTGGAATTCCCATTCAAAATATCGCATCAGATGACGCAGTAGTATTGTAGCTACCACCGATCATAGCAAGTTAGCACGTTTTGACGCTCCTGTAAAGAAACAGTGAAGCAAACCTCAAAAGGACGAACGTTTTAGACGCTCCGTTTGGGAATAGCTCTGACAAGAGTTGTTGTTTGTACGTTAGACGATTTCTGAATAAAGAAATATAAGAGTGTCGGGAGCTGTGAGGCCACTCTTCAATCTTCACTTCGCATGTCTTCAATCTACGCTCACGAGTCTTCAGTCTTCTGTTAACTCGATCCACAACGCAGTATCATTACCATCTGCACTCGACGGTGGCGCTCCGACACTGCGAGCGCGCGCGGACGTCACATCTACGAGTATTTATGAACTCGTGTTCTCAGGCTTTGAAGCTCGGCGCTTCAAAGAGCAAGCAAGACGCAAACTAACAATAATCCTAGTTTAACCAAAGACTACAATATAATTATAATAATGAGATAGACGGTACTCTCAACCCAACGACCATACAGCCTCTAGACTCCTAATAACAGGCGACCGATGTCTGTCAACACATAAGGGGTATAAATCTTATAGCCGTCGTCACTCACAAGTTCGAATTAGTTTCGACCACTCCTGTGAGCCGCAAACACTTCCGCATTACTCCTTTAAAAAATCGAGAAAATAGACATAATATGGCCCCGTGCATAATACGTTGGTGTGAAAGAAAGCCGGACTTCAAGTTTCCTGAAAGACGGTATCACATTTCATCGGTAATTTAAAAGTTCCATAATCTAAATTAGATTAAATTTCTGACAATATTTATCGGAGTGCATCTTATACTGTGCAAACTTGATGTCTTTTATAATTGCGTCCCTTTCTTTTGAAAGTACTTTTTTCTCTATCTCTTTTCCTCGATGTTACGTAAACATAATTAGTGATGTTCCAAATCGTACGACCACCTCTGTTATCGATAAAGCAAAAAATAAAAGCTATAACAATTTTATTTATGCAAAAAATACATTTTTAATGATTAAAAATTACAACATTTATTTATTTATTAATATGTTCACGTCGTTTTACCGAAGATTGTTTTATCCCTATGAAAAACCGTCGCCGCCTACTAAGTTCATATAAGTTCAGATGTTTTACATCCATGATTCAATCGTAATTAGAATAAAGGAGGTCATTTAATGCAAGTAAAGTATGTAAAACATATTTTATTATGCCTACAGTTAAAAATATCGATACTTTCTTGTTTGATTTAAAACTGTCCCATCCCTAGTGAAATGCAATGACCTTGAATTGGCCAATCAGAAAGCAGTACCCCGTCCCCTTCGCGTACCTCGTACCTCAGCGAGTTGACAGAATAGTTTTCGTGCGTTACATCGTGTATTAGGCGTCTATAGGCTGTATGGTCGTTGTCTCAACCGTATTTCCGTCATCATACAAGCAGCGCTCTCTAACCGTGGTGGTGGCGAACTAAATCAAAATCTAACAAAATAAATACAATCTGAAGTCGAAGACCTTTGTTTGATTGATTTAATTTTTTTGTCACCGACTTCAGAAGCTAAAGTTATTTTTACGTTCTTTGTTTTTTTTTGAAGTCGGTTTTATTTTTTGCAAAAAAGTTTTTATTTGTCATTTTTAGTGGTTCACATGTGCTTGGTACACATGGAAAGTGCATACCGTTACAATTACAACAAGCCCAAACACGACCAGGATACATTGTCTCATTATGGAGTTCCGTGACTCTTGGCTTCATCATCAGATCTGATGGTAGAATGGTTCTTATCAAACGAAAATGCTTCATTTGTTGCAGAAAATACCAAAATCGCTGTACGTTATCCTATAAAATTTGAAGAGTTCCCTCGATTTCGCCAAGATTCCATCATCAGATCCCGACTTGGTGGCTATGGAACCATTTGAAAATGTATACCCTTTCCAACAAATAATAATTTTTCAAATCGGTTGGCAAGCGACGAAGTTATGCGCGAACAAACATAAAAAAAAAATTGAAACATCCGAATTGAGAACCTGCTCCTTTTTTAGAAGTCGGTTAAAAAGTGTGTCTTGACCGAGGTTTGATCTTACGATCTACTACTCTTAAGTCAGTGGTAGTCCTCAACGGGCTACACGTTCTTTTGACATACTGTCTAAAATAGCTGTTCTATTGCATGTTATGACAGTTGTCAGTTGGTGACAGATGGTTGATAGTGTAACCATTAATAAAATACGTTTCTATCATTGATTGATTTGATTACTTAGATTGTAAATATGGTTTCTTAATCTAATTTATCAAAATTGTTATTTTCAATGAAACCTTATCACTGCAGTTATAAAGTGGCAACCCAACCAGTAAATAGTTTGATCCATCAGGGATAGCTGGCGCTAGTTTCCGTACAAAATTTTCGAGCAGGCTCCAATGTTCTAAGAGAACACAGCATGAGGTTAACAAGGGTGTTCGGTAACGAGGCAAGCTCTACAGTCCTTATTCGATTTTAGGGCCTAGTCGGTCTACCCCGGACTAATTACTTGTGTGCTTAGCTTTAGCACAATGTTAGCAACTTAACCTACTTTAGAACACAATATTACTGTTGTTCTTAAATCTTTGACCAAATACAAAAACTTGCAACATTTTTTATCGGCCTCTCTGGTCTCCGGTGACTTTGGTACTTGTCGCAAAACAATGAAACGGATTGTGATGATACTAATTGTGAGCTATGATTTGAGATATATTTCAATTATGCAGAACTTATGCCCATTTTGACCAAGACTCTTTGGCAGGTCCTTATTGGAGGATGGCAGAACACATTGAGTGTGATTAAGATTAAGAAAGACAATGAAACAAAATACCCTTTAGAAGTGCAAACCCCTGGCATTGTTAGCAATGATGAATTCCGGGGTTTTTGGGTTAGTTGGGCCAAAGGTATCATCAGTGTCGGACATGAAGGCGAAACTTGCCAGTTTCTCAAATGGGAAGACCCCAACCCTTTCCCGATAGCCTATGTTGGAATAGGCACGGCTTTCGGCTCAAGCGGCATTTGGAAAATTGAAGGTTAAAAATGATTTTAGATTATTGCAACTACAAATCATCATCCCGAAGACCAATACCGAACGATAACTAATTAAGTGTGTCCTTTATTATCGTTACAGGTTTCACCAAGGATATATATACTCCAGATCAGTTAGTGTATACATTCAAACCTGTCCTTGCGGGTTCTGTGGAATTTGAGTTTCGCGGTCCCAACGGCTGCCACGTAGCCCTGACGCCAGGTCCCGCTCTAGCGGAGGTTATGTATGAAGTTATACTTGGTGATTGGAATAACAACAAGTCGGTTATCAGACACTGTAGGCAGAAGCCAGATAAGGTAGGATGGAATGTAGTCATCGTAGTTGTGTTATTTTTTGGAAATTTAGTTTAAATTTCACTGTTGGCCCATAGGTTGAGGTTGAGACTCCTGGGATTATGCACCCTAACGACTACAGGAAATTTTTGATCGAATGGAAGAACGGCAGAGTGACGGTCCGGGACGGCCAGGGCATAGTTATCATGGAGTGGGTGGACCCCGTGCCGTTCACCATCACGCACTTCGGAGTGCAGACCGGTTGTGGAGCGCGTGGACAGTGGCGTATCACTCACTTCAAGAAATGAGTTATATTTTATTACAGAATGCTTGTATGTTAATTGCTAACTTCTAATTCTCATCATTCTCAACTTTTATTTTTTCTAAATGTTCTAAGCAATAGAAAAACTAAATGTTTAAGTAATCGTTAGGCTAACAATAAATATTGTGTCCAACAGAAAACTGCATGTGTTACAGAATCCCCACGTAAGCTGACGTTGTAACCTGAAGTCTGCATTCTAATGTTTGGTATCTGTTTATCAATTTGCCCGCTATTCAATACGCCCAGAATGGGCATACAAATGAGGTATGCTAAAACATCGTAATCGCTGTTGTGTTATTTGTTGGACCGTTGTATGAATTTTCGTTATTGGTTGGTTAATACACTACAAACTTTTGCAATCCCAACAAGTTCATGGTAATCGAATGAACGAAAGACTTTCTGAAAGTCTGCGATGAGAAGAACGAGGTTTTATTGGAGTGGCAGGACAAATCGCCGTTGAATACGCCGTGAACCGGCTCATACTGGCACGTGAGCAGGCGGGCGCGCTGACAAACCGCTACAATCTCCGACTCGAGACAACGTCTATTTAATTGTGCGTGGAGTTCCTCCGCGCGGAAGAAGTGAAACTTCGTAATGTGGAAATGTAACAGTGCTTTCGTACCCCCTCCATGGTAGCGTTAAACGTTTAACGCAACCTTGTTGGAGGTTGCATTAGAAGTTTCACTTCAATAATCACTCACCTATTTTTATTATGTCTAACTATGCGGAAAGAAGTTACGCGACCTTAGTCGTTGCATTCATGAAACTCATGTTTTAAATGGAAGAAGACCCGACCACCTCAACACAAACTGCTCGTGTATGTCAGCTCCGAGAACTGGCGACCGTAAGACCGAACCTCAAGAATCTGTGTCATGTTTGTATGGCCTATAACGATAGTATTTTCTTGATTTCTTTGTATTGTTTACATACAATTATTGGCATGTAAGGTTAGTGATGTGCGATACGATAAGTAGTCCGCGTAAGATAAGTATCGATAATATTGATATAGAGTGTAAAATACATTGCAATTATATTTTATTCCACAGGATTTCTGAAAACGAAATTTTAAAGAAAAAATGGATAGAAGCTGTTGGTTTTGAAAAAATAAACCCTCGACATATCATGCACATCTCATATCATTTTATCATTTTATTTTTTATCAATTTTATATTCATAAGGATTATTCCGACATTGACATCTCTTCTGCTAGTTAATTTAATTTGTATACAAACTGATGATTGATTATTATGTATGGATTTATATTTGTACGCTTCAACGCAAGACGTAGATGGACTCGTAATATTATTATATTTATTTGTAACACCCTTGTACAACCTATGTCTACAAATAAAGATTTCATTTTCATTGACATATTATGTGGCTTAGCTGCTTCATGAACTTTGAAGAATCTTGTTTTAACAGAACCCTTCGACTCATCCATCGACTTTGTCTTTTAAATAGTAATCTTACTGACCTAAAATAAAATAAATGTCAACATTAAAATAATTTAAATAAACACATATTTTTATTACCCGCCCTAATAAGAAACATACTCAGCTGTTTCTTGTCACATTTCAGGTGTTGCTTAAGGTAATCAGGCAATATGATGACCTGCGGAGCTACTTTTGTGACATGAGTGACAAAATGAAAGCAGCGCTGAGGGAGCTAGATTCAGATAGATGGCTGCAGTTTGTCAAAGATAAAAAGTTATGCCACAAATGTCTGCAAAGAGGTTCACATAACTATAAAAATAAAATTGTAATATTAAAAAAGAGGTTTGTAATGATAAAAAGTGCCGCTACGCACATCATAAGCTACTACACGGCCTTTGTTCTCATATTATTACATTCGCAAAATATTATATTCTCGAATTATTATATTCTCAAAATATTACACAAAGAACAATCACAGCGAAAAATGTTTTTAATTTGAGGGAAAAAATAATAAATATTTGACATCATCACAGAGGTTATTCATATTTGTCTCGGATGGGAATCAAACACACAACAACCCATTTTTTAAGGTTTACCTACCTTCTGTAAAATTATTCTAACTAATGATTTTATATCACCCAGTAGTAGGTAATCCTGAACATATGCATTAATATAATATTATGTGCATTTATATTGAAGTTTTAATAGATAAACTCTTTGATAGTAGTTCCTGTCAGATTACAATGAAAAACCTATGTTTGTACTAGTGTCAGTTTTTATTTATCAATTGTTTTTGATGCATAATGTGACAAGAATGTGACATTGTGAAAAATATTTATTGGGAATAAATTTTGCATTCTGATCAATAAATATTAAAATAAAAATGTCTGAAGATAGTGAAGCCAAGTTTATAACGAGTCAAAAAGGCAAGTCTGCTTTTTTATATAACGGTTACAAATACAACTTCTTCATGAAAAATAAAAATGGTACAACCAACTGGAGATGTTGCAACCAAAGGGAGTGCAAGACTTCGATTACATTAAGTTTGGATAAGAAAGTCGTTAGACAGCCCAAACATTGTTGCAGCGTTGATTTTGAAAGAAATATAATTGATATGGCAATGGAGGAGTATAAAAAAGAAGTGTGCGAAAATTTTGAACCCATTCCAAAAATATTTGAAAAGCACTTCTTGGGAAAACAAGTTTTTCCAAATAAAGAGTATCTGATCCCATCATTTCCGTCCAAAAAGGATACGCTGTACAGGAAACGTAATAGTTTTTGAATGTCGGTACATCAAAGACTACAAGTAATGTGAGATTGCCACACCACATTGTGCAAGACCTTTTTTTTATTTGACTATTATGATGGTGAAACGGATGATAGAATTATAATATTTTCGATGTTACCTGCTCAAAAGCTACGAGAATTATTCCAGACAATTGATATTGTATACGGAGATGGTACATTCAAGGTGACACCGTCGCCTTTTTACCAATTGTACACCTTACATATTGATATCGCACGAGACCAAAACACAATTAGTTTTATGATAATATTGAGGGTATTACGAGAAACATTATATTTCCAAGATCACATATTTATTTTATAACGGTCATCCTGCACCCAGATTCACTTCCCACTTGACAATTAGTACTATATACCATAGACTCGTACACATAGACTAGCCATAGGCAGAATACACACTTAACACCCCGCCTCGATTAATAGTGCTTTTATTAAAAAAATCAAACACTGTTAATCGCTCACAAATATTCACATTAAAACTTGAAATCAAATTAACATTCCGCGTACATTGTCAAAACAAAAAAATATGGTGACACTAATATTATCCAGGAAAAACAAAATCATGGTCACCCCCTACTTTATCAAACAATAATGAAACATTTTACAGGATAGAAACCATTTACCTACCTGGGGCCTAATTCTGCTATTTTAATAAATTCGTCACTCCAACACGATTCCATTCTCATCCCATTGTCATTTTGCTTAATGTTCGTAATCTGCTAAATTCACAATGGTCGGTCAATGGTCTCGTAATAAAATTGTGTTTTAATGGCATTTTCGTATTGTCATTATTATGAAACCCTTAGTACAAATGGTTTTCGAAATCTACTACTAAATGCGAACATTTATTCATGCCAGATTTCATGTACGAGATTAATATTCTATGACATTTCTTTCAATGGAGTGTCAGTGGTTGTTCATTGAGAAGTCATAATGGCGCCATTATTATAGTAGAATTAACAAACTTGTCAATATTTGACATAACTTGATCATTATGAAATCAATGATCGAATACTCTGACACTATTGTAATAGCAGAATCGAGGACCTGCTTTCATGAATACTATCATAGACTTAACACCCTCACACATGGTGCTTGTCTACCTATGTGAAATAATACCATAGTTTAATATTTACGATATAGGTACCGCAGTCACCTATTCTTTACAATAAATATTTAACCATTCACAAATTTGTCTAAATCTGTCAACTGCTAATTTAATGTTTTTGTAAAAATATCAGCTAAATTCTTTTCTGTATTATTAACATATTCAATTCTTAGTTCCTTTTTGAATATCAAATCTTTTATAAAATGAAATGTTATGTCGATATGTTTGGTTCTCTTGCTATTCTCAAATGTTTTCGATATGTCAATAGCTCCTTTATTGTCCATATAGAGAACACACTGCACATCTTTGTTTCTATTGAAACTCGTGCTTAGTCCCTTTATATTGATATTATCGCACGCACTTGTGGCTCCAGCAACATACTCCGCCTCTGCTGTCGACAACGCTACGCAGTTTTGTTTTCTTGAAAACCATGCCACAACATGACCATTGTATAAAGTAACAGAACCGCTGATACTTTTTCGATCGACGTGATTACCTGCCCAATCAGAATCAGAGTGGGTTTCAATCACATTTTTCTTATTGATTTTGATATAGGTCAATCCACTTGTCTTTGTTTCTTTTAAATATCGTAGCACTCGTTTTGCTTGCGTCCAAAGATTTAAAGTTGGTTTATCTAGGTACTGACTCAGAAATGTTGTACTAAAGGCTATATCCGGTCTTGATACCGTCGCTAAAAACATTAAACCTCCAATCAACTCTCTGTAAGGTATATCAACATTCTTACTATCAGTAGGTATCTGCTGGAAAACATTTCGTCATAGGAAACTTTGTTCCGTTTGCCTCAGTCATATTAAACTTTTCCAACATTTTGTCTATCTGTCTTTCCTGAGTTATCTTTGAGTATTTCCATTTCTCTGTATTTCCATTCCAAGAAACTTTTTAACTTCACCAAATCTTTTGCATTAAATTCTTTCTTTAGCTCTTCTTTTACTTACTCTATCTCTTTTTTACATCCTGTTACCAAAATATCATCTACAAATACTATCATCCAATATGTGTCATTATAATACATGCAAAAATCGTATTTTGATCTTTTTTGTCCAATTCTGAGAATAAACTGATTTAATCTATAATTCCAGCATTTCGGACTCTAGCTTCTATTCAGCTTTAGAACTTTATCTTTTTCTTTGCATTTTACTCCTTTTGGTATCTTTAGGTATACCTACATCTGTTTCTAATATCCCATTTAGGAATGCTGTTGGGATGTCCAATTGATGGATTTCAAAATCATTTTGTGCTGCATGTGATAAGAAAGTACGGACTGTGCTCATTCTTGCGACAGGGGAATAGTTCACAGTAAAACCATTATCTCTTTGTAGAAAACCTCTTGCAACCAGTCTCGACTTTTTAGGTTATTGTCTTTCTTCACAAAAATCCATTTAGCATCTATTGCTTCTTTTCCATTTGGTAAATCAGTTATTGACCATGTTTTCATATCTTCTAATGCTTTCAGCTCTTTATCAATTGCTTCACTCCAGCCCAATTTTATAGCTTCATTGTAACTTTTAGGAACATTTTCCATATCTGCGCTATAAGCATATTGTGTCTCATATTCTTGTAGTTCTTTTGGTTTAACTATTTTTCTTCCACTTCTTGTATATATTTCTTGTGGTAACTTTTCTCGTACTTTTTCTTTCACTTTTTCAGTTGCATCATCAAATTTATCATCATCGTCATCACTGTCTTGAGTATTTTCAGACATAGTAGAACGTTCTCTAGCTTTTAGTCCTGATGTACTTGGTCTGTTTCCTTCTTCATTTATTTCTCTATATACCACTGATCTTTCATTGTCTCTTTCTATTTCTCTAATTCTATCATATCTTACATTTGTTTCATCAAAATGCACATCTCTCGAGATTTTAATTTCATTCTTCTCTGGATCCCACAATCTGTATCCATTTGGACTATATCCAATAAATCTCATAGCTCTCGCTCTTTCTTCAAATTTTGATTTTCTTGTTAATTTAATCATCCATGCTTTCGATCCAAATACTTTCATATTTGATATAAGATTTTTACCATAATACAACTCTGCTGGGGTTTTAAATTTAATAGCTGCTGATGGACATCTATTTATTTGATACATTGCACATTTCACTGCCTCTCCCAATAACTCTCTAGGAAGGTTGGATTCCATCATCAATGCCCTTGCTTTATTATATAATGTCCGGTTAATCCTTTCTGATACTCCGTTCATCTGTGGACTGTATGGGTTTGTGTATTCCATTTTTATCCCATGATTTATTGCAAATTCGTTTATTATTCTATTCTTAAATTCTCCACCATTATCACATCTAATTCTCTTTACTTTGTTTTCTTTCTGTCTTTTCAAATATCTTACATAATCTATTAAGTTTTGTGTTGCTTCATATTGTTTATACTTTAACAGATATACGACTCCAAAATGAGTATAATCGTCTATAATTACTTGGTAGTATTTTTCTTCGTTAAGGCTTGGTATGTTTACAGGACCTGAAATATCAGTGTGTAAAAGTTCGCACACTTTTTCCGATCGTGGCATTTCAACTCTAAGAAACGGTGATCTAGTTGACTTGGCTTTTATGCACACATCGCATCTCTTATCACTATTCGGTAGTGATCAACCCATTTCTATTCAAATGCCCTAGTCGTCGATGCCATAAATTGGTTTCTTTTCTTGTCATTTAACATTCATTCTCAGTTTTAATTTGGAATCGTGTTTTATATAATTTTCCAACTTTTTGTCCATATAATCTCATGTTGTTTTGTATAATCTTTACCACATTGCCTTGAAATACCAAATTACAATTCCTTTCAACCAGTTTACTTACCGACAGTAAGTTCTGTAAGAGATTTGATACAATTAAGGCTTCAATACTTGAGCTTCTGGCTTTTCCATCCGTTTCTATAATTCCTCTCTCTTTGGCTACCAAATATTCGCCATTCGCAACTTTTATTTTTACTGGTTTTGTCAGTGTAGTTATTTCAGTCATAAATTCTCTGTATTTTTCTTGTATCATATTATCCGAGGCTCCTGAGTCTACTATGAACTCTATTACGTTTGACTCTAACTCATTGTACTCATTTGTTAAATTGGTTTCATCATATGCAGTGAACGTATATTTAGACATATTTGCATGTTCTCTCTGATCTCTTCTTCCTCTTCTATTAAAATTTCCTTCCTTATGTACCTACCTCTTTGGTGGTTACTTCTGCATTGATATGCTTTATGACCTCTTTTCTTACATTTATAACATACTACATTATTTTCAGTTCTAAAACTTGTTTCTGTGTTTGTATTGTTATTTTCATTTACACTTTTTTGTTTCATCGCAGCATCTAATAATCTCGCTTTTACAAAATCAATTGTTATTTCCTTTTCTGTTGACATAGTTTCCAACGACGTTATTACATTTTCGTAATCATCTGGTAGTGTTAATAATAAATGACACACTTTATCGGACTCAGACATTTTTTCGCCGATCTCAATTTCTGCTATTATCTCATCGAACCTTTTTTTTTTTTATTTAGGATGGGAAATCATCAAATGACTTCTCCCACTCTGGGCGGAGCGGGAGGGAGTGTCAGACTCTTACTGACTAAAACCCATCCATGTTCCTTCCTCGCCCTTTATGTTCCGGGGCCGCGGTATCTCTTTCGAATAGGCCCGCAACCCCGGCAGGCTTCGACCCTTGCGGGCCCCTCCCCTTATGCTGACATCTCTTTGTGGCGCGCATGGAACACGAACGCGCCGTCGACACGGCCTGTCGTCATTAGACGGACGGACGGCTAGCTAGCCCATAGCTAACCGTCCACAGGCTCGCATTTACGGTGGCCGGTAGCCACCACGTGGCCCCCGACGCCCGGTGCGTCTCCCGCGGCGGCCGGGTAGAGAGGCTCTCTCCCTCTCTCGTTCCGCCACCTCCTTCGCCAGCATGACTGCTTCGCAGAAGGAGGTGACGGCTTCCCATTCCGTCTCGCTCCGGACTATGGATTGAACCAGGGCCGGACGCGAGAGGTCGCCGCCGCCGATCGCCGCTACGAGGACACGGCGGTGCTCCGCCCACGCAAGGCAGACTTCCACCGTGTGCTCCACCGTGTCCTCCGGTCGACCCTCACAGTGGAATCACCCGGGCGTTTCCTCCCGCCCGATTCGGTGCAGGTACCTCCCGAAACATCCGTGTCCGGTGAGGACCAGCGTCAGGCGGAAGGTGAGGGCACCGTGGCGCCTTTCAAGCCACTCCTCAAAGAGGGGACTTACCGCCACTATCGTGGCGTGCCCTGCACGGGGTTGCGACAGTCGCTCTCTCAATGTCGCCATGAGATCGCGCCGGAGGTCTGTCCGCTGTACGGCGATTTGCCGCGGCAGCGGAGTTTCCCCCCGGCGTAGTGCCTCCGCGCGCCATTCGTGTAGGCGCGCGAGGACTATCGCCTCCAGATCCCATGGCTGCAATCCGGCAAGCAATCTCATCGAACCTTAGATAGTGGTCTTGCAGTTTAGTGTCTTTTTGACATTTCAAATTTAGCAGTCTTTTTAGTTGCAGTTTGTTAAAAACTGATTTTCTCTCAAAAATTGCTTCCAAGCACTTCATCATATCTAATGATTTTTCACAATTTTTTTATATAAGCAATGTACTTATCTGATACACATTGTACGATAATCGATCTCGCCTTGACATCCAGTGTACACTGTACTTCCGAAGATTTTATAGCCTCTACGACACCTTTTTCTTCTAATAATAAATTCAGCCGAAATTTCCATGTTTGAAAATTCACTTCTTCTTTCAGAAATGGCATAGCCTCGTATTTTCTCATGTCCATTTTTTTCTTTTCTTTTGTTTTCTTTGACAGTTCAAAATTTTCTTCGTATTTTTCTATTTTAATTTATTTTGCCATATTTCCATACTAAAACTTATCACAAATATAGCCCATAACCTCTTATGATAATATTAAGGGTATTAAATTACTATTAGAGAAAGATTATATTTCTGGGATCACATATTTATTTTATAACGGTCATCCTGCGTACCCAGATTCACTTCACACTTGACAATAAGTACTATTCCATAGACTCGTACACATAGACTAGCCATAGGCAAAATACACACTTAACAGTTCGATCACCTGAGTCAGCGTGGCTGCCAGGCACCGACCAGATATGGACCAGATATGCAGACCTCCGCCAGAACGAACACATTGCATGTGTTCGTTCTGGCGGAGATCATCCGGCAGGTGCGTGTCAGCCACACCTTGTTCTGGTTGCTCCCAAGCTTTATTATTATTGCAACACTTGATCTTAACCCGTGTGTGCGTGTATCTGCATGAACAATACACACAACCGTATATGATCGCAACGAATTAGCCTAAACTCTAGCGAGTGAATTTTATGAAAAGACTCTTAAGTGTTTTGTAATTATTAAAGTTGTAATGTAGGTAGATGATTATTAATAAATGTAAGATAGGTAGGTTAGGCGCCGGCCGCTGCCGGCAGTCCGCAATATACGAACTAAGCGAGTGCCCGTCTTTCATTTTGCTCCGCCCGTACAAACATCACAGTGGCGACGAGGATTAATTACCCGCGTGCGTTTAAGAAGAATAATCAAGATGTCGATTGGAAAGTTATGCGAATTTGACGTGAAAACGGGACAGTGGTCATCCTACGTGGATAGGTTGGACATGTACTTTCTAGTTAATAAAGTGGCGGAGGAATTGAAGTTACCAACTTTAATTACTACAATCGGCGATGAAGCGTACGAGTTACTCATCAACCTATCGAGTCCAAAGAAACCGACGGAGTTGAAGTACGGTGAAGCCATTGCTATTATGAATCAGCACCTACAGCCGACGCCATCTTCATTAGCGGAAAGATACCGTTTTCGGCAGAAAAGACAGGGACTGGACGAAAACGTGGCAACATACGTCACGGAGTTAAAAAGATTAGCTCGACACTGTAAATTTGCAGAAAATTTAAGCGAGAGCTTGCGTGACCAGTTCATTTGCGGACTCAAGAGTGACGTCATCAGGCAACGACTGTTTGCGGAGGATGACTCGATAACATTTTCACAAGCCGTGAAGATAGCTAACGCAATGGAAGCGGCTGAAAGAGACGCAGCGGTAGTGGATGGAGCGTCCACATCAAGTCCAAAGGCGGAATCGATACATTCGGTCGCATCAAACAAGGGGGACAGCTGCGGAGCGAGTCACAGCAGGAGCGGTGGCAGCATGCGGCCACGCGGCCGCCGCGGACCGGGCGGCGCGGCCGGCGCGGGCGGCGGAGCGGGCGGTGCGGGAGGCGGCGGCGGCGGTCTAGCCGCGAACCGCATGGCGCGTCCGACTAGCACGAGTTTCGCATCGGGACGCAGCAACTACTGCACAGCTTGCGGAGCCACTAACCATAGTGTGGCAAGCTGTCGCTACAGGGAGTTTGTGTGCAGCAAGTGCCAGCGTATGGGGCATTTACGTCGGGTGTGTCCGGAGAATGTCGAACAATCATCGCGATCTATCGGTACTTCATATCGTCGTGGTCAACGGAATGGGAATATGTATTCCGCGGAGGTCGTAAGCGAGTCCGACGTGGACATCGAAGAGAGTTTAAACCTGATTGGACTGAATAATTATAAGCCAGTAAGTTTACCTATTTTTGTAGATGACACCGTGTTAAATATGGAAGTAGATACAGGGACGGCAATTTCATGTATAAATGATTGTACCTACGAACGTTATTTTTCTCATCTGTGTCTTATGAAGGACGATACAATTTTAAAATTTTATAATGGTACTAAAATAAAACCATTGGGCATAATTCGCCCACGAGTTCGATTCCAAGGGCAAGAAAAACAGCTGGAATTGTTTGTAATAAAAAACGGTACTACGTCTTTGATAGGTAGGCAATGGCTAGCAGACCTACAAATAAAAATACCCTTACTTACATGTACCCGCAAAAAAATAAGTAGCATGAACTGCGTGCAAATTAATGAAGGAATTGAAAATATTCTCGACAGATATAAGGAGTTATTCAGCGGCGGACTGGGTCGGTACAAGGGCGGCAAAGCCACGCTGCGAGTGCGCTCGGGGGCGACGCCGGTGTTCCAGCGCGCGCGGCCCGTACCATACGCGCTGCGCGAGCGCATCGACGCTGAGCTTGATGCCATGCTGCGCGACGGCGTCGTCGAGCCCGTCGACTGCTCCGACTGGGCCTCACCTTTGGTGCCGGTGACTAAAGCAGACGGTACGTTGCGGATTTGTGCGGACTATAAAGCGACTCTGAATCCCGCCTTGCTGATTGATCGATACCCGCTTCCTAAGATTGAAGATGTGCTCGTAGGCCTAAACGGGGCACAGTTTTTTAGTAAAATTGACCTTTCACGTGCGTACAACCAAGTAGAACTAGATGATTCAAAAAAATACACTGTTATTAATACACATCGGGGACTATTTCAGTATAATAGATTAGTTTACGGGTTGTCGTCAAGTGTAGGTATTTTCCAACGTATAATGACCAATTTATTGGGTAATATACCGAATGTGCAAGTGTTTCTCGATGACGTCATAATTGGCGGGAAAAATAAAAGCGAGCATTTACATGCACTCGAACAAGTTTTACAGCGGTTATCTGAGAGTGGGCTAAAACTAAAGCAAGAAAAATGTGTTTTCTTGGTTGATGAAGTGACTTATTTAGGCTATGTTGTTTCTAAAGAAGGGGTCAAGGCTGACCAATCAAAAATAAAAGCAATAAGTAAACTAGAAGCACCAAATAATGTTAGCGAATTACGTTCCTTTATTGGTATGGTTAATTTTTTTACAAAGTTTATCAAAAATTTCAGTTCCATGTTATTACCTTTACACAGGCTATTACGAAAAGGTATAGACTGGAACTGGGATGCACAGTGTGAGCGTGTATTTACACAGATAAAACAAGCGTTAATGGGTACCGAAGTATTAGCACACTACGATCCCAACAAACCACTAATCGTGACGTGTGACGCGAGCGCGCGGGGCGTGGGGGGCGTGCTGGCGCAGCCCGGGCCTAAGGGCGAGCGCCCGATAGCATATGCATCACGATCGCTAACCGCTGCGGAGAAAAACTACTCGCAAATACATCGCGAAGCACTTGCGATTATATTCAGCATACGTAAATTTCATCAATATATTTACGGAAGAAAGTTTATTTTACGCACCGATCACAAACCCCTAGTATCATTCGCACTAATGAGAATTGCGCAGACGGCTTATCGCGCCTGCCGGAAAATAATAGCGTCAAAAACGTCAAGGAGGAGTCAATTCCAGAACAAACTTACCTGCATTTCGCACAAGACGGTTTGTTGCTTGATTATACCGAAATAAAAAAACAGACAGAGAGGGATCCGCTAATAAGTAGAATATTAAATTACCTACGAGATGGTTGGTCAGATAGGTGTGAAATCGTGAACTTACAACCATATTTCAATAGGAAAACGGAACTGTATGAGGAGTTAGGGTGCGTCATGTGGGGTCACCGGGTGGTGATACCGGAAAAATGCAGGGATAAGATTTTAAAAATCATCCATGAGCCGCACATGGGCATCGTAAAATCAAAGGCGTTGGCACGCAGCTACGTATGGTGGCCGGGCATCGACGAGGCGGTGGAGCGCGAGTGTCGCGCGTGCACTGTGTGCGCTGCGTACGCGGACGACCCCCCGCGCGTTGTTCCCCGCCCTTGGCCCTGGCCCGCCAGGCCGTCGTGGTCTCGCCTGCATCTGGACTTTATGGGGCCTATATGCGGGAAAACTTATTTAGTAATAGTAGACTCAACATCCAAGTGGCTGGAGGTATTTCAAGTTCCCAGTACGGCAGCGAATCATGCGATGGTCAGGTTGCGCGAGCTGTGGAGTAGGTGGGGAGTCCCCAGGCAGATAGTAACGGATAATGGCCCGCCGTTCACTAGTAGTGAATTTGCACAATTCGTACAAGGTGACGGTATCCAGCATATATTCACAGCCCCCTATCATCCATCCTCCAATGGGGCCGCGGAAAATGCTGTTAAGACCTTAAAAAGAGTTATTAAAAAGGCTAATTTAGATAACAAAAGTGTAGAACAGGCTCTGAACACATTTTTGTTATATTATAGGAATACGGAACACTGCACTACGGGAATAAGCCCATCAGTCGCACTTATAGGGAGACGGTTGCGAACCAAGTTAGACGTGCTAAAACCCGATTTGGAAGTTAGAGTACAAAAAGCGCAGCAAGGGCAGGTTGATAGTGCGGGAGGGACGGAAAGGAAGGTGGAAGTAGGAGACAACATTTGGTATCGACAATATCTAAAGGGGGAGAAGTGGCTGCCCGGTACTATAGTTAACTCGACAGGGCCAAGCAACTATAAAGTTCTAGACAGTAACGGTAAACAGGTGCACAGACATATCGATCAGCTAAGGCGTAGGACAAGGAGTTCTCTAGTAGTCCCCACAGATTGGCCACGTTCGCCGGAAGCTTCTGCTCCTAAAGCAGCACCAACGTCGCCCCTCGAAACCCGATCGGAGCGGCCGGTGGCCTCGGTGGCGTCGTCGTCGCCTGCGCGGGATCCGGCGTCGTCACCGCCTCAGAACAACGATCAGACCGCTCGAGATACAGTGGCAGAAGAGTTCTCGACACCACCGTCTATACCTGTACCGCCCCAGTCTCGCCCCATTAGGAAATGTAGGTTAAATAAAGATGTTCATTTTAAGATTTAGTTAAGTATTAAGTAATGTTAAGTCTCCGTTAATAGTATTAGTTAATATTAGATTTAGTTAAGTGTGAGTTGTGTAATTATTGTGTTATTATTAAGTATATAGAGTAAGTTAGAGAGTTAGCAGTTATATTAATTATTAAGTTAGTCGTCTTGTTGTTAATTAGTGGTGGAGGGATGTAATGTAGGTAGATGATTATTAATAAATGTAAGATAGGTAGGTTAGGCGCCGGCCGCTGCCGGCAGTCCGCAATATACGAACTAAGCGAGTGCCCGTCTTTCATTTTGCTCCGCCCGTACAAACATCACAAAAGTAATTTGTTGTTTTATCGGTAGTATTTAATTTATCCCTTAGCCAGCTCGTAGTAATATCATAAACGTTCAAATATGTACTCGTTACCGACGAAACCATTTTTCCGAAAAAGGGTGATCACTTTAATAAGTTTCCTAGTTTTCAGTGGTCTTACTAATTATTATAATGAACGCACAAAATGTGACACTATTACAGACCAAGTTCACGCACTTGGGCTCCGCGAAAAACAATATTTCGTGTCATTATGTATGTACTTAGATGAGAACGATGCACTGCCGTCAGCCGAAGACTTAATTCCGAGACCGAACTCAATATTCTTTCACGAGACATCACGCAGCGGAGGGTTAAACTCCCGACAGGCATGTGGCATCGAGTCTGCGGCGAGGGCCCACCCGAACAGAACAGTATATGTGATGATCAGTGCACCCATCAGCAACTTCGTATATGAGACGAGTTGCATCGCAAAATTACGAAGCTTGCATAACGTCAGGTTCGCAAGGGTACACATTACTGCTTACGCTAAAAATACTCCTTTGGAAGCTATGGTGGCCAACAGACCTTTCAATAAAAGCCGTTGGCGTGTGGAACATACTTCTGATGTCCTGCGATTCTTGACTTTGTACAAGTGGGGAGGGATGTACTAGACACGGATTTTTTTGGTTGTGAAGTCTCTGACGCCTCTCGGACACAACTGGGTAGCGAAGAAATTGGTTAAGGCCAGGTAGCCCAAGCAAAATTGCAGTATCATCTACATAGGTCGCAATGGTGTTTTTTTCCAGTTCTGGGATGTCACATGTGTATAACAAGTACAAAATTGGGCCTAGCACACCACCTTGAGGTACACCAGCTTTTATAGCTTTTAGCTCGGAATATACGTCCTCCTGCCGTATTCTACAAATTCTGTTAGTAATGTACGACTCTAGGATATCTGCAAATTCTGGTAGCATGCGTCTGAGCTTGAATATTAGACCCTATGGTCAAACTTTGTCAAAAGCTTTGACAAAAAATCACGAACTGATATCTAAAAAGTTCTTTAAACGAGTTAAAACCATACTAAAATACATGCGATCATTCTGATTTTTTGGCAAATAATTCTACAAGCACCATAATTAGCATGATCGTGTTTTATTTTTTTAGTCCAATCAACAGACTCAGCGGTCAGTCGCGCATCTATGCTTCACTGGTCTCTAGAGACCTGGATGTAGATGCGTAAATACGCTGAGAACGCAGGCGTGCTTCGCGATCCGAATAGGTTTCCACGGAGCAAGTTGCAGCCTGATGTTCTCGAACAGCATCAATTCCCTCCGGACGCTCTTCGGTAGATTCTTGGAATTTTATGATCCTCAATCTTTTATCTCCTTTGGAACATTGGGAAAAATTTGACCTCTTTCTAGGCATATAGTTAAAAGCTAGCAATAGTTTTTTTTTGGGAAGATACCTGGTCAATTAAAATCTAAGTGACTGCTCCCCTGCGTTACCGGGTAGGCTACCGAGTCACGAAGATAAATGGAAAAGGAAATTAAACACTCAAATAACATAAGCCCGAAGGCATATTTATTCGATAAAATAAAATAATAGATGGGAGTTTTGGCCAGTAGAGTCAAATTTTCAATGATATACCATCGTCATCGAAAATCAGTCCTAAACTGTTACCGCCTTTACCGCGTGGAGGTATTCCCAGGTTATGGTATTTTATAATTATACAGTGAAATTAGTGATAGCTTTACAATAATTTTCACATCAGATGTTTTTGATCTTCGACTTTTTATAAGGCAACAGGAAATGCCCATCAGACCAAACAACTTTTGTTTTATTTATTTATTTATTTATCTCAATCAACATTGGATCATAGGTATAATTACACAGAATTAAAAATTGCAAAATCAAAAGCTCAATGGTATTAAAATCAACATCACAATTAAAATCATTATTGAAATTAAAATTATTATCAAAATTAAATCAAATTAAAGTCAATCCAAATCAGCTTCAAATCAAATTAAAATCAACATCATATTAAAATTAAAATCACAATTAAATTACAATTTAAATTATTATAAAATTTGAACCAAATTAATATAATATCTTAACATTAGTCAGTACGTGAACCATGCAGCAGTGGTTCATGTACTGACAGTCGAAACGTTCAGCGAAAGCACTCAGGATACTGTTGCGGCTGGCCCGCACCCTGCGCACCAGGGATGTGCACCGCTTGCGCATGACTGTGTAGAAACAATCCACACGCGCCTCGGCAAACATCCCCGATGCGCTACAGAAGCGAGGCAGCCCCAAGAGTACCCTGAACGCGTTATTGTATTGGACACGTAGAGCGCTGTACTGTTTCTGCGTGTAATCCATCCACAGACTGCCGGTATAAAAGGACGAACAAAAAGCCCTAAATAGGGCTATTTTGACGGCCCTTGAACACCGAGCAAATCTGCGGGCTATCATATTCGCACGAACAGACAGCGCCCTACGTTCCCTTTCAACGTCTGCATCGTCTTCCAGGTCAGAGGTTAACAAATGTCCGAGATATTTAAAAGTATTTACTCTATTGAGTGGGCATCCGTTAAGCTTAATTGCCGGCAAGTAATCTGGGCACTTCCTCTTGGCCCGAAAGACCATGCACTCGCTCTTTTTCGCATTATATACTAAACCATGCTCCTCAGCATACTTCTCACAAATGCGAGTTTTGTCATTGTGTTATGGTGTAGCCGGGCCCTTGGAGTTCCACAACAGGTGTTCCAGATCTTCGATTTTTAAAAGTCAACAGAGAGTGCTCATCAGATTGAACAACTTTTGCTAAGACGTCATTCCTATATGTGTTATGGTGTAGCTGGGCTCTTGAAGTTCCACATCAGGTGTTCCAGATCTTCAAATTTATTCTCTCAATAGAAAATGCTCATTACGTGGAACAATTTTTGCCATGTTGTCATTTTTGTATCTCTTATAGTTTAGCTGGGCCTGTTGCGGTTCTGCATCAGGTGTTCAAGTTTCCAAGATAAATTATAGCATATATATGTTGCCCAGACTTAATACCTATACAACAAAAAAAAAACATTCAAATACGTCCAGTAGTTCCGAAGATTAGCTTACAGACAAACAGACAGTTTTTTTTTGGATTCATGCTCTATTTATACTGTTTCTAAACCCCCTCAATTTTTTTTAAATATATTTAATGTACAGAAACAGTTTTTTTACTGTTTTATTTATGTAATAAATACATAAAGACAGATATAGAAATTGTAGCGAATGTCAGGTATACACTACGACTTCACGTTCCTATATAATTTTCCCTGATAAGTAATGCCAAAAGAATCCGCGCTGACGTGAACGAACCCATGGGCACAGCTAGTCATACGAGTACAAAACTTTTTATCACAATACTTTCTGAGTGGCCTGGTAGGTCAGTTCATGTCATGAACTCATGGCCTACTAGACCGGATCTTACCAGTTATAACAAAATCGGTCGGCTCTTTCTAAATTGCTAAAGTTAAATAATACTTTGAAACCACTAAATTTAGGAGACAGAATACAACAGAACAAAATTAAACACGATAAAAAATCATGGCCAGTGATAAAAAAACTGTACTTGTATCAGGTGTGTTAAACCTTTTTACTACATCATCATGCACTGTAATCAAAGTATTTCGAGAATAATTTCAGGTCCTAGTATTTATGTTCTTTCGCATCTACAGCGGTTACAGACGGTAATGAATAAATTGATTAACAAGATTCATTTCAGCTCGGCCACCTTACGCAAACAAGAATAAAGGTCATCATAAGTCGTAAAATAACTAAAGGCAATAGGTTTCAAATCTCTTCCTAAATTACCGTTAATTTAGAGAAGCTCATGCCAAAAATACGGGAAATACTCAGGAGTTATTACAATTGGTACAGATCGTTGGACATCCAGTTGACCAAATTCTACATTCATTTTGAGTTTAACCCATCCCAACTTACCATCCTTAATTTGTTGTTAAATTGATTACAGAAATATCCACCGAAAACGACCTTACATATCAATTTTATCCGATCACGAGTGGTTCCGTGCATTTCCAAGTAAAATGTGCAAATGATGCGTATTTTGGTCTTTGCCAGAAACCTTCCGAAGAAGGATTTTGTGTTTGGGTGCGTACCTAATTAAGTTTTATGTAACTTGCTATTTCGATATTTGAAATAGTTGCAGTGGGTGCCTTTTAGATGGTGATTCAGACCACCAAACTAGACAAATTCACCGAGGAGAAAAGGTAGAAAAAAAATTGTTTCCCATTCAAAATATCGCATCAGATGACGCAGTGGTATTGTAGCTACCACCGATCATAGCAAGTTAGCACGTTTTGACGCTCCTGTAAAGAAACAGTGAAGCAAACCTCAAAAGGACGAAAGTTTTAGACGCTCCGTTTAGGAATAGCTCTGACAAGAGTTGTTGTTTGAACGTTAGACAATTTCTGAATAAAGAAATAAGAGTGTCGGAAGCTGTGAGGCCACTCTTCAATCTTCACTTCGTATGTCTTCAATCTTCGCTCACGAGTCTTCAGTCAGTAAGTAGGTTTTCAAAAACCCTTTTACACGTAATTTTTTTTTTAAACTAGATGGGGCCGGTGTTTCGTACCTGACTACTCTGAGAAGAAACAGCCGAAACAAACTCAGAGGTCATAGTCTCTTTTGAAGTCCAGACATAATCTTACTCAATTCACATGAGGATCATGTAGATATTAGTGTCTGAGATGGTCTTTTGAAGAAAGAGCCATACAGATTTGAGTGAACCTGTCCAGTCAGTGCAAGCATTTGTCAGTTATCGTGTAGCTCGACTTATAACACAAGGAGTTCAACGACACGACGAACAATATTAAAATTATTTAATACCAAAGAAAGGACATTTGGGTAGGTCGCTAAAAGAACTCAAACTGCCAGACGGATGAGCGGTAAAAAAAAAAAAATATTTCAATTATGCAGAACTTATGCCCATTTTTACCAATACTCTTTGGCAGGTCATTATTGGAGCACGGCAGAACACAAAGAGTATGTTTAAGATTGAGAGAAACAAAGAAACAAAATACCATTCAGAAGTGGAAACACCTGGCATTGTTAGCCGTGATGAATTCCGGGGTTTTTGGGCTCGTTGGGCCAAAGGTATCATCAGTGTCGGACATGAAGGCGAAACTTGCCGCTTGCTCAAATGGGAAGACCCCCAGCCTTTCCCGATAGCCTATGTTGGAATAGCCACGGCTTTCGGCTCAAGCGGCATTTGGAAAATTGAAGGTTAAAAATGATTTTAGATAATTGCAACTACAAATCATCATCCCGAAGGCCAATATCGAACTATAACTAATGAAGTGTGTCTTTTATTGTCGGTACAGGTTTCACCAAGGATATATATACTCCAGATCAGTTAGTGTATACATTCAAACCTGTCCTTGCGGGTTCTGTGGAATTTGAGTTTCGCGGTCCCAACGGCTGCCACGTAGCCCTGACGCCAGGTCCCGATCTAGCGGAGGTTATGTATGAAGTTATACTTGGAGATTGGAATAACAACAAGTCGGTTATCAGACACTGTAGGCAGAAGCCAGATAAGGTAGGATGGAATGTAGTCATCGTAGTTGTGTTATTTTTTGGAAATAGAGTTTAAATTTCACTGTTGGCCCAAAGGTTGAGGTTGAGACTCCTGGGATTGTGCACCCTAACGACTACAGGAAATTTATGATCGAATGGAAGAACGGCAGAGTGACGGTCCGGGACGGCCAGGGCATAGTTATCATGGAGTGGGTGGACCCTGCGCCGTTCAACATCACGCACTTCGGAGTGCAGACCGGTTGTGGAGCGCGCGGACAGTGGCGTATCACTCACTTCAAGAAATGAGTTATATTTTATTACAGAATGCTTGAATGTTAATTGCTAATTTCTAATTATTATCGTTCTCAACATTTTATTTTTTATTTTTACTTCTAAATGTTTTAATCAATAGATAAACTAAATGTTTAATCGTTGTCAACGCCACCGTTAGACTAACAATAAATTTTGTGTCCAACAGAAAATTACGTGTTGGTGACGTTGTAACCTGAAGTCTGCATTATAATGTCTGGTATCAGTTTATCAATTTGCCCGCTATTCAATGCGCCTAGAATGGGCATAAAAATGAGGTATGCTAAAAAAACGTAATCGCTGTTGTATTATTTGTGTCCAACGATTTGTTGTTGTAGGGATTTTCGTTATTTAATTACTGTTGACAAGTTAATGTTTGTAATCGAATGAACAAGAGGCTTACTGAAGGTCTGCGATGAGAAGAACGAGGTTTCATTGGAGTGGCAGGACAAATCGCCGTAGAATACGCCGTGAACCGGCTCATACCAGCACGCGAGCAGGCGCGTATGATCGGGGCGCGTGCCGGTCGCAGGTAATGTGCGGACCGCCGCCGCCGCGTCGACAAACCGCTATAATCTCCGACTCGAGACCACGCGTGGAGTCCCTCTGCGCGGAAGCAGTGAAACTTCGTAATGTGGAAATGAAAATAACGCAACAGTGCTTTCGTACCCCGTCCATGGTAGCGTTAAACGTTTAACGCAACCTTGTTGGAAGTTGCATTAAAAGTTTCACTTCAATAATCACTCACCTATTATTATTATGTCTAACTATGCGGAAAGAAGTTATGCGACCTTAGTCGTTGCATTCATGAAACCCATGTTTTAAATTGAAGAAGACCCGACCACCTCAACAAAAACTGCTCGTGTATGTCAGCTCCGAGAACTGGCGACCGTAAGACCGAACCTCAAGAAGAATTATTGGATTTTACCATAAGATTTTACAAAGTGCACGGAGCCGCCATTTTTCTTGAAGCGTGGGGTGTGAGCTATTCGCTTTTGACGCGTGCATGGAATGCACAATACGCTAGAAGAATGACGTACCCAGGGGAGTTTGGCTGAAGTTATATATGACACGCGGGGTTGCGATAGTCGTTGAGAGGATCCGGCAACTGGGTCTCGAGGTGGCATTGCACAAGTCCGAGGCCATGTGCTTTCATGGGCCTCGGAATGCGCCACCATCGGGATCCACACTGACGGTGGGAGGGGTATTCATCAGCGTCGAGCCGACGTTGAAGTACCTGGGACTCGTACTCGACAGCCGATGGAACTTCGTGGAATATTTCCGACGTTTGGCCCCCAGGCTGGAACGGACCGGGGCGGCCTTCAGGCGGCTCCTGGCCAACCTTGGGGGGCCAAACGCCTCCTGTCGCAGGCTCTATGCGGGGGTCGTGCGGTCCATGGCCCTTTACGGGGCCCCAGTTTGGGCGCGTTCCTTGAGGCGGCGAGCCGCCCACTATCTGAACGTGCCCCAGAAAGTGGTGGCCGTGAAAATGGTCCGTGGGTACCGCACGATCTCCCGCGAGGCGGCGGGCCTGCTTGCCGGATTGCCGCCATGGGATCTGGAGGCGATAGTCCTCGCGCGCCTACATGAATGGCGCGCGGAGGCACTACGCCGGGGGGAAACTCCGCTGCCGCGGCAAATCGCCGTTCAGCGGACAGACCTCCGGCGCGATCTCATGGCGACATGGAGAGAGCGACTGTCGCAACCCCGTGCAGGGCACGCCACGATAGTGGCGGTAAGTCCCCTCTTTGAGGAGTGGCTGGAGAGGCGCCACGGCGTCCTCACCTTCCGCCTGACGCAGGTCCTCACCGGACACGGATGTTTCGGGAGGTACCTGCACCGAATCGGGCGGGAGGAAACGCCCGGGTGTTTCCACTGCGAGGATCGACCGGAGGACACGGTGGATCACACGGTGGAGGTCTGCCCTGCGTGGGCGGAGTACCGCCGTGTCCTCTTAGCGGCGATCGGCGGCGGCGACCTCTCGCGTCCGGCCCTGGTTCAATCCATGGTCCGGAGCGAGACGGAATGGGAAGAAGCCGTCACCTCCTTCTGCGAAGTAGTCATGCTAGCGAAGGAGGTGGCGGAACGAGGGAGGGAGAGAGCCTCTCTTCCCAGCCGCCGCGGGAGACGCACCGGGCGTCGGGGGCCACGTGGTGGCTACCGGCCACCGTAGATGCGGGCCTGTGGACGGTTAGCTATGGGCTAGCTAGCCGGCCGTCCGTCTAACGACGACAGGCCGTGTCGACGGCGCGTTCGTGTTCCACGCGCGCCTCAAAGAGATGTCAGCATAAAGAGGGGGGCCCGCAAGGGCCGAAGCCTGCCGGGGTTGCGGGACTGTTCGAAAGAGATACCGCGGCCCCGGAACGAGTTTGGCTTATTATTCCTTTATATCCACTTATTTCCAATTGTGTGAACAGTGTGTGATTTTCGTCGTGCGCCGGCTAGAGCCCATGCTTATTATTTTATTTATTTTTTCTATTCATAAAGATCATATATATAATATATTCAAGCACCTACTCACCACCACCATTGACACACAATATAAAACTGCTTCACATCCGTAACCTCACTAATCCAGGCCCAGTTGAAAACCAGCGTCGGGCACTAGTTGTCCGGCATTTTGCTGCACTGGGTCTATTTGGCGCAGCCGTGAGGCACGCAGTGTCACATTATTCTTACTTTTTTATTTGTTTCGATTTAAGTTTTTTTTTACAAGTAAGGTTTTTTTTCTTATTATTTTTATACCGTGTGCACTTGTGGCGTGTGCCAAATACATGTATTTTCTTTCGTTCTTCCTTTTTTCTTTCTTATATTTTTATTACACGCGCTCATGCGCATTTTTTTTGTTGCAAATAGTTGGTCAATGGTTTTCTTTTCACAACGTAAACGTGTTTTCGCATCCTTATTCATTTACTTAATTGCGTTGCAAGCTAAATAATTGCATTTCAAATCAATATTTTACCTACTTACCATCATAAAGCAAATAAATGATAAATTCATTTGATTACTTAATTTATCGTAAACTTCACTTGTTGTCGCGTGGTGCGCACGTGGTTGGGCCGGAGCTTAGCTGTGTGTTGCTGAGCTCGACGTGGTTGGCTCACCCGGTGACTATTCAGACTTGGTGTAGCGTGTGTCATGATTAAGTCTTCGTGTTGTACTGACAATCAAGCCTCTTTGTATAAAGAGGCTAGGTAAAGCTAGAGGCTAGGTAGATGTTGGAACAAATAAAGAAGTTACTTAACCTAACTTTTTTATTTATTCCAACATCTTTATTTTCCTTCCAAATGTCAGAACCTAAACCGCAACAGGGCTCTGCGAAGAGAAAAGAGATACACATTGATAAGAAAGGTTTAATAATATAAAAAGGTATTTTTTAAATTTAAAGATCATGTTGCTATGAAACTAGTTCAAGTGAGATTACTAAAAGACAAATTAAAGAACTAGGATTACGCTTAGGGATATTACAAGCTCTTTTATCAAAATTTGATGCATTTCAAACGCAAATTGAAATGCTGTCAACAAAGACAGAGGAACAAACTGATGAAAGAGATATAGTAGAATCTCAATTTTATTCTCTCATCTCAGCCGGCTAAGAAATTATTGATTCTCATTCTAGTGGTGAAGATTTTAGTGTCGTAGGTGCAAAAACAATTTGTTCATATCATGACAGTTCCAATTATTTAAATAATATTAAATAACCAACAATATTAGTTCCATCCTTTGACGGAAACTACCCCAAATGGTTGGAGTCACCTTCGATTCTATTATCCATTCGAATGAGTCCATTCCTGAGATTAATAAGTTTCACTATCTACGCTTCTCAATAAGAAATTCCTCCTGTTTTAGAAGTCGGTTAAAAAGTGGTTGCTGTTGTCGTTACAAAGTCGATAGAGTTTACCACTCTGAATTTATTACAAGGTCGCTTGGGACCTGAAAGAATTGAAACGAGTTTAATTTTGGCATACATTTATTTTAAAGATTTATTTCAAACTAGCAAACACAGGCACTTGAATGAATGACCAGGACCTATCAAACTTCGAGACTGTTAGATTAGAATATAAAATCCATATTATAATAATTGCGAGCACAAAATTCTTCCGTTTTCGGCTTACAAATATGGTTTGTAAAATTATGGGCCCTAAATACGATGCATTAATATTCTAATGATTAATACGTTTTTTTAATGCAATGATGACTCATTAGTTTACAAACCATAGCTGTATCGTAATACAATTTAATTTAATTGTTTGTAATTTTAATAATTATTAAGTTTATTTTACAAATAATTTAAATAAATCGTAGCAACAGATATTAAAATAAACATTAGAATTAAGAACGGGATTGTGTTAGTGACCATGTCAGTCTAAAAACTCAGATATTAAAATTTTATATAAATCCAAATTCAACAACCAGGAAATAAACAGTAAGTTTTTTAGGCAGTAACGTCAAATATTGAGGTACATTTTTCATTCACAAAATCTTGTTGAGTTTTAAATTATTTTAAATGTTGACGAGACTGAGAATTACGAAGACATCAGGTAATTTTTATGCACAGTAATGGTAATGCAGTATACATTATTAGAAATAAATTTAATTCTACGCCTGAGAACATTAAGGCTATTGCATTTGGCGGGCTCGGTCTGGCCGTGTTTAATAAACGATGCAAATTGTAAATCGTAATTGTATTTTACAAGTTTCCAATCTACAAGTTTTTTGTTAGTTAAAAATTACAACTTACAATTGAAATTGATACAAAATGAAATTTTTCCATGGTGAAAAACTGAAAAAAATTGACAAATCTTACCTAAAATTTGACATAATTCGGTTTAATAAACATTTTCTCTTTACAAGTGATAATTGTAAGGTTTATAAAACAACACTTGTCATACAACTATACAAATATGTCACTTATTTACAAAATTCTCGTATTGTAACGTTTACTAAACGGGCCGAAACAACGTCATTATACAAGTCAAATGCATTCAAAGGTGCCTTAAAATGTTATATATTTTCTCACAGAAGTAGGTCACATCACACATGACAAAAATGTCAAGTTTTTCTTTAGAACATCGTACGAATTGTATTTTGTTTTAACTTTTTTTATAACATAGCAATCATAATTCGTGTAACTGTGATTTTTTTAATTTATTGCTGGTTGCAGGAAAACTACAGGAAAATGTTGAGTTAGTCACAGAAAAGTTGAGTTGTTGTAGTTTTAAGATGTATAACAAAAAAACACTTTGCACATATCAGTATTGTCTTGCCCTAGTCCTATTTGTTTTATTCTTTTATTCTCCTCTGACAACAGTCACGCTATCATTTATTTATTTACTAGCTTCTGCAAGCGACTTCGCACGTGAAGTTTGATAACTAGAGGGAAGATACACAATGCGGATATATTGCGAAGGGTGGAGCTAGCCGTGCCGGACGGGTATGTAGGTCGTCGTCGGCAGCCGCGGTTGTTGGTGGAACCGCGCGCGCAAACAAACTTGCTGCGTGAGGCGCCCCTCACAAGTGCGCTCCGCACTCTCAACCTCATTGCTGAGGACTTAGATATATTCTGTTGTGCTTTGGGTGAATTTACAAGAATAGCTACCTTTAGAATTTGCTATACTTAAATTTATACGCGGATCACGGATGAACTGTTAAATTTTGAAGTGTACTACAATATCGCATTGGGTCAAGCCTGTAATGATATTTGTATGTTTGGTGTAAATAAATAAATAAATAAATAAATAACTATTGTCCCATGGGATCTTACTACCGGGACAAAAGGTATCTTATCTCAGGTTATAAACTATCTGTGTGCAAAATTTCGTCCAAATCCGTTCAGTAGTTTTTACGTGATAGCCAAGGGCACTAAGATGACGATGTGCAGGAAAACTTAATTTACTATGCAAAGTGTTTATTGTGAAATCATCTTAAAAAATACTCTCTGAATAATTAAAAGAATTTTGCGAAATTTCTTCGACACGTGTCCTTAGACCCATTCTACTTTCCACAGGGCGGTTTCACGGGTCTTTCGGTAGAAGAAGACTCCGTCGTGAAGCAATCGTCGCAGTTGCATGGAGGGCATATGGTTTGGTATGGGTTTTCCGTCGTGTAGAATTGTTTTGGCTGGGGATGAGAAAAAAAACACATCGTCATGTCGAACCCTGGAACTTTAGGTTAGGTCTTTCTGTAGCCGGGGATCGTGAAGGCGCACTAGTTCCCATCATGATCCCCGGTGCAAGTGTGGGAAGGGAACACCGGGGTGGTTTTTAGTCGGTTACGAGTCCGACAGACTCCTCCGCGATAGAATGAGTTACTTGAGATACGGGTTTATTCCTAATTCAGGTAGAATCCAATTATTGCACATCAATAGTTTTAAGGAATCTTGTAAATATTTTTTCACTACTCATACTCGGAAAGTAGGTCTAAAGTTGCCTGAGGTTCGGGGCGGGTTGAAAGTAACACTTTTCAGCCCTAGGGAGAATCGCTTTCAACTGACCGCTGTCAAATTATAAAAAAAAAACTAGTTCTATTTTCACATTTCTATTAAGCCATTTTCCGACTTCTATAGCTGTATCTCTAAGTTCAGTATTAATAAAAGCTTATATTTTTTTTTTAATAACTTAGTTATAATTTAGTTACAAATATTTCTTTAAAATAACATAGATTTGGGAAAAATATTTACTATTGTTTTCAGTGACGTAAGTGTAAAATGAAGGTTGAATAGCTGGCCACCGAAAAAAAAAACAAAATAGGCGGGTAAGTGGCAATCCGATCTTATTTTTTTTTTCTAGTTGTTTCGTGTTTTTATTTTTATTTTCCTTGTATTCGTAATGAAAAGCACAATGTTTAGACTAAAGACTTATTTAGTACCTACCTCGAACCCCGTCTCGGGACTAAATAAGTTGCTTTCACCCCTAGGGTAACATGTACTATTATATTGCTATGAACAATTTCTATTTAACAATATATTTACTGCTAGGACGTTAGGTACTTACAGGACGCTGAAAACAAAAAAAAAATACTAATTAATTTGCCAGCTTAATTACAACTGTGTGATTTTGTATTTTCATACATTTCACAATTTTACGGGTTCAGTTCGACAGATTACAATCTACCGAAAAAGAATGTGTCATATTGTAAGCAGCATGTTCAGTTGACAATATTTCGACCATTTACAATCTCGCTAGATAGATTACAATCTAAAGGTTTTTACAATGCGACGCTGATATATTTAAGTGAAATCTGGTGGGTTTTACAATAATGGCAATACGATATTTCTATTACGCCTTACGACTATTGGCCGACCGATGATCGACCATTATGAATTTAGCAGATTACGTCCTTTTAGCAAAATGACAATGGGATCAGAATGGGATCGCGTTGGAATGATGAATTTATAAAAATGGCACACTTGGGCTCCAGTTCGAAACACAAAACATAACTGGCTACACAAAGACATGAGAGTAGGCACAAATATAGACGTTTCACGTTAAAACCAACGGACGTGTGCAACTGTGCACCGACACAGCCCCACCCGATATTTTTCCTTAGTTTATATTGTCCCAGTGCTGGGCAAAGGCCTCCGCCATAGACTTCCACTCTTTTCTCTGTACGGTTTTTTCGGCTAATCTGCCCTCTTTTACATCATATTTGTGAACGGGTCGGGACTGGTCATCTCTTAGCTGCTACGGTTAATTTTAATTACTTTATTTTTAAATTGTTGATTAAATCTTTTATTCTGGACGCTCTTAATGTGCAGGTCTTTCTACATTCTCACATATTATGTACTGATGTAACCAATATTTTGTAACAATGTTTTGATTGAAAAGAGTATCCATGTACTCGTAGTTTTATGCCCATTCTTCTCCTTATAGATCCACGCTTTGGAATATGCAACTACAGTACTTTCTCAAGTCATTATGCCTCGTGTTCAAAAGTGCCGTATTGATAGATATTTTTATTAGCTGTTGTTACAGCGGCCACAGTACTCCACGTTCTGAGGGGTTCAAGTGTTACGGTTCAAAATAAGCAGTTCTGAGGCCCTACTCCGTAACGCTTCGTCCGTATATTCCGATCTATCCGTCTCTCTCGCGCATGTCTGCAGAGTCAGACGAGTGCGTGTGAGAGACGCACTCGTCTGCAGACGGTGGCTCTGTGACAGACGGAACGGATGGGTGGACGGCCAGGAAGATAGCGGACCCTTAGTCACGTTGGCACCGAGTGGCGTGTCAAGAGACCCTGAAGATAGTAAGGAAGATTAATCAGTACCTTAATGCCAATGAAATGTAGGTTTCCGATCAGCTTGAAGCGCGACAGCGGGCCTCGAGTCAAACACATGCACTGCAATTAGAAGAACACAGAAACAAGCATATTTAAGTATTATGTACTCGGCCAAGTCTTCAATCTTGAGGGATTTTCTTTTTAAAATCTTCCCTAGTCGCTGGATAGATGGCGCTGAGCTTGGTTACTTACTGCAAGGAACGGAAACGTCACATCATTTCACTTGGATTTGATGGTTATATTCGGAAGCTTAAGTAAACGAAAGTGTGAGTCAACGAGCATATGTGACGTGACGCAATGTTTTTTTTCCAAGCGTTTAGCACCTAGTAACGTAGTCAGTTCAACGCCATCTACAGAGTTCTTGGAAACTATGTTTTTTGTTAATACTTAAAAAGAAAACCTCTAATTGAAAATGAATTCAATCGCGAATAAAATAGAGATGAAATTCAAAACTCGATATCTAAAATAACTTTTTACACTTACATTAGGCTAAAATAGCACAAAACAAACATGTTTGAAAAAGTTTTTTGTCATAAGATAAGGTAACACACCTACGCACTGTAAAGCCAGAAAGAGAATGGGCTTCGGAAATCATTATGTGAATGGAAGAAGAAAACGAGTTGCGCCGACACCAACTAGAATGGTACAAGTAGAATGGTACAAGTAAAATGGTACAAGTAGAATGGTACAAGTAGAATGGTACAAGGCCAGGAAGATACTGTCCATAGTTAGACAGTGAGAAATGCTCTGCGCTGCGATCCACCAGATGTGCGCCGGGCCCTTACAATGCTCAAGCAATTGCATAGCATAGCAATGGTGATGCACACTGTGGAACTAATGGCGCTAGCATAGCTGGTTCCAAGCATCGTCATTGGTTGAAAATCAAGGAATGTCATTTCGTATTTTAAAATACCTTGACCTCATTGGTCAGATTGAGACCAGCTATGGTGGCGCCATCTACAATTAGCCTTTAACGGTCTTCCCCATTGCTATTTGATATTAGAACTAGCGACCCGCCGGCTTCACAGCCCCCCCCCCTCTAAAGGGCCCAAAAAATCCTATCTTTAAAGCTAGAAATTTTAGTTTTTAATCGGGTAGGGGACAAGAAAAATCTAATTAGTTCGTCAGTTAGAACAAATATTTGACACGTATTTTGTCTTTGCTTCCGTATATCAAAATTGGCGAAGATACGACGCTTTTAAAATTCTCAATACGTTACGCCTAGAAAAAATTTTAGAGCGTACTGACGTCATGAGCCGAGTTTTGATGCGTTTTATCTTTGTCATTATTCAATGATTTACAAAAACAAAAAATACGTGTCCATTATTTTCCAATACTCTGACGGACGAAGGGTGTAAAACACCTCTTAACGAAGCCGAAAGTCACTTTTTTTTTGTTCTACACTACCATGTTTTAAATGCGTTACATTGAGTTCTATTACAAAACATGATTATTCACCCAAAAATAAAAGTAGTTTCCCAGCAATAATTTTGAATAAAGTTACTTAGTTTGATGTGCAGAATGCTTGGTTGACGTCTTCGTGATGAGATTTTTTACATCCTGTAATACATGTTTCAACTGCATACTTACTTTCTGCAAAATCAAAAATATAATAAATCATTAGTACAATTTAAAATTAAGTAAATAAAGTGGATTTCAGAGCAGAAACAACGAGACAATCTTACCGTTGGAGGCTGGAACGCAAAATTAATTATTGATTATACAACTAGTAACCCGCCTCTGCTTCACACATCTATTAAAATAACATTATCCCTGTAATCCTCGAAGGGTGCGGCAGAGGTTTCATCATCATCATCATCATCATCATTTCAGCCTGCAGACGTCGACTGCTGGACATAGGCCTCCCCCAAGTTTCGCAACATTGACCGTCTCTTGCGACTCGCATCCAGCAGATTCCCGCAACCTTCACCCGATCATCGCTCCATATAGTGGGAGGTCTTCAAACGCATCGTCTTCCGGGTCACGGCCGCCACAGAGGTGTATTAAATTAGTTCACCCACATTTTGCCAGTTGTATGGCCGTTGACAAACTCCTGATGCAAAAACCCAATAAAAATTTGCCCCACCCTGGAACTGAACTTAGGACCTAATGAACGGTCGGTGCGATTGCGAACACTGGACCAACGAGACAGTCAGTAAAGGGGTTTGAACTTTTTGGCCCGATATTTTTCCGCCATCTTGTTTTTTTTTCCAAAGTAGCGTCCACGCATAAGACCTATATTAATCGATAGTTGGTATCAAAACAAACCAGTTTTTTCTGAGACAAAGTCTTCTAAATCGTCATGTTTCCGAGATTTAAGCTACCAAAGTTGTGCTGGTAGCGATCACAACGTCATATAATTTGGAAACTTAAAGAATTTGAATCTAATTTCAAAACATGTCTTTTAGCTTATTATTTCCAGGTTATAAACTATCTGTGTGCTAAATTGTCTCCAAATCCGTTCAGTATTTTTGGCGTGAAAGAGAAATAAACATCCATCAATCCATTCAACCTCACGAAATTTATATAATAGTAGTAAGAAAATAAAAATAAGATAAAAGCAATGAGTGATTTTCTTTTTCAACTCTTCCCTAGTCGCTGGATAGATGGCGCTGATCTCGGTATGTTACTGCAAGGAACAGAATGTCACATAATAATTTAACTTTGACCTTATGGTTATATTCGGAAGCTTATGCTAACGAAAGTGTATGTGACGTGTGTTTTTTTGGCTTTGGCACCTAGTAGCAACGTTTGGCAACGTAGTCAGTTCAACGCCATCTACCTAGTTCTTGGAAACTATTTTTTTTTTTAGTTTTCAAAAAGAAATTCTCTCATTGAAATGACTCACCCGTGTCTGTAAAATTATTATAAATATATAACATCACGACTGTATATAACCACAAATGGATAGGCAGAGATAATAATTATCATCTCTAATAAAAAAATATTATTATTTATTATTTATTTATCTCTAATACGTAGTTCTTATTAAAGACGTGGCTTTATAGTGGTGAAAGAATTCTAAAAATTGGTTAAGGAGTTCTTGAGTTAAATCGTAACAAACACGCAAACAAACAAAAAATCTAATCTTTCCTCTTTATGAAATTAGCATAGAAGTATAGATTATACCATTTTGGCAGTTATTGTTAGGTCTAGTCCGGTTAAGTTCGGAATCCGTGACAGCCACTGAGGCTTTTCTAATGGAAAACACTTATTAAAAACATCCATTATCTACCTATCTTTTTCCCAAATATGTTGGGGTCGGCTTCCAGTCTAACCGAATGCAGCTGAATACCAGTATTTTACATGGAGCGACTGCCTATCTGACCTCCACATCTCAGTTAGTACTGGAAAATACGATACCCCTTAGTAATTTTCATTTTGATTACTTACGTAAAACTAGAAAATAAAAATAGAATAGGGCCTTATTAATGTGATAGACAGTGACAAACAAATTGTTGTCTCTTTATCGTGTGGTAGTGCCTAACCTGGTGTCAGAACTGGCCATCGGCCTATGACTTAGCTTTACATGCGTCAAGAAATATCTCTCAGGCATGCTAGTTTCCTCACGATGTTTTCATTCTCCGAAGCAAGTGATAATTAATTCAGGGTGTAAACCACCTCATCACGAAGCCGTCAACCAAGCATTCTGTACATCAAACTAAGTAACTTTACGCAAAAAATATTCCTGGAAGGTTCCCAGGTATGGTGTAGAACAAAAAAATGAAAGGAATGACCAAGTGCCTCTCGGCTTCGTTAAGAGGTGTTTTACAGCCTTTATAATGAGCTAGTATCCACCATCAATAAATTGCAAATCTATTTGGAGTAATGGAAAATAATGGGTATTTTTTGTTTTTGTAAATCAATGAATATTGACAAAGATAAAAGTCATCAAAACTCGGGAGGGCTCGTGACGTTAGAACGCAATGAAAATTGTATCATGGCGTGACGTATTGAGAGTTTTAAAAGCGTCGTTGCTTCGTGAATTTTGGTTTACGCAACAAAAGAAAAAACTCGGATCAAATATTTTTTGATAATCTAACTGACGAACTAATTAGATATTTTTTCTCAGATGACAAAAAAAAACATATACATATACTTAGTAATAATAATATCGGTAGTCATAATATAATTCAGTCATCAGCGTATAACCCTATACGCTGATGACTAAATTATATTATCAATACCCGATTTTTCGGAGTTATCTGCGTATCTGCCCAGATACGCCGATGACTCCGAAAAAAAGGAGGTGCGTGTCTTGGGTTCGATCTCGAGACCTATGACTTGCAGTCCCACGGTCACGCCTCTGTATATTGTGTTAAAAAATTAACTGAAAGAATTTCGTGTACGTACTCGGTATCAAAAAACAAATATATTCAATAAAAAAAAATACTTTTTTCATGCAGTTTTAGTTTTTACATAAAAAAAAACACTGCCAGTCCAAAGTCTGCAAAATGTGATGGGAAAGTTAGAATCAGCTGTCTACTTTTGCGCTGTCGCAGGGGTGAACGACCACGCGCGCGGCGCCCTGCACGGGGTGCAGTCACAGTACAGTCAAGTGCGCATATTCAATAATTTTGGGCGCAGTGAAAATATTGCATATCTTTCAAACGGATCGTTACTCATATAACATATTTTCGTGATTATTTTTTTGTGATTCCAAACAGCTCCTCAAGTTTCTTGCAGTTAATTTCTTAACACCTTATATAAGAATATCACTGTTTCATAATACTTAGTAAACAATAATATTCTGTATGACTGTGTTTAATTAAAAAGAAAATACTAACCGTTCGCTTTTTAGGAAAAAAAGAAAAAAAAAACATTATTTTAGTAAAATCTGTTAACAACCATTTTTATAAATATATAATATACGATGTTTGAATACTTACATAATGCTGTAAATATTAAATGTATTCTTTTAAAAATCGTTTCTAAATTCATTTGAGAATTGGAAAAATATATTGTGATGTAGGTACACCCACATTTTGCCCGTTATATTTAAAGTCTCACGCAATAGGGGGCAAGCCAATTGCCGTCAACTAGCCTTAAATTGAGACTCCATAGCTGCTACAGAGAAATTCCTGATGGAAAAACCCAATAGCATTGCCCCACCCGGGAATCAAACTCAGGACCTCATTCGCGGCAGTCGCGTTTGCGTCCACTAGACGTTAAAAAGTCGTAAAAATAAGTTTTATAATACCTCTTCCTGAAAAGTGTAAATATTGTCAATATTAAACGTGCGGCGTAAATCAACCAGTCAAAAATAAGTCTAAATTAAATTCTTTTAGGCACTCCACCCACTACACCGCGCCCCGTCGCGTAGCGCGGGATGGCAGATTTTACCATTGTATGCAAGTATCTCAATTTATAAAAAAGAAATCACGCCTAGCACAACACACTGCCGACGCGGAAATGCGCGGGAAGGCGCTCCGCGCGCAGTCTCTGCACATCTGCGCGGGAGCGCGGGGCGTGCCGCGGGATATGATATGAACATATGAGTTTATTTAGCGCGAGGCCGTCGTAATCTGCAACACCGCGCGGGGGAGCAAATTACACCGCTAGATCTGCGCCTCTCGCCGCGCGTGTTATCCGTCGCTCCGCGCACCGCGGCGGGACGCATCTTCAGTGGGTGAACCGTACTAAGTATTAAAATACTTCATCAAATAATCATACAACTTAGGTACCTTGACGACCTGAAAAGTAGTAACAAATAATAATATTTAGTTCATTTTAATACTATGAAAAATAAATGTAAAATAAGTAAAGGAACTATCTATCACCAATACTTCGATTTTAGGATTTTAATTAACTCATTTTGAGTTCCAACGAAAAGAAAACATAATTCCGCGCTACGAAAAGCTATATTTTTTTGTAGCAACCCACTAAACAAACGCCCTTAGTTTACGAAACAAATAGGGCGAGGGAATTGAGAAACAGGTATTTAAAAAAAAAAAAGAAACTATTGCTCCACTAGCATTATCCAGGGAGGAAACTGGGAACTACGTTTGTATTCCTCTTAATTATTGTAAGTACCTACTAGTAAAGAAACCAAAAAAAAAATACAACTTTTACTATCAAAATCGAGAAAAAACATGTAAAAAAAACTATTTTCTGATAAAATCATCATCGTCCTACCCTAGTCCCATTCTACTTGAGGTCGTTGCACTTGCAACACGTTTTCTTGTTCCATTCTCCCCTGTCAGACGTCACGGCATCATTTACTTCTTTCTCTTTCATATCAGTCTTCACACAATCCATCCATCGTTTCTTTGGCCTCCCTCTCCCTCTCCATCCATCAACATTCGCGTCCATCACTCTCTTTTAGTCACATACGTTTCATCCCTCCTCATTACATGTCCATACCAAGACAAACGACTTCCTTTCAATGTTTCTGTAACAACTGGTGCCGCTTTCAAACTTCCTCTAATATACTCATTCCTTACTTTATCCATTCTTGTCACTCCACACATCCACCTCAATATTCTCATCTCCGCTACATGCAATCGTTTTTCATCCATCTTCTTCACAGCCCAGCTTTCCGATCCATACAGTACGACAGGTCTAATCACAGACTTGCATACTTTCCTCTTTAACTTGAGCGGAACTAAAACTAATGTCTGATAAAAATAAAGCATATAATTTATACTCACCACGATTCTGTGTTTCTGTGAATCACGTAAAAAAATGAATAATTAAAATTTATTAAGATAACATTAGAAATTGCGCGCCTCTTTTCTGCCGATTAGGTAGCGATGTAATTTAAATTCGGGTTATTCAAAGAGCAGCCCGCGAAATTCAATTTTTCTTACGTTTTTCAATTAATCATCAATTCAATTCTACATGGTCATAAAGGTCAAGGAACGACTTTTTCAAGGTCAAATACATTCCTTGATCTTTATGAACTTGGAGGGTTGTATTGATGTTTTTGATGATTATAATTCTGTGTAACTATATACGTCTTACAGTCGTGAACGATATTTTAATCAACATACAACCTAGCACTGGCCTGCAAATTGCAAAAAAAAACGTAAGAAAATTTGAATTAGGCGCGCTACTCTGACGCTTTGATGTGTTGCTGGGGAGTTGGTTCTGCCACTTCTTTCTCCATGCTAAAACACTATAGTATAGGCAGTAATGGAGGGCAGGTGTGTGTAGAGGGAATGTCTTATGCAGGGTGATTGTGTCTTGACCCCGCCATAGAAAATTCTAACAAAGAGGAGGTCATTTAAACCAAAGTTTTGTAGTTTGGTAGATATATAGAGTAACTAGCAATATTAAAAAAAGGTCAGCTGTTCAGTACATTAGGCTCATGATAACAAACAACTTGTACTATGACAAGTTGTTTGTTATCATGAGCATAATTACGTGTTTAAGTATCCTACACTAATTACCAGTCACCCTATATACAACACGTTACACGTTGTATACGTCTCTGTGTACCTCAGACACCTCAAATGATTTTTAATACAATTGACCTAATTCTGAGAGAAAAAAATACATATTTACTGGCAATTAGATTTACTGGCAAGAACTATTATTATCCCGCGTATGAGAAAATTGAAATTGGACGACAACTATTTGTGTTTGTTCGTTTACCTATTTTTGCGCACGTGATGGCTTGAACTATTAATAAATAGACAGGGCAACGTTTCAATGCAGATTTTTTTTTTAAATGTGACCTACAGGGTGTAAACCACCTCATCACAAAGCCGTTAACCAAGCATTCTGTACATCAAACTAAGTAACTTTACGCAAAAAATATTGCTGGGAAACAACTTTTTTTTTTGAGGTTATAAATCATGTTTTGTGGTAGAACTCAATGTAACGCACTTAAGGGGCCGGCGGAGCATGCGTTTTTCATACAAACGTAATACCAAAATAATTTGTAAATCAAACATATTCTTAAGGTTGTGTGTATTTATTTCGATTGGATTACAGAATATCTATGTTCCCAAATGTATTTTTTGAGAGGACAATGATACAAAGACGAGATATGGGGAATTTAAAATTTCTATAGAAAACTTATTTTTCTTATAACTCTTGTTAAAATCAGTGTCTAATCAAAATATATATTTGGGAACCTAGATATTCTGTAATTCAATCTAAATAAATACACACTACCTTAGGAATATGTTTCATTTACAAATTATTTTGGTATTACGTTTGTATGAAATACGCATGCTCCGCAGGCGTCTTAAAACATTGTGCTGATGGATGGATTGAATAGTACGGGAATCTTACAAAAAAAACTTGTATTTAGAAAAAAACTTGTCAAAAACTTGTAACTTTGACCCCCCATATCTCCGTAACTAGAAGGTTCCCAGGTATGGTGTAGAACAAAAAAATGATAGAAATGACGGGGAGAACAAGTGCTTTTCGGCTTCGTGAAGAGGTGTTTTACACCCTTTATATTAAAAAAGTGATTGAATTGATTCCGCTCGTGATTCTGATCAAACTTTTTTCAGGTTTTGCGCATTTAACGTTACACGTTGTATATAAATTGTATACTAAATTGAGATTTTCCCAAGCTTTAATATTTGCATTATTTTAGTAGTTTTTTAGGGTTCCGTAGCCAAATGGCAAAAAACGGAACCCTTATAGTTTCGCCATGTCTGTCTGTCTGTCTGTCCGCGGATAATCTCAGTGACCGTTAGCACCAGAAAGCTGAAATTTGGTACCAATATGTATATCAATCATGCCGACAAAGTGCAAAAATAAAAATTTAAAAAAACATTTTTATTAGGGTACCTCCCCCAGACGTAAAGTGGGGAGCGATTTTTTTTTTAATTTTGACCCTGACGTGTGATATATTGTTGGATAGGTATTTAAAAATGAATAGGGGTTTTCTAAAATCATTTTTTGATAATATTAATATTTTAGGAAATAATCGCTCCGAAAGTCAAAAACAATGTGTCCCCCCCCCCTCTAACTTTTGAACCATAAGTTTAAAAAATATGAAAAAAATCACAGAAGTAGACCTTTATATGAACTTTCTAGGAAAATTATTTTCAACTTGATGAGTTGAATAGTTTTTGAGTTATATAGCACTTTTTCAAAAAAAACGCAAATGATAACTTTGTTTTTCATACAAATACTATGAAAAACAAAGTTATTTTTGCTGACGAAAAATGTTGGTATTTTTAATGGTCTGGGAAGCTACGGAACCCTACAGTGAGCGTGGCCCGACACGCTCTTGGCCGGTTTTTTTACTAGTTGGTGATTGAAATGTCTCTGAACCTCCCTCAAACTAGGGTTAAAAATTAGGATAGAAGGCTTTCAAAAAACATATATTAACTAAGAAGTCTGAAGTAATTAGCAAATGACTTCCTCTATAAATGCGGTTTATTATGGCAGGCCCAGACCGAATGGGTCTGTATAACTTTGATGTTGACTGATTTTGAGACTAACGACTTCAACTAAGTAGATTGATAGGTTTTTAAGTAAGTACTTACTTCTGGTTCCTGAAATAATATGAGCGATTGGATATTTATTTTCAGCAAAATATAAGAAATGTTTAATATTATTTTATTCTAACCTAACATATCCTGGTGTTATAGTCAAAGGCCATGGGCCCTTTGACTTGGTTTTACATACTGTTGAGAAATATCTCCTATGTTTTTGGTTTCCTCATGATGTTGTCTTGTACAAGTAGCTTATTATTACCTACTACTCCTTTGGTAGTCTTTTGTTATGAAGCAGTTCTATAACCCTCTAGAATATTCGTGGTTATTTTTTTGTGTGTCTGTTGGCGAGTATAAATACACCGCTCAGGCCCGCAACAGTCAGTCTGATTCTGGCTACACAACGAAGCGATTCGAAGTGAACTAGAAGTGCGATATCTAAGCGAATAGTGAACAGTAGTGTATTTGTGAGTAAGTTTAAATTGTTTTGTGATCAATAAAGTTATTGTGTTGTTTAATCGGTAGTACTTAATTTATTTCATACCCAGCTCGTAACACTATTTTATCTTGATAATTTCAAACCCTACTATAAATGCAACGCCTGATTGCATAAATGAGTAAAAATAGTTATTTTATTTATAAAAAGTTCTTACTTGTGCCTGCAAAAAGTTATAATACTTTATATTTTCATTTCATATAAGTGCGCATATACTAACGCGTTTTACTCTATGGAAGTAGGTAGAAACCCATAGAACGCCAGCCTACCACCCTTACCCTTTCTCCTTTTGCCTCGTCCGCGTTCATAGATCTGGGGCATTAGTCTGCTATTCTTATAAATTCGACATTCCAACTCGATCCCATTCTCATTCCATTGTCATTTTTCTTAAAGTTCGTAATCTGCATAATGGTCGATCATTGGTCAGTAAATGGAATTTCGTAATAGAATTGTGTTATAATGACATTATCGTATTGCCAGTATTATAAAATCTGCCAGACTTCATTAGTTAATATTTTTATACTTTTTTATTATATTGTGTTATAACTTATAAGCAATCTAAAGTAGTAAGAAGTTCGTGAAAAGCACCAGTCATTCATTTGTGATTTTGTACGAGATTACTATTCGATGCCTTTTCTTTTAATGTATTGGTTGACCATTAGAAAGTCATACTGACGCCATTATATTAGTAGAGTACCAAACTTGTCAAAACTTGACAGAACTTGACCATTATGAAATCAATGATCGACTATTCTGACACTATTGTAATAGCAGATTCGAGGCCCTGGTCATACATGCACGCCGGTTGCAACTGACCTTACAGAAGGAAATCAAGAAAATGGTATGTGTTTCTAGGGTATCGTTTCCACTCACGTCTATGTTGCAGCTGTTTATTAAATATGAACGGTTGAACAAGCTTTTAGCTTTATGCAGGGTGATTGGTAATTGGGTGCAGGCTTTGAAATGGGTGATACTAGAGCTCATTTACAACAAACTTTACCTGATAACTAGGGGTCCTATCTGGACGTCGACGTCGCTCAGAGCCTTGATATAATACTTTACAGAAAGCGCATAAACGGCTAAAGAGAGGAGGAAAATTTCCAAAACAACTTAAAAGGTTGATTACTCCGAAAACACTCAGATAGGACCCCTATAGTTATCGGAGTTAAATTTGTTGCAAATAAACTCTAACATCACCCATTTCAAGGCCTATACCCAGTTACCAATCATCCTGTATTTTACACATTTGTGGGTTAAACTGTTAACCAAATAGCTTGTTCGACTGTACTACGCATCTTTTGTTCTTCAAACTTCCAACAGGTGTCATATTGGTGGGAGACTTGTGGAGCCCATGGTTGGTGTTTGCGTCCACACTGGTTTTCAACAAAGCTCCCACCTCAGTGTGTTATCGACTCTTTGTTTGGAAGCACGCAATGTAATATGGAATTTACTGAAAAGTTCTTTTTCCCGCGTAAACTCCATATTCGTTTTCTCTATGGCTACGCCGTAACGGATCCTGCTACGAGTTCTACGAAGCGAACGTGACCATCTCGCGAGTTCCACGATTCTTGTTCACTCAAAAAGTGCTCAACGCGCATATAGAAGACCAAGTTACAACAATAAGTTTAAAACTTACGATCTGAAAAGAGAATATTGAAAGCATTAGTATTTTGAAGTGTTTATGTCCGGTATTACTAAAACTAAGCCTAAATTATATACAATAACATCATGCCTGTAATTCTTTATAGGTTAGGCAGATATGTATATCATCAAACGGGCACAAATCACAACGTGGTTGCTACTGGGAAATTGCTGATGGAAAAACCCAATAACCCTTTGCGCGATCCAGGATTCGAACCCGTCACCCGACCTGCTAATTGCAGAAGACTTAACAATATTTGGATTTCGCTACCCTGGCTATCCCGGGTTACCCTGGCTATTTTCTTTGTTCGGATTGGAAATCATCAAATGACTCCCGCTCTGGGCGGAGTGGAAGGGAGTGTCAGACTTTTACTGACTAAAACCCATCCATGTTCCTTCTTCGCCCTTTATGTTCCTGGGCCACGGTATCTCTATGAAACAGTCCCGCAGCTGCGGCAGGCTTCGGTCCTTGTGGGCTCCTTCCATTCTGCTGAATCTCTTGGAGGCGCGCGTGGAAATTTCGCGAGCCGTCAACACGGCCTGGTGAGCTAGCCCATAGCTCACCGTCCACAGGCCCACTGGCGATACCACATTATGGAGAACAGAGATGCACTTATGTCTTTAAGACGCATAGCTCTGTCCCTTTTCCACGCTGAAGTAATTCTGCTATGATGTGATTGTCAGGCATTAAGATAGGGTTACAATGAGAAGATAAATACACTTACTTCAAACTATAAAAATATAATTTATAACGTCAATGAAGTATATAACGCATGTAAAACACCTCTTAACGAAGCCGAAAGGCACTTGTTCTCCCCGTCATTGCAATCATTTTTTTGTTCTACGCCATACCTGGGAACCTTCTAGTTACGAAGATATTGGGGTCAAAGTTACCAGGCTTTGATAAGTTTTTTTTTAATACAGGTTTTTGTTGGAAGATTTTTATTTTAAACACCTCTACGACCCCCGTACTATTCTATCAATACATCAGCACAATGTTTTAAGTGCGGTACATTGAGTTCTACGACAAAACATTTTCAATCACCCAAAAAAAATGAATTTCCAGCAATAATTTTTGCGTAAAGTTAACTTAGTTTGATGTACAGAAAGCTTGGTTGACGGCTTCGTGATGAGGTTGTTTACACTCTGTATTTTGGTAATTCTTATTATAATCAAATAATTATCAAATTGCTATGAATGTATCTTAAAACTTTGTAATTTTTCTTAATTATTTAAGACAGTACTTTACTCACGTTTCTCTGGTATAAAATAATGATTTTTTATTATTAAAATACTGTTAGTAAAGTTTCTTATATAAATAGAAAGAAGAAGAAGAAAGAAGAAATATTTATTCGTCGCAAAGTCATGACGTGCGTACAATATTTAGTAAAATAAACATAGAACGCATTAAGGCGATTACACGAGCTAAACGCGAGTTTTATAATTACTAAAAGTATATGATTCACTGCTATAAACAAGACCAGAAAAATATATGATATTATTCAGGATATATGCTAGCATGATACTGTTTTGAAAACATAATACAATTCATTTGGCTCGATAAAAAAAATCACGAACTTACTTCTAAAAATATTTTTCAAACAATAAAAAACATACTAATATGCATGCGATCATTCTGATTTTTTGGCAAATAATTCTACAAGCAATATATTAGCATGATACTGTTTTAGTTTTTTAATACAATCAATAGTTTTGTTTTGTAAATCGATCGAAACCACTCATTTCGCGCTATTTGGCCCGCAGTGGCTGACCACCACTTTGAAGTGCAAGTTAATTAGAACTTTAATCTAACAGCATTTCAAACGAAGTTTGAACCACCACAAATAGAGTTGCTAATTTAGCTCGTCTAAGCGCCTTAATACAAACACAAACATTTAGACTAAAATCGAAAATTAACACAACAACACAAAAAAATTGCACGCCGTGAGTGCGACAAATAGACAATAAATATATATTAGAACACTATTGTGCGCACGGCGACCAATTAAGCTATATGAAACCACTATATTCGGATCTCTCATTGCACCGGAAATCTATACAAATTGGGCCATGTTTTATTGGATAAGTGTAAGTTAAGGTGTCGCCGTATGTACAAAATAGGGAATTTAATCTCGAGTCGAGATCCGAGATCCCGATTTTTGCCAAACCGAGATGGATTAATTGATAAAGGAGATCACCCAGACTTTGTAGTTGAATTACATTTCGGTAAATTGACTTACGGCTTAGGTGTGATACTAAAAAATGTTATAATGTTATACCCTTCTTATTTAAAACAAAAGTGGTTTTTTGGCCGCAAAAATAAAAATCCTAATCTGGGCGAGCTTTATTGTACTTAAAATGAATGCAACAGCCCATAGTCAAAACATTCTGTCTAAATAAATATTATAAACAAAAATAATTATACACACCATTTCCTAAATAAAATATAAAAGATTTTAGTTTGTTCACTTTATAAGAAGACAGAAACAATTTGTTTGAACAACACAAAAGAATAATCATGGTTGCCAAAAGTAAAATAAAAGAATAATGGGCGTGATTGACACTGGCTTGGTCACAATCAGGGATTTAATTTTGATAACACAAAAAAATTGTCGCTAATTAGTTGCTAATAATTAGTCGAAATTTGTGGCCAAATATCAGAATTTGTCGGTCACTGGTTCAAAAGATATTAGGGTTTATAGGTATAGTCTAAGAGCTAGATCGAAGAATTCATGTCAATCACACGAATATAGGTACATTCAGATTCAAACCGATATGGACCAAATACTAATACAAACAAGTGTGAAATCACGTTAACATCATGCCTTGTAATTCCCGGAGGTTAGGCAGAAGTGTACCTAATAGTACACCTTCATTTGGGTAAGCCTTTTGCCATTAACTGGCCTCAAACTAATTGACTGCTACAAAAAAAAATGATGGAAAACTCTGCCAAACCCAGGAATCGAACCCAGGACAGCGGTTGCGCTTGCGAAGTGGAAATTACGGTTTTTCCTACTCCTCCGCTACACTTTTCTGATAAATTTCGTTGCGCGATCCAAGACAGTTAAATTCATTCTCTGGGACTTCGTCGAACTTCATTGTCTCAGCACTTTTCTGGTGATCGCCACTGTTGATTCAGGCTTTCAGGAGTTACAGTGGTTTGGGAATAGTGTGGCGGGCTTGTCCCAATAACTAAAAAAAAGGTGCGCTTACGACCACTAGCGATCAACGAGATAGTCGGAAAAATATGAAAGGTCGTTGGTCAATATCAGACAAACCTATAATTTTAACTATTAAGAGGCTGACAACACCCAATAGCAGCTTTTTTAAAGAAAAACGATACTTATGTTCTTCTAGCACATAAAAAACAATGTTAATATTCATTAGCTGCTATTAATTGAAAAATGTTATTATACGATTGATGAATTTTTGAATGATAAATTAATGTAGACCTATTTTATTTTATTTTTTTTACTGGAGATTACACGCAGTAGACAATTTCTAGCTGAATATTGACACTAATAGTAATTAAGCATTGACTGTAGAAATTACTTCCTAAGTGACATTTTGATTGTTATTATTTATTGTTTTTTTATCATCATTCTATGACTTTGGACATATTATATTCCTACCAAATAATTTGTGTTTACCTCTCGCATGATTAATATTTTTTATTTAGCATGCAACCATATATTTGTACGCCTCTTGGCATAACATAGCGACCTATCTTTAATTTAAGAACTGTATTCACTACCTATGTTATACAAATAAAATTGATTTTGATTTCATCATATTTCGAATAAAGACCTTGGACGGATTTGACACATAATTGGACGAAATCGGCTCGATAGAAAATAATTGCAAAGGACCTTAACATAAACGGCACTATGATTTTATTTTTTTGATGACGTGTGTCTACAATTAAAAACATGAAGTCAACATTACTCTCTGTAGCCATACCTATGTGTCACAAAATAAATGATTGATTGATTGAACATATTCATAACTAAACCGCTGACGAGTCATATTTCAGAAATAAGTAATCCCCACTTTTTTATTTCACTATTTATTTGTCTACTAAAACCTAGCCGCCCAGTAATGGGCTCTCGTTTCTGCGATACAAACCATAGATAATACACTATAATAATATAATACAAGATAGATGCGCAACTCTGGTTTTCGTTTTTTAAAACTGTATACCTCAACTGTTAGATGGCATTGTTCGTTTCTGTTCAACCAAATAAATACAAAAAGTAATTCTACGGATTCGTACTTGGGAACTATTATCCACAAGGCAACCGCTGTCACCGCTAGGCTATCTACTTCACTGACAAGTTGTCTAGAATAGCTGTTCTCTTTATGACAGTTTTAAAACAGTCAAACAGTTGAAAAGTTTGTGTCCTCAAACTCACAGATGGCAGCACTATCTATGAAAATTTTGCTTGACGCCAATGTGTGGAAGTTTCACAGACAGTGTGCGCGCATTTTGTTGTTGACAGCCCCTCAAGTAAAATCTGTTTTGCAACACATTTTGCACAAACTATTTTATTTTATTATTTATTTTTAGTAAATTATAGCACTTACTATTCCCTATGTAAAACAGAAAAAAAATATTTTAGGTTTTTTTTTTATTAAAGTCAGTTCAATGTTTTGAATTATTTATTTGAGTTATCACCTTTATCTGAAATGATAAAAAGTTGATATTTAAAACTTAGTTGGTCGAAATAAAAGAAAAAAATACGAACTAAAGTTTTTTTTGTGTGTGTTACTTACAGGTTGCTGTAATTTTACGATTTAAACATTTTAAAAACAATTCTCTGTTTTGCAGAACATTTAATATGAGTTCAGTTTTGCTGAAACGTACCAAACCACACAGAAATTTCTCCCATTTTGCGAAGTAATTAAAATAATTTGACATAAATAATGCTGATTAATTAAAAACTTGCTTAAGCTAAGCATACAAGAAAACTTAATTTACTAATCAGCAATGTAACATTATTTTGAATTTTATTGGCGTATTTAACTGAATTGAAAAGAGATTGTGGGTTGGTTCATTTTGACAGAACTAAGTCACTTAGTCCATAGATAATAACTATTAAAGAAATATGGAATTAGAAAATATGCCATGCTGACTCTAAATAATAAATTAGGATAAGTGCAGAAGAATGATGTTAATAGGCGTAATAGTGTAAGAAAAGTAAAAATGAAATAAACGCATAGAATATTAATAATATAGTTAAATGGTGTTCGCATAATTAAATATTTGAATAACATAACGCTCATATTTTTGGGGTCATACAGAGATGAAATTAATGTAAATAGGTTTTTTGTTTTTGTAATAAGCGTGATTATTAAAAGAAAACATAAAAAAAAACTTACGCCCTAGATCTGAAAAAAATAATTCGTAATGTTTAGTTTCGTTTGAAGTTAGAAAACAATATCAACAGATGAAAAATTAGCTCTAGAAAAAGGGTTCGTAAGGTGTAGTTCTCTTAGCAAACGCATGTCAATTTTGAAAGTTTAGCGAGGTCAGTGGATGGGTAACGTAAAGTTTTGAAGTTTTGTACGAAACAGTATTTTTTTTTAATATCATATAAAATATAATACCAGCCTATTACTGTCCCACTGGGCAAAGGCCTCTTCTCATACAGAGAAGGCACGAGCACTGATCACTACCAGCAAGACGGGTTGGCGAGTGGAACTGTACAGTCAGTGCTAGCATTGCAGGAGTGTTGGTATTTGACAGTCGTTACAGGTCCAAAGTATGAAAACCAGTTTTACCAAGTATCATGTTACCAATTTGCTGAGTTTTGAAGATCAGATAGGCAGTCAGCTTATGTAATATACTGGTATTCAGCTACTTCCGATTATATTTGACGCGATCCCAATCTAGTTGGGAAAAGGCAGGCAGTTTAAAAATATAATAATTATGATTAGTCTCACCATTTGGTTATGTGAAAATTTGTCATGAAAGAAAAAAGCAAAATATTTTAATTAGATTTAAGTTAGAGATCATTTCATAGCAACTCATTTATGTAAAAGTGTAAAGCGTCTTACCCATGTGTCCTAAAAAAAATTGAAAATAAATTTTGAAAACAAGTTTTAGTTCACATGCAACCGTGCAAGTACCCATAGGTGACTGACATTGGCTTGGCCACCACATCATTGACAACACAAAAAATTTGTCACTAATTAGTCGAATTTTGTCGCCACATATCAGAATATGTCGGTCACTGGTTCAAAACATAAAAGGGTTTTTAGGTGGCTAATCTGGAGTCTCCCCAGCTTGGCCACATTTATATATCAAAAACTAGGACACCTAGCGATGATCTGTTTTGTTCCAAATTGAATCGCTAATTTGTCGCCAAGTCACAGATACATGGTGTAAACAACCTCATCACGAAGCCGTCAACCAAGCATACTGTACATCAAACTAACTTTACGCAAAAAATATTGCTGGGTCACGACTTTTTTTTTTGGGGTGTAAAATCATGTTTTGTGGTAGAACTCAATGTAATGCACTTAACACATTGTGTTGATGGAAGGATTGAATAGTAATGGGGCCGTAGAGGTGTTTATTGTAAAAATCTAACAGCAAAAAATTGTATTAAAAAAAATAACTTCGCAAAATTTGGAACTTTGACCCCCAACATCTCCGTAACTAGAAAATTCCCAGGTATGGTGTAGAAAAAAATATCGCAATGACGGGGAAAAAAAGTGCCTTTTGGCTTCGTTAAGAGGTTTTTTACAACCTTTTTATACGGACCTTAGTTTCGAAGATATGAGTTCAATTAGTAAGGTATAGTCCAAGAGCTAGATCGAAGAGTTCACGACAATCTATTAAATCTAGCCAAGCCAGTGACCGGTCAATGTGGCGACACTTGGGGGAGGCCTATGTCCAGCAGTGGACGTCTTTCGGCTGAAATGATGATGATGATGAAGCCAGTGTCAGTCACACCTCTTTTGCAGGCAACCGAGAAGATTGAGTTCAATGTAACATAACATCACGCCGGTTATCCCTTATGGGGTAGGTAGAAGGTAAAGGTACTATCAAATTTCGCCAGCGATGAACAATAGGCTTGTGTCCTGAAAAAATCTAATTAGTCCGTCAATTAAATTTTTTTTTAATATTTGACACGTATTTTTTCTTTTGAAACGTAGATCAAAATTGGCGAAGACACAATGCTTTTAAAATTCTCAATACGTCACGTCGTACTTAAATTTTTAGTGCGTTGTAACGTCACGAACGAAATTTTTGTAACAGGTAAGCCGGTCCGGTCCGGTTTAATAATATTTGAAAAAAACCATACGTCGGACCACTTGTAGTTTTAGTCATTTTTGGGCAATCACGTCCTAACTGAATTACCTACATTGTTTTACTTTTGTCAATAGTAGACTCCAGTACAGTGGTTGTTCCGAAGGGAAGCCGGTAGGTTTCGAGTTGTATGAACCACTCGCCACTGATACCTATGTATTAAATTTGAATAGTGGTTTTTGAAGATAATGTATATTTTAGCTTTATTCGGGATGTATTGTATATTTGGGAATGATTACTTTCGTTTATCAACTCCTTACTGAAAAATTTAAAAAGTTCCAAAGTTGATTGATACACGCAATAAATTACTTCAATTCAAATAGTGCCAATTGACTAAATGTCGCCAACTATGTTAGCGTTTCTGCGATTGAAAATTGAAATCGATCAAAATTGGAATTGATTTCGATTAGAAATTATGTTTGGACTTTTGTCGCCGCTACGGTTGCCTGCAGAATTGAAACTTGTGCCATTTATAAAAATACAAAAGTTATAGTGATGTTACAAAAACTTACTGTGACCTGTTAGAAAAAAGTTTTTGATTAAAAATACGTTTTCAGCTTATCCTACAAAATTATAAACCTCCCGGAAGAAATTCTTTTGATTATGGTGAAAATCTCTGACTTTTTTTACTACCCGAATGGCGCAGTGATAGTGAAGGTGCCTTCTATTCTTCGAATCCCGGTAGGAGCAAATGTTTGTGTGATGAGCATGGATATTTGTTTCTGAGTCATGGATATATATAATAAGTATGTATTTACAAACAAAAACGTATCTATGTAGTATATCAACTATCTGGTGTCCACGATACAAGCCTCGTTGCTTAGTGTAGCACTAGTTAACGCTGTGTGTAATGTCCAGCGATATTTATTTATTTATTTGTAATACAACATCACACCTGTTATCCTCAAAGGATTAGACAGAAGTGTACCTAATACATAGTACCTACACCCACATTTAGCCAGTAATCTTTGAGTCCCATTAAATACGGGGCAAGCTTATTATCATCAATCGGGCACAAATCTAGGCTTCAAGCCTGCAACTGAGAAATTTCTGATGGCCTAACCCAATAAGCTAATCTTTTTTTTCTTCCTTTCTTTATTTCCTAACCCAATAACGCCTTGCCCTACCTGAGCATCGAACCCAGGATCTCATAAGTTGCGCTTGCAATCACTAGACCAAAAAGTCAGTTTTTATTTGTATCGATCAAACTACAATAGCTTACCACATTCTAAAGAAATAAATTACATCATATTAGTAAAATTTAAATTAGAGCTTAAATAAAATTAAACAGCAATATAAAAATAGCATATAAAGTAAATTATTACGTCTGGCTGAAAATAACAGAAAACAAATTGTTAATTAACTATCCTTAGATCTTGGAGTAGTTTTTAGTTGCCCTAAGGCGGGTCCCCAACCAAATCCGTTTTTTAAAGCCAACTCCTCTTTATCTAAAATAAAAACAAACTAATAGAAAATACATAAAATTTGTACGTATTCTTGACTCCAAAATGATAGTTTTTTATTAAGTAGTAAAATGTTTAATGAATCCGGGATCACAACGAAACCACAGAAATGGGAAATAATTAGTTATAACTTGCTTCTCCTTGTGAAGTTACCATTATTTTGATTTGCTACTTACACGAATGAATAGGCAATTCAATAAACCAACTACGAACATATATTTATAAAGAATAAAAACCACTCATTTCGCACTATTCGGCACTAGTCACATTTTGTGGTGCAAGCTGGTTAGAACTTTACTCCAACAGTATTTCAAACGAAGTTTAAACCACCACAAATAGAGCTGCTAATTTTGGACAGGCGCGCGCCTTTCTTTCTAGTCAATAAACCTTTGGCTAAACTAAAGTAAATCCCGCGCGGAATAATCATCTGCCTAGATTTTTCCCAATTTTGTCAGGGTTGGCTTTTACCATTCAAGTTTGTGACTTGCAAGGTTTTACCAATGGCAGTTGGTAAATGTTGGTTTTACCAATGACCGTTGGTAAATGTTGGTTTCTTAACGATTTGTAGTCGCACACGTATACCGATTGTATGGTGGTAAAAGAACAAAAAGTATGATTGTCACGGAATAGTTCGTTCTATCATAGTTATTATATTATATCTTTTGCCGGAGATCCTAAATAAATAAAAATAAAACAAGATTTACTGTTTTTAATATACTCACTGGCGGCTGAAAAAGAGTCATCGATCTTTGTAAAAAGTTTTTTACTTCACCCTAAATTAACTTTATTAAACTGCAGTAAGTAGAGTAAAATTGAGTGTATTCTGCCAGAAAGTACCAACCCACATAAACAATTGTCTCATTTTCCGAAGTAATTGTAGTGAGTTTGGATAGTTAACGCTAATTAATTTTAAATATCTAAATCCTTATTAATGCTAACAAGACTGATTTTACTGGATAGTAATAAGTCACATTTATGATGTTGGATTAGTTTAACGTTTTTAACTAAACAAGAGTTTGTGGGTTGGCTCATTATGACAGAACTACATCAATTGTTATCGTGTGATATATAAAACATAATAATAAAAGGGATCAAGTTTTCGCTGTAAGATTTTTATAAACTAAAAAAAAAGAAAATATTTACTTCGAAAGGCTAAAAAATAAACAGCAAGAAATTAATAGGTGCAATCAACCGCACTTCAATGGTAACTTAGACTTCGTAACATCGCCATCGTCTTTATTAATCATTCAAAAAGGTACGGACAAATTGTGTTTAGATTCGACGGCACTTTAAGGATGCTAGTCCTCTGGAGTGGAAAAGAGAGAAAAAGAACAGAGCTGTGCAAATTCAAACCAAAGCATTAAGAGCGCGCATTCAAAAAGTTGGGAACGTCGCAAATAGTGAAATATTAATAGTGAATTACAAATAAAATACTGCATTTGAACACTTTTGGCCCCATTAGAATAGCAGCACTGCGACGTTTTTTTAAATGTTATAGCACCATGCTGAGATCCCCGCCTTTTGATCTCATAATTACTCTTGATTACTTTTTAATAGTTGTACTTAGTGAAAATTTAACCGTTTCATTTTTGTGAGTTTTGTTCTGTGCGGGCTAATAAATGCCTTTTCTTTCTTTCTCTTTCTTTAACTAAATAGAGTGGAGCTGCCGCTTTGCTTATTCTATGATCAAAATATGCACATCTCCGCTCCTCCCTTCTCTGACGGCTTAACGTTATTTAGTAATGAGCTCCTTTTTAGAATATTAGCTTTACAAAAAGAAAACGGCATACTTACATCAATCTAAAAATAAATAAATTTTTGAAGTGTTTTGTAAAAAAACTTTATTATTTTAATAAAATCATCATCTGCCTGTCTTTTCCCAGCTATGCTAGAGTCAGTTTCCGGTCTAATTGGAAGCAGCTAAATATCTCAGTCAAACTCGGTTACTGGGTGTATTCCACAAGGCTTGTTGTCAGACTTTCAGGCCGTTGACTATTTGTAACGACTGTCAAATGTCTACCTATGACGGATTAACGGCTTAACAAATTTTCAGATACATGGAGAAGTCTCAATATTAAATAAATAGTCATCCATCCATGGACCAACTTCAGCCAGCGTAGCCTAACCTTTAATTGAAGTGGGGCTGCTATTGGCTAGCCACAAGCCCCTCTACTAGTTAACACTGCAACATTTTATTTTTCTTCTGAAAAAACCACGACGAGCTCCTTCACTATAAGTCTCCCACACCCTGTATAGTAACTATTGGCTTTGAAAATTTAAAATTTCGTTAGATACTCGTACATTGAGCTGAGTTTCTTGTTAAATTTTGAACTTTCATCCCTAAGCCGAACGTAGTGATAACAACATCGTATTGAATGCTACGACCGGAGCATTTCAAACTGTTGAAGTCACTAGATTACTACTGAGTGTCACTTACTGTCAGCTGAAATGTTCATTAATTATTAATATTCTTTCACCAAATCAGGGGTCTAATTCTGCTATTTTAATAAATTCGTCACTCCAACACGATTCCATTCTCATCCCATTGTCATTTTGCTTAAAGTTCGTAATCTGCTAAATTCACAATGGTCAATGGACTCGTAATAAAATTGTGTTTTAATGGCATTGTCGTATTGTCATTATATATTCCAATTAGTTCAGCCAGGCTTTAGACTCGCTAAAGTAGACTCATCTTTCATGGGGTACTGTTTGAGATGCTATCATTCACTGGAAACCTACGGCAGTTCTTGACTTGAATGTGCCCTGGCGGTTGAGAGTATGTCATGCTCACTCAAATGTCTCGCTGATGGTGGCGCGTGTGTCGGACCATTTAGTTCCCTTCAAAATGGTTGAGCTGAATGGTGCTGATCCATGCGTCATGTGCGTGAACGGGCGCTGTCAGTTGTGACTGGTCATCTCTTAGTCGCCATGGTTTATTTGAATTAATTATTTTGTTTTTGAGTTGTATTTTGTTTTGGTTTTGCTATGGACACTTTTAACGTGCACATCTTGCTACATTGTTCTCACATAATATACCATCTCAACATGAATGATGTAACCAAGATTTTGTAACAATTTTTTGATTTAAAAGAGTGTCCATGGAGTTTCTTGCCCGTTCTTCTCCATAGAGATCTACGCTAGGGAATGGGCAACTACAGTACTTTCACAGTTTTTATGTCTTGTGACTGGGACTGTACCTACATTAAATGTTCATTTTTGTTTCGACAATTCAAAAGTGCCTGTAACTGGCCTACTTGAAATAAATGCTTTGATTTTGATATAAAACCCTTAGTACAAATCGTTTTCGAAATCTACTACTAAATGCGAACATTTATTCATGCCAGATTCCATGTACGAGATTAATATTCTATGACATTTCTTTCAATGGAGTGTCAGTGGTTGTTCATTGAGAAGTCATAATGGCGCCATTATGATAGTAGAATTAACAAACTTGTCAAAATTTGACAGAACTTGATCATTATGAAATCAATGATCGAATACTCTGACACTATTGTAATAGCAGAATCGAGGCCCAGTTGTGTTGTAGTTTCAATTCTGGGGTGGCTCCCCCATAGCACAGCATTATGCTGAGTGGTAACCTGCCTTGCCATGCCTAACGACGTGCAAACTGTCAACTTTTGATTTTGTATTAAAAATATTTGATATGTGTTGTACATTATATGATTTTTTTGGCATTTCCATCTTCAAGGATTTAATAAAATTTGCCTGAAGTACATAATGCATTTCAAAACAACCAGCAGATACGTTAAATCTCTTGGCAAAAAATTAATTATAAAGTTTCTGAAAGAGTGCGGTGTGGTGTAGGTAATGTAATGACAAACTATTGCTAATATTGTTGTTGATGTATTTTTTATTATTATAATTACTATTTTCTTCAAATGTAAAACATTGAGAGAGGGTGTTAAATAAGGCGTCCAATGTTCTATATTGGTCTATGTTTGCATGTTTGTTTCTTTTGTTTCTTGTCATTTTTTTTCTCTGTCTCATACTTGTAACGGTGCAGTGTTCGGTTCAAATATAACAGCTTGATTAGTAAAAATCCCTGCATTTCTTTTAAAATAACTTCAATTTTGTATGCAACAAAAAAATATTTTTTTTCCTTGATTGACTACAGCTTGTAGTTTATGTCAGTCTGTTACTATTTTGACTTCTGCATCATCGTTACTGCTGACATGATGTGACTTAATCTAGGGTCATACACAATTTTAAGCAATGGGAATTAAAGAACCGCTATTATAGTTTTAACATAGTCCTGCTAAAATGAATCAACCCACAATCTCTTAATCTTCTTTACTTTCGCATGGTTAGTGCCTAATCTGGTGTCACAGTTGTTATGCCACCCATATGCTTCTGATTTGGATTTACATGTCATCAAGACATGTCTAGCAAGTGTGGGTTGGTACATTTTAGCAAAACTAAACTCAAGTAAATAAACGAAAATACCGTACCGTTGCTTCGAATACCTTTAAAAATAATACGAAATGAGTTAGTATTTATACAGGTAATAGTTAGAATTGTTACACATTTATTGAATAACACATCGCACTGTTTTTATGAACAAAAATAAATACAACTTACCGACTGAAAAGAATAGGTGACAATTAATATTTCAACATCAAAAAGACGGGCCAAATAATTGAACTTAATTTAGAGATAGATGATACTGGTGGGTGTCACCGTAAAATTGTCAAGCACGTTAGATTGTAAAATAACTAGAGAGATTGTAAACTCTCGAAATATTGTCAAACGAACATACTGCTTACAATAAAACGCATTATTTTTCGTGAAATGCATGCGATAGTAGTCAACTCACGCGGTGTGGAGGGAAGGAGGGGTCCCCCTAACCCAGTGGTACCACTTTCATGAAAAGAAAATGTACCATTCCTCAGAAATTCAGATTATTATAACCTAACCTATAATAAAAAGTGTTTTACACTTTTTATTCCCCTAAAAAGCGTAGTCGGCGGAGCCGCGCTTCGCGGGTGCAGGTATTTCCAAGTGTAGGGTTTAAAGGAACCTAACTACCCTAACGGGGGGTGCCCCAAGTCCCGGTTATGGGGGCAGAGATACTTCCGTATGTTCAGTTGACAATATTTCGAGAAACATTAGAATTAAAAACGGGATATTTACCATGTTTTTGTTTGTTTTGAGTTTCCGATATTTCGGCACTGTTACAAGCGCCATGGTCACGGATGAACTGAAGTTATTGCGGGTGGATGTTTATGAGCAGACGAAACGGTCTACCCTCTTTCTTATTCGTTTTTCGCGCACGACACCGCTACCATTGTCACATAATTCACTCACAACACGATTACACTCACAATATCGCTAGAGAGATTACAATCTAACGTGTTTGACAATTTTACGGTGACAGGTACATAATTGTGCACATCTGAAAAAAAAAAACGAATACTTTTACTTACACCCTGAAAACAAAAGGAAAAAAAATACAATCAATATCTTCACAAAGAAAAAACAGGCGAAACTCAGGCCTTTCATTGTTTTATTGCACCTCCAACCTGCATCGCTGATAAAACCAGTGTTTTTAACAAGTTTTGTATCAGGCAAAATGTTCTAAAGTGTCACGTTTTCGAAAAACACTCACACTACAAAACTGTTTTATGTCCGTGACATCACCATCTCAGGTCCAGTTGAAAACCAGCGTCGGGCCCTAGCTGCTCGGCAGTTTGCTGAACTGGGCCTTTTTGGCGCAGCCGTGAGACACACAATATTATCTCTTTTCAACCGACTTCCTAAAAGAGGACGTTCTCAATTCGTCTGTATTTTTTTTTTTTTGTATGTGTTACCAGAACTTTCAACTGGGTTAACCGATTTTGATGGTTCTTTTTTTATTTGAAAGCTGGTGCTTCCCGTGTGGTCCCATTTTTATTTGCTGAAGATCTGATGCTGATCTTTGGAGATATACAATGGAACTCTTCAAAAACGTACGGCAATCTGCAGTGATTGCTGTTATCGCTTGTAGGTTCATTGTGTATACTATATCATGACGTAATATCACGCCTGTATGCTCTGAGGGGGTACGCAGATGTGTACAATACACCCAGATTTCGACAGTGTTTGTTACCTCAGAACTTTCGACTGGGTGAACCGATTTTGATGGTTCTTTCTTTATTTGAAAGTTGGTGCTTCCCGTGTGGTGTCATTTCAATTTGATGAAGATCTGATAAAGAACTTCGGAGATAGGCAACGGAACTCCTCAATAAATGATAGCAAATGTACTGGGATTGCTGACATCTCATATCTGTCTATTGTTTACACCAGTTCATAACAGAAAATCACGCCGGTACGCTGTGAGAAATAATCAAAATGGCGGAGGGACGGCCACGCTTCATACAAAAATGTTCCAAGCCCATTTACTTTTGGAAGTCGTTGGCAAAAAAGACAAAAGCGACCGACTTCCCAAAGTTAAATTATTTACTTTTTTGATTTAAAAAAAAAAAAAAAACTATTTTCGCAGCAATAAAGTTGATGTTAGATTGCACCGAATAATAAGTTATTGCATTTTTCTGAGGTAATTAAAAATTTGCAAAAAAAGTAGATAAATATTTCAATTAAGATTATCTCTAAAATTATTTATTTACAACTTATTACTTACTTCCTGAAAATAAGAAGAAAGATTCGATTAACGACACAGAAAAAAGGATGAAAACTATTTCCCATTAAGGGGCCGGCGCGGCGGAGGATCTGGGACTTTTGCGCGAAAGACACTTGCGCGAACCCATTTGCGCGAATAGACAAATTTAATGCACTTTTGCTCAAATGGACTTTTGCGTGATTGGACATTTGCGCGAACAGACATTTGACACATGCGCGAATGGACTTTTGCGCGAAAGGACACTTGCACCAAAAAAAAATCCATGGCGCCATCTTGGATTTTCTTTTTGAGCCCATTTTCATAATCAGCGACCCCCAAAACCTTGAAAATGACACCCATGATGAAAAAATTAAAAAAAACCCCCTTCAGGTATTTAAAACTAAACTTTTATCAAAACTACCACTTTTGTCAGCCAATGATGATCCCAAGTATTATTCAGCCACGAGCTCCTCTACAAGATTCTCATAAAATATAATTCTCTTAAATAAAAATTCTAAAACGTAATTTAAAAAAAAAGTGGTAGTCGTTTGGCGTCGGAGTTCCACCCTGTACAATTATTGTGCTATTTTATTAACAAACAATAAGAAAAATGAAGCAATTTTTCTTGCCACTTACAGTCTGAAAGTAATAAAAGAAATCGAATTAACATTTCAGCAACAAAAACAAAGAGAATCGAACACAGGACCTCATGGTCAGCAGTCACGCATGCAACCACTTGACTAACGAGGATCCTCGTAAGGGGGCGTCCTTTAATTACGTGAGGCGTTTTTGAGATTTTTTCGACCCTCCCTCCCCCCTTGGTTAGATATCGTTACATTTTTCTTAACTCCCTCCCCCCTCCCTTAATCTCACGCGAGATTCTTCAAAACTTCTGTTTGGACTGTAAACGTGTTGGATTATTGAGAAAAAAAAAAACTTTTTCTGGTACTGTTATTGAAGTCTAGCAAAGACTAGTATTTGTTAATATTAACGTTATTTAAAATGCAATTATAACATGAAATAATGAATATCAAACAAAAATTAAGTAAAGATTAAATTCTAATTCAGTCCATGAAGACTCGTACACGGCCTCAAGACTACCTTCATCTACCTTCAACTTCGCTCTGAATTTAAAAAGAACAACAACTACAACTACAACCTATTACTACTACTAACTACTATTTGGTGTCCACGATACAAGCCTTGCTTAGTGTGGCGCTAGATGGCGCTGTGTGTAATGTCCAGCGATATTATTATTATTATTACTTACGTGATATTTGCCAAGACCCCTCCTCCCCCGTAAGTGAGATTTGGAAAGATTTAGCTTGATCCCCTCCCCCTCTAGAACACCTTACGTAATTAATGGACGCCCCCTAAATAGAAATAATATTTCGTTTAAACAATTACTTACAGACTGGAAAAAAACAATAAGCAATAAGAGACACTGAATTAACACTTTAACATCGAAAAGACGCATAATGTGGCAGTCCGACCATATTTGACTGGCCGATTTATTGTTACTTACGTCTTGAAATTTATTTATTTAAAAAAAAAACATCATCATCATCGTGACTCCTGCCGAAAGACGTCCACTGCTGCATAGATAATACACTATATAACACAAGATAGATGCGCAACTCTGGTTTTCGTTTTTAAAACTGTGTACCTCAATTGTTAGATGGCGCTGTTAGTTTCTGTTCAACCAAATAAATACAAAAAGTAATCCTTGACTACGGATTCGAACTAGGGAACTATTATTCTCAAGGCAACCGCTGTCACCGCTAGGCTATCTACTTCAAGTTGACTAAAATAGCTGTTCTCTTTATGACAGTTGTAAAACAGTTAAACAGTTGAAAAGTTTGTGTCCTTAAACACACAGATGGCAGCACTATCTATGAAAATTTCGTTTGACGCCAATGTATGGAAGTTTCACCCCCCTGCACTGCTGGACATAGGCCTCCCCCAAGTGTCGCCACATTGACCGGTCCCGTGCGACTCGCATCCAGTGGATTCCCGCAACCTTCAGCAGGACATCGGTCCACCTAGTGTGAGGCCGTGGAACGCAACGTCTTCGAGTTCGCTGCACTACAGAATTTTTCGATCAATGTGCAATATTTTTTTTATTGCACACTACAAACGTAAAACTATCTAACTTTATAATTATCCATTTAATCTCTAAAATCGTTGTTATCAAAAATTGTAATTTTGTTGTTGCCGCAACTTCATTTGACGACCCGAATGGCGTAGCGGTAGTGACGCTGCCTTACGTTCTTAGGGTCCTGGGTTCGAATCCCGGTAGGAGCAATGTTTGTGTGATGAGCATGGACATTTGTTTCCGAGTCATGGATGTTTATATGTATAATAAGTATGTATTTACAAACAAAAAAGTATACATGTAGTATATCAACTATCTAGTGTCCACGACACAAGCTTTGCTTAGTGTGGCGCTAGGTGGCGCTGTGTGTTAATGTCCAGCGATATTTATTTATATTTATTATTTATTTATTTATTTGCCTGAAATTACTATGGGGATATTACTTTCATATTTGAATCTGATTTTGTTAACTTATTCAAGGTTTCTTTTTTCACGGAACCTTAATCCTATTTCTAAATTGAAACTAAGTTACTTTTATAACATCAGCTATACACCAGTACTAGTTCCGTCAAAATCGGTCCGGCGGTTTCGGAGATGAGACGAAAAAAAAAGCAATTGGTCCTTACCGTCTGAAAACAAGTAAGCGACATAAACATACATTTAAAAAAATGGCCAAGAAGTCAGAAAAAGGGTTCCGTAACATCAGATAATAATTATTATAATGATAATATTTTATATGCTCATTCGTAGTTCAATTTACACTCAACAGTAAAACTAAATTTATTTTTCTAAGTATGTTTATGACAAAGTTCTCCGTAAAAGAACTTTCTTGTAATTAGAAGGTAGTTACGGAGATATCTTAGGTGTCCACACTTCCGACTATTATCAAATGATTCAACTGTGTGCAAAATTTTATCTAAATCCGTTCAGTAGTTTTTGTCAAGTTAGCATTCCGTCAAGTTAGCATTTCAAATCGAAAAATAACACAATTTAAAATTAAGTTGTAAATATTTTAAAATTGTTTCATAACTCACGGGCTGAAAATTATTATAAAAAAGTCAGATTACCATTGACGCCAATTACCTAATTCAAACCCTTTAGTACCGTCAACCACCCGTCATTAGTAATAAAATCAGCATAAGCTGGCCTCTATTTCTATTTATATTTCGTAATACACTAGCCGCACCGGGCCGCAGTAGTAGCATAGTAGCTAGTACTTTTTTAGAACACTACGAAGTAAGGGACCGACTTATGTATTAAATACCATTTTCTACAATTCGAATGGTAATTAGAAGAAACGAATGGTAATGATTTTTAATGTTAATATTATAATATTTTATTTCATTTTTAAAAGGTTTACACGTGTAAAATACTATGTTTTTTTTAAATGTTTTATTGGTTACTAGCTGTTACTAGTTTATCTCACTACCGTATCTTGAGATCTAATTACCGTATTTGTGAAATCTCATTACCGTTCTTTAAAAAAAAACAAACGTCAAAATCGCCTAGAATTACTGTCCCTTTGATATGTCCCAGTTGGTATCATTGTATACTTTTAAAAAAGTATATAAAGAACATGGTAAGGTTACTTTTTTTATTTTTCTCCAAAACCCATTTTTACTTAGACAAAAACTGATTTCCAGACTCATCTCAATAAATAACCATCTTTTGACATGATTTCAGGTACATCAAAAACTTAATTCAATAACTTATTATTGTACTTACTACGGCAGTGGTCTTGAAAATGAAATTAAAAAAGCACGTTTTACTTTTAAAAAATGCAAGCAAAGAAAACATTTCACAAGTTATATTCAATTGTATTGTGTAATTGTATAGTTTCACCCTAAAGTGCAGGGCAAATAGTGACGTAAAGACAAAAGGCGCGTCGCTCACACGAACTAAAGTCGAGGCGGTGTCAAAGCGCGGGCGCACAATTACATAGAATGTGAAGGAAGCATAGCCGTCTGCGCCTCGACTCTGCGTAGCTAGACCTATCCTCAGACGGCGCCGACTTACCAGTGAGTGACGCGCCTAAGACGAGGAAGGGGCACCGTCGGGACTTTTTAAAGCACATAGAAAAGACGAGGCACGGGCGGGGCGCGGGCTGGGTGCGGGCGTGAAGCCGAGCGCCACAAAGGCTTGCGCGCCGCATGCACTTGTTCTACCCGTCTCTGCGATATTTTTTTGTTCTACACCACACCTGGGAACCTTCCTCTTCTTCTTCTCAGCATCATCAGAGTCCACTGCTGGACACATGCCTCTTGCATGGCTCTCCAAGAAGCTCTAAGAACCTTCTAGTTGCGGAGATATTGGGGGTCAAAGTTGAAACTATTTGACACGTTTTTATTGTGAGAATTTTACTTTAATCACCTCCACGACCTCCGTCCTATACAATCCATCCATCAACATAATGTTTTGAGTTAAAAAAAATCGTTTCCTAGTAATAGTTTTTTCGTAAAATTACTTAGTTTGATGTACAGAATGCTTGGTTGACGGCTTCGTGATGAGGTGATTTACACCCTGTATACTCTTAAGTCACGGATAATGTTGCTTACGCGATGTAGGGAACTGACGTATCTTGCTGTTTAGTTCCTCATTTCAGTCATAGATGGCGCTGTAGTACTTTTTGTTCTATGTGCTGTACTTTTGTAGCTACATAACTATTGATTTTTTATCATCTGCCGGGCACAGTGTAACCGGATGCAGCTGAATACCAGTATTTTATTCAACTAGGCCGCAGTCGCATTACAATTAACAAAAAGCCGGTGCGGTGCTCCTGTACTTAGTAGCTTAGTAGATAGTATTTTATTTATTGTACTTTTTTCAAACACTAAGAAGTGATCTGTATTATCTATATTTTACGTTAGGTATATTAAAATTGATTTCCAGACTGATCTTAATATGTATAATCTTAATAATCATCTTTTTTTCATGATTTCAGGTAGGTACATCGAAAACTTAATTCAATAACTATTATATTTACTTACTTTAGCAGTGGTCTTGAAAATGTAATGAAAAAAAAACACATTAGGATTTTTATGCAATGCAAGCAAAGAAGACATTTCACCAAATAAATTCAAATCTCTTGCATTAGGAGCTGAGTCATCAACCGATACAAAACCCGATAAAAACTTGCGACCACTAGACCACCGAGACAGTCATATCATGGCGATCTATCTTTACTGTCATAAATTATTGTCTTCTGCTATAATTTCACCATTACAATCACAACACAATATCTTACCATTATCGGGTTTATTTCATATTCCTATTTTTTTACAAATCAAATACATTTTTCAATATTCCTTAAAATGAACAATATTCAAACTTTTTATTTAAATTGTAGCCCGCTGGTATTAGGAACAGGGTCCAAGCTACCGGATCAGATCTCCAGAGAAAAGAACCTCCTGTCTTTTTTAAACTTTCACGATCAGAACACATCATAAAATATATAGAAACGGGTATTTATCGCGAATCCGAATCCGGATTATTCGAATCCGGTCGAAACGTCGGGCTTAAATTAAAGGTAAATTCGCGATAAATACCCGTTTCTATATATTTTATGAAAAGAACCTCCTGATTATACGTCTTACTAACCGCGTCTAGGAGTACCGTTTTCTGACTCAAGATCCAGCTGCCTAACGATATTCGCCTCAGATAATACTGTAACTATTAGCCTGTGTCATCTCACTGCTGGGCAAATGCCTCTCCACATATATTCCAAATTCTTCGATCCAGGGCCAGTGTGGGCCACTGGTCTTTGGTTCTGTCCACCTCGTCCCGCCATCTCCTGCGGGGTCTACCGCGTCGCCTTCTGGCTGTGTCAGGGCTTTGCATCCACCAAGCTAAAGTGGGACTGGGCTGGCCTTGCTGCCGTATGCCTGACGAGCTGTGGGCCAAAATAACCACCTCAGGTATTAGGTATTGGGTTTTAGTCAGTAAAAGTCTGACGGGAGTGTCAGACTTTCCCGCTCCGAGTGGGAGAAGTTATTTGATGATTTCCCAACCTATTACAATAAAAAAAGAGGTATTAGGTAGTCATCATTACTCACTGTTTCGTCCTGAAAATAATTATAAAGAAAGATTAGATTGACATTTCAACACCAACACAGAGGACAAAATACAAGCAAAATACTAAATTATTTGGTAAGTTTTTCTATTTTCGATTTACAAAAAGCCGGTGCGGCCAGCCTGTAGTAGCGTAGTGGCTAGTTTTTTTTTACTTTTTTAAAACACTTTGAAGTGAAGGACTGTGTTATGTCTTTACGTTTGATTAAAATTGATTTCCAGACTGATTTTATCAAATTTTCATGTTTTTTCATGATTTCAGGTTCATCAGGGTGAAAAAAACATCTTAACGAAGTTGAAAGGTACTTTTAAGTACTTTTAAAGTTGCCACAAAACATGATTTTTCACCCAAGAAAGAATAGGTAGCAGTTTCCCAGCAAACATTTTTCGTAAAGTTTATTTTGATGAATGTGTGTTTATTTAGTGAATTATTTTGATGTACGGACTGCTTGGCTTCATGATTAGGTTGTAACACCCTGTATTTACTTACTTTGACAGTGGTCTTGAAAATGAAAGGAAAAAAAAACTTGTTAGTAGGTACTTTTAAACAATATAAACAAAGAAGACGTTTCACCAGTTTTAGTCAAATCTCATGTTTTAGGAGACGAGCATATTGACATCAACCGATAGGAAAACCCAATGAAAAGGTTGCGACCACTAGACCACCGAGGCAGTCATTTCATTACGTTTTATGATCCAATCTTTTCTGTCATTAATTAGTGCCTTTTACCATAACTTCGCCCTATTCATATTTTCATCATTATAATCCCTTTATTAATTTATAAACTAATTCACTTACATTTTTAGATGTTTATTTAAAAGTATATGAAAAAATCATTTAGAAATATTAAAAACTAGCTGACCCGCGCAACTTCGTGTGCGTGAAGAACCGCTCTACCAATTTTGTGCAAACTTCACGTAAACAATCTACTAAACAAAGCCTAATTTGGATAGGTGAGCCCGTTGCGATTTATAAAATGACGTCACAGCACAACGCCATCTATCGAAGAGCTATATACAATACTGCACGCAGTTGATCTCCAGATATAGTCCATAGATGGCGCTGTTTTAATGTTTATTTCGGAAACATCATTATTTCATAATTTAATATTTACATTTTTTGAGGTGTGAACTGATTACGATGGAACCAAAAAACTTAATGTTACTTTAATTAATAATTATTAACGCAAATATTGTTGTGTATAAACGTGAAGTTGTGAGACCAAATTCACGTAGTCCTAATTTTACTTCTGAAACACTTTAAATTCAAATATCTTTTGATAGACTGAACCGATTGCGATGAAACAAAAACTAAATGTTACTTCAAGTTACGCTAAATCGTTGTGAATAAAAATTATCTACATTGATTACGTACATTTTACGTGATGCTGGTACAAATAAACATACAAACAGACAAACAGAAAAACAGACAAACAGACAAAAATCCGAAAAATGCTAGAAATGGGTTCTATTGGTTGTCTTTCAACACCCTGTCCATATTTTTTTGTTTTTTTTTTTTTTATGTACAGAAACGTCTTTTCTACAGTTTTATTATATCTATAGATAGATATAGAATAGATAGAAGATAGATATAGATATTGATAGATAGATAGATAAAAATGTAGCACCCCGGTATCGGAAACAGGGTCCAGCGGTCAAGGATCCAGAGAGAGGAACCTCCTAACGATACGAGCCATTCCAGGAGTACCGCTTACTTGAATCCAGCCCTTAATCCAGCTGCCTAACGACAGCCTCCTCAGGTATTGGACGAGGCTCTTGGTAATTAAGCAAATGGGCTGATTCGACTATCGGAACAATGATTGCTGAGTCCACTTCCCACATGTCGACAACCTCATGAACCAAGTCAAAATGCTTGATTTGTTTATCTTTCTCGGCTTTCACCAGGTTCTCATCATACGGGACCGTTATGTCAACAATCAGTGCGCGCCGCTATGGTCGTTCCACCACCACCGGCATAGGCCTATTGGCTACAATAGTCATGTAAGTGATGATGGATTGATCATAGTATAATGTGATACGGCCATTATCGAGAGCTGGGTCGAGCGCATATTAATAGTAAGGCACTTCAGACTACAATATGCGCCCATAATACATACACAAGGTTGTATTTTAGATCAAGTTGCTGATGGATAATCCTGGCTACAAGGTTGTGTCTATGCAAGTACTCTCCGTTAGCTAGACGAGAACACCCAGAGATAATGTGACGGATTGATTTGCCTAGACGGTGGCATGCCTGACATGTCAACCGTGCCAACCTTTACAATAAATTTCCGGTAGTTATTCGTCATCATAACTCCATCCATTATTGCACAGACAAAACCTTCGGTTTCTCTGAATAGTTCCCCGGAACGTAGCTAGGCTATGGTTGCTGATAGGTTTACATCGGGTCCATGCAGGGCCCGGAAAAAGTGTCCATAAAGCTCCTTACTCTGTCGGACCTCCCTGTGGTCGTTAGTGTCAAGCACTAGAGATTTGCGCCAGTTCTCTTTAGCCAAAGAGAGCGGGGTGAGGTCCTTGTCCATCGCGACTATATCTCCAATCCTCCACATCGGCTTTTAGGAAATATTCCCTCTCATAACCGAAGAACGCGGGTGATGCATTCGATATGCCGTCAACAATTTACGGGCATTCGTATCCAAGGCGTCTAGTTCTGTTTGAGTCCATTTGAGTGTGTCAAAAGAGTACATCAAAACCGGCATGACCCAACCGTTGAAGGCACGCACATTATATCCACCTGATAAAAGACTATTACATCCTTTTTTCGGGCGGTCAAAAAAGATAATTAAGTATTATTACTTACTGTTTCGTCCTGGAAATTATTATAAAGGAAAATTATACTGACAGTTTTACACCAACAAAGGGGACAAAATACTAAATGTATAGAGTTGACGAAATCTAAGAAGTTCATTTTGACAGCCGTTAAATCCATAGTAAATTGACACCGCTATCGGAAATTGAACTTTATTAATATTACTTTATTGATTCTTTATCATCTGTTTTCAAAAACTTAATTCAATAACTATACAGGCACATCCAAATCATAACAATTGTATGTGCCTTAAATAGTGAATTATTGCTACTAATGTATAGTTTAATAAATTATGAAGCAATAAAATATTACATGGCCCTCAATTCTTAGGCAGGTCCTACATCATTCTGCGGATGAAATTTTTTTATGATAGATTATTTTTTCGTGAATGGCCATAAGTTCTACTATAAGCCAGTTCAAAGTTATCCAAATATTACCGGACACTCGGTATATTTACTTACTGGGGCAGTGGTCTTGAAAATGAAAGGAAAAAAGAACACATTTATATTTTTAAACAATGCAAGCAAAGATCACATTTCACCAGTTATATTAAAATCTCTTGTATTAGGAGCTGAGCCTGTTGACATCAACCGATAAAAATCCCCCAATAAAAAGCTTGCGACCCCTACAACACCGAGGCAGTCATTTCATTACGTTTTATAATATAATGTTTATTGTCGTTATTTAACGTCTTCCACTATAATTATTTCCCCCCTCACCATACCCCTCACCCATATTTACAACACAATACTCTCATCGGATTGAGTTATTTATTATTACTTACTGTTTCTTCCTAAAAATAATTATAAAGAAAAATTAAACACATTGGTGTTTAACAGAGGATAAAATAATACAATATGTAAATACAGTGAAACTTGGTTAAGTGAGACCTGGATATCTGAGACACTGGGTAAGTAGAATACCTCGTAACCAATTTGCAGGTCCCTTGAATGTCCCAGTTATCCAAGCTGCACTGTAGTATAATTTGGTAAGAAGTGCATTTTAATTCTTACCAAATTATACTACCTACCTACTCCAATTATATAAGGGTCCTGGGTCTAACCGGATGCAGCTGAATAGCAGTATTTTATTGCACCAGACCGCCATCGCATTTCAATAAACAATAAGCCGGTTCGACCCGCCTGTAGTAGCTTAGTGGCTAGTTTTTTTTTTTTTTTTTATTGAAGCCAACCCAAAGATAATTGAGAAAAGGCTTGGTAGATGATGATTACTGAAACTTGATTCTTGAGTTTCAAACGATAAGAGACACGCAATCTTTTTTTAAATAGGTAGTGGATTTAAACACTAAGAAGTGAGGGACTGTCTTATGTTTTTTTTTATGTTAGATTTATACTGATTTCCAGACTGATCTTAATAAATAACCATCTTTATACATGATTCCAGTACATCAAACATTTCATTCAATTAGTATCTAATTAACTTACAGCGGCAGTAGTCTTGAATATGAAATGAAAAAAAAGTACATTAGTGCTTATAATCAATGCAAGCAAAGAAGACATTTCACCAGTTATATTCAAGTCAAATTTATCAGCAGACAAGCCATTGCCATCATCCTATAGAAAAACCCAATAAAAAGCTTGCGACCACTAGACTGACTCTTTAGAAATGACTGCCTCGGAGGGAAGCAGTCATTTCATTACGTTTTATGATCTATCTTTATTGTCATTATTTATTGTCTTCCACCATAATTTCTTAATAACAATACAATACCTAACTATCATCAGATTTAGTAAATAACTACAGGATGATTGGTAATTGGGTGCAGGCCTTGAAATGGGGGATACTAGGCTTTATTTGAAATAATTTTGACCCCACAACTTGGGGTCCAAACTGAGTGGTTTTTGAAGAATCGAACTTTTAAAGTTTTCCTTGAAATGTTGTGACCAGAAAAGAACGATTGTTCACGAGAAGGCAGTATTTTAATAAAACTGGGTAGTACAGGTTTTCCGATGTACGTCTTTCTTGTAGCAGATTTACTTGTTACCGCTATGTGATGTTAGCTGTGTGACTTAATGCGACGAATTCTGGTCGATCAGATTACGTAAGATCTGTCTCTATCAAGTGTATTTTAACTTACCCTTTCAGACAGGCAAAGCAGTCATTTTCTTCTGTTGGAACGTCATTTAAGCAGAATCAGGGCCGGCAGTTTTATTAAAATATTTCCTTCTCATGAACAATCGTTGTTTTCTGGTCATTTACTTACTAAAAGAGGGTATTGTGGTACCATTTGGGAAAGCTAATGAGACAACAAAGTCGGTTCCGTAATTTTCAGGACAAGTGTAATACATTTATTTTGAGAAACCGGCCTCGAAAAACAAGAAAACTTTCAAGACATTTTTAGAAGATGACCTATTTTCCAAAGGCAGATGTACTGTTTTCATAAATTGATTTTTGGAGGATACATTCGTTCATAAGCTATCAGAAAAGTATCAGTATAAAATCCTGAATGTCGTAGATTTCTCACAATAGGCACTTTATGGTGTAAAGGTGGAATATTTCAAAGAAAACTTTCAAAGTTCGATTTCTCAAAAACCACCCAGTTTGGACCCCAAGTTAACGGATCAAATTGTTGCAAATAAGTTCTAGTATCCCCCATTTCAAGGCCTGCACCCAATTACCAATCACCCTGTATAAGTACTTACTGTGTCGTCCTGAAAATAATTATAAAGAAAATTAGGATTGACATTTTATTATCAACACATCCCAGTGTTCGTAATAAAATGCGAAAACAAACAAACAAATGACGAAATATTCTATAATTTTATTTCTATAATTTAATTTTATTCGATTTTGCATACATTTAATTTCCTACTAGTCAAAATTTCATTAAATAAGCATATAATTAACTTACTGCGGGAGCAGTCTTGAAATGAAATGAAAAAAAAAACACATCAGTACTTTTAATCAATGCAAACAAAGAAAACATTTCACGGGTTATATTTAAATCTCATGTATAAGGAGACGAGCCTATTGCCATCAACCGATAGAAAAACCCAATGAAAATCTTGCGACCACTAGACCACCGAGGCAGTCATTTCATTACGTTTTATCATCAATCTTTACTGTCAAGAATTATTATCTTATATTATAATTTCACCCTTACAATCACAACACAATATATTATGTACTAGCTATCATCGGATTTAGTAAATTAATATATCTGCTTACTTTGTCGTCCTGAAAACCATTATGAAGAAAATTAAGATTGACATTTTATTACCAACACAGGGAACAAACAAAATACTAAACATTTGATATTCTGCATTTATAAGAAAAATGTCCGCAAAGATTATTAAATGGGATGATTTTTGCAATGCGACATGCAATTTATTATTCATTAGCTTCTGCCCGCGACTTCGTTCGCGTGAAGTTTTGATATCGCAACGCATCGCCTGCTCAACGGAAGCTTTTAACCCGCTTGCAACATTTCTTATTGCGTGGAGCAGCATTAAGAAATGTTGCAAACGGGTTAAACCACCGAGGCAGCCATTTCATTACGTTTTATGATCAATCTTTAGTGTCAAGAATTATTATTATCTTCTACTATAATTTCACCCTTACAATCACAACACAATATATTATATACTAGCTATCATCGGATTTAGTAAATTAATATAATTGCTTACTTTGTCGTCCTGAAAACAATTATGAAGAAAATTAAGATTGACATTTTATTACCAACACATGGAACAAAATACTAAACATTTGATATTCTGCATTTATAAGAAAAATGTCTGCAAAGATTATTAAATGGGATGATTTTTGCGATGCGACATGCAATTTATTATTCACTAGCGGACGTCCCGCGGTTTCACCCGCATAGTTCCCGTTCCCGTGGGAGTACGGGGATAAAATATATCCTATGTTACTCGTGGATAATGTAGCTTTCGAATGGTGAAAGAATTTTTAAAAACGGTCCAGTAGTTTTTAAGCCTATTCATTACAACCAAACAAACAAACAAACAAAGTTTTCCTCTTTATAATATTATTATTAGTGTAGATTAGCTTCTGCCCACGACTTCGTTCGCGTGAAGTTTTGATATCGCAACGCATCGCCTGCTCAACGGAAGCTTTTAACCCGCTTGCAACATTTCTTATTGCTGCTCCGCTCCTTTTGGTCATAGCGTGATGTTATACAGCCTATAGCCTTCCTCTATATCTAACGCAAAAAGAATTTTTCAATTCGAGCCGGTAGTTCCTGAGATTAGCGCGTTCAACCAAACAAACAAACTCTTCATCATCATCATCATCTCAGCCGAAAGACGTCCACTGCTGGACATAGGCCTCCCCCAAGTGTCGCCACATTGACCAGTCCCTTGCGACTCGCATCCACCGGATTCCCGCAACCTTCACCAGGTCATCGGTCCACCTAGTGGGAGGTCTTCCAACGCATCGTCTTCCGGTTCGCGGTCGCCACTCCAGAACTTTTCGGCCCCATCGGCCATCCGTTCTGCGAGCAATGTGCCACTGCCACTGCCCACTGCCACTTAAGTTTAGCAATTCTTCGGGCTACGTCGGTGACCTTGGTTGAACAAACTCTTCTGCTTTATAATATTAGTATAGATTTTATTTCATGCTAGTCGGTAAGTGTCCCACGGGGGCGTTTTTAATATCCCATTATTGTATTTACGGGTCAATCAACTGCCTTTTGCCTATTACATTGGGGTCGGTTGAATACCAGTTTTTTTTTCTGCCCCCCACGGCCCAGTTAACACTGGGTATAACGATACTCCTTGGTAAGATTGGTCATCAGATTTTTGGGATCTGACTACCAGTTATGACTGTCGAAGATCCACAACACCCAATACAAACACCTTTAGTACCGTCGACCACCCGTTATTGGTAACAAAATCAACATAAGCTGGCCTCTTGTTCTATTCTTAAACCGCACTACGTTAGTTAGCCGCACCGGGCTGAAGTCGCATTTCAAATTAACAAAAAGTCATGGCGGCCCGCCAGTAGTTGTTTAGTGGCTACTATTTTTTTTTACTTAAAAAAAAAACAAAACCGATTTCCAGACCGATCTTAATATATAACCATATTTTACATGATTTAAGGTGCGTCCAAAAATTTAATTTAATAAATATATAATTTACTTACGGCGGGAGCGGCCTTGAAAAATAAAAATAAAAAAATACACATTAGTACTTTTCAACAATGCAAGCAAAGAAGACATTGCACCAGTTACATTCAAATCTCTTTATTAGGAGGCAAACCTATTGCCATGAACCGATAGAAAAATCAAATAAAAAGCTTGCGACCACTAGACTACCTAAGCAGTCATTCCATTACGTGTTATGATCTATCTTTACTGCCATTAATTATTGTCTTCTACCATAATTTCACTCTTACAATCACAACACAATATCTAACTATCATCGGATTACTATAATTACTTACTGCGTCGTCCTGAAAATATTTATGGAGAAAATTAAGATTAACATTTTAAAATCAACACAGGAGACGAAATACTAAATATTTTGTAAATTGTTCATTTTAATGGAAAATAAGCCCTTAAATATTGTAAAGTAGGATGAATTTTAGTATGCAATACGACATGCAGATTTATATTCATGTAATTTCATACTAGTCGGTAGGTGTCCCACGGGGATGTTTAAAGGGGAATAGGCTCCAAATTTTATCCGTCAAAATGTGTGGCTATCTTCGAGGCGAAAGACAAACAAGGTTTTCACTTGTTTTATTACTTACGGCCTGTAAATTATAGGAAAACTTTGATTAACATTGACACTTAGGATTTGAATGCCAACGACCCGTCACTGGCAACAAAATCAGCATAAGCTGACTTGTAGCCAGTTATTTTTTTGACTTTTTTAAAACACTAAGAAGTGAGGGACCGTCTTGTTTATTTTTTACTTTCGAAAAAAAAATGATGTCTAGACTGATCTTAGTAAATAACCATCGTTTTACATAATTTAAAGTACATCAAAAATTTCATTCAATAACTATATAATTCACTTACTGCGGGAGAGGCCTTGAAAATGGAATAAAAAAAATAACATTAAGACTTTTAAACAATGCAAGCAGGAAAGACATTTCACCAGATAGTACCACATATATTCAATTCTCATGCAAGAGGAAGCGCGCCTATAGGCATCAACCGACAGAAAAATCGTGTCGAAACAAAGGTGAAAATTAAATGTAGCTACAGTCCCAGTCACAAGACATAAAAACTGTGAAATTACTGTAGTAGCCCATTCCCTAGCTCTCCCTAGATCTCTATGGAGAAGAACGGGTAAGAAACTCCATGGACACTCTTGTTGTTACAAAATCTTGGTTACATCATTTCTGTTGAGATGATGCATTATGTGAGAACAATGTAACAAGATGTGCACGATAAAGGTGTCCATAGTAAAAACAAACAAAAACAATTCAAAAATAAAGTAATTCATTCAAAAAAAAGCCGTGGCGACCAAGAGCTGACCAGTCCCAACCGACAGCGGCCGTTCACGAACATGACGCATGTATCAGCATCATTCAAACCAAATAGATATTTGGGTTTTCCTATCGGTTGATAGCGAGGCGGTCATTCCCTTACGTATTATGATGTATCTTTATTGTCATTAATTATTGTCTTCTACTTTAATTTCACCTTTACAATCACACCAAAATATTTAAATAACATCGGATTTAATTAATTATACTGATTTACTTACTGCGCCATCCTGAAAGTAATTAAAGACAAAATTAAGAGTTACGTTTTAACACCCAACAAAATACTAAATTTTAATTTTAACGAAAAACGACCTGCAATGATTGTAAAGTAGGATGATTTTTGCCACGCAGTGCGACATGCAACTTTACAGTCATTAATTCTAGTCTGTAAGTGTCCCTCGGAGACGTTTACACTTTCATATGTTATTGTATTTATTGGTTTTTCATCATTTGCCCTACTATGTAGGCTTCCAGTCTAACTGCATGCAGTTGAATACCAGTAACTTACATGTAGGGATTGTCTTTCTGTCCTCCACGAAACAGTTAGTTCTATAATGTATTACGATACTCCTTGGTCGGACTAGTTTTCAGATTTTCGGGATCTACCAGTAACGACTGTAAAATATCCATATTCAACTTTCCAGACTGCTTAACGTTGTTTCCGAGGCACGGAGTGCACTTGGTATATAATAGTTATAAGGATAGGTTATATCAAGTCAGCATTTAACATCGGAAAATTAGATAAGCATTGACACTTATAATTCGAAAGCCGACCACCCACCATTGGCAACAAAATCAGCATAAATATGCTGGCTTCTTTTTCTATTGATTTACCGTATTAGGTTAGCCGCACCGGGCCGCAGTCGCATTTTGATTAACAAAAAGCCAGTGCGTTTCGCCAGTAGCAGCTTGTATTTTTTTTTTCTGACTTCTTTCAAAAACTGAGAAGTGAAGGACTATCTTATGTATTTTTTACGTTAGAAAAATGCTGATTTCCAGACTAAATATCTTTCGTTATTTCACATCGAATTAAAATAATTGAATTGAATATTAAGTAATTGTTTTAAAATTGTTTCATTACTTACAGGCTAGAAATGATTAAAAATATCAGATTAACACTGACGGTAATGAAATTTCATTTCATTCATCAATCGTTTCAATCTCGATAATAAGCTGGCCTCTTTTTCTAATTATTTACCGTACTACGTTAGCCGCAGTGGGCCGCAGTCGCATTTCAATTAACAAAAGTCGCTGCGGCCCGCCTGTAGTAGCTCCATCGCTACTATTTTTTAATTTTTTCAAAACACTAAGACCAGGACTAAGTGAGGGACCACCTTACGTATTTTTACATTAGGAAAGAAAACTGATTTCTAGATGGATCTTAATAAATAACCAGCTTTTTACATAACTTTGGGTACGTCAAAAATTTAATACAATAAATTATAAAATTTACTTACTGCGGGAGTGGCCTTGAAAATAAAATGAAAAGAAAAACACATTAGTACTTTTAAACAACGCAAAAAAAGAAGACATTTTCACCAGTTATATTAAAATCTCTTGTATTATATTAGGGCCAATTTATTACATCACAGTTGACATTTGTCAGGTCTAAGGACAGGTTACTTTATTATGCCATTATTGCAATAAATATGTAATCATAATTGAAAAAAAAATAAGCAATTGTGCAGTTCTAACTTCGAAAAATTAATAGTATTTTAAGCCAGCCGTTACAAGGTTTCCTTGTTGTATTTTGATAAAGTGTCAAATGTGATCTATTAATTATTTTTCTCTACTGTAGGAGGCGGGCGGGATATTGCCAATCATCCTATAGAAAAAAAAAATTAAAAGCTTGCGATCACCACCGAGGCAGTCACTTAATTACGAGTCTTTACTGTCATTCATTATTGTCTTCTACTATAATTTCGCTCTTACAATCACAACACAATACCTAACTATCATCGGATTTAATTAAATACTTACTGCGTCCTGAAAATAATTATAGAGAAAGTTAAGATTGACCATTGTGCACCAAAGCAGGTGATGTAATACTAATGATATTGTAAATAGTTCATTTTAATGAAAAAAACCTCAAATATTGTAAAGTAAAATGATTTCTGCCATGTAATGCGACACGCAATTTTACTTTAATTTAACGTAAGACGTTTATTATAGAATCGGCTTTGAAGTCTGCCCCAAGGTCCAATTTTCATAAGATGAACGTCCTTGAAAAGAGCTTTTTAAGGAAAACCATTGCTACTACCACGACTTATGGCAATTTGCAGTCCGTTCGGAGTAATTGAGTTAAAGGGTAACTAGTCGGTAAACGAAGCTAAGATTTATTTTACATATATATTAGATATTATAACCCATTGCTTAGAGCTTTTAAAGCGTTTTACCTTTGCCAGTAAAACGTCTTTCACGAATACGTTATCCGTTAGAAGTTAGGTTTTCAAATTTTCGGGATTTAGGTAACTACCAAAAACGACTGTCAAAAATCCGCAATCAACCCCCCAGACCAAAATGGCTTAAAGTGGTCTCCGAGGCACGGAAGGCACTCAGTATGTAATATTAGCATTTCACATCGAAAGAGACGCTATTGTAAAATTAAATAAGTTTTTAATTTATTTATTTCATAACTTACGGGCTGAAAATTTTAAGAAAACTTTAATTAACATTGACACTTTAACTAACATTGATTCTAAAGCCGACGGCCACGGCCCAGTTAACACTGGGTATAACGATACTCCTTGGTAAGATTGGTCATCAGATTTTTGGGATCTGACCAGTTATGACTGTCGAAGATCCACAACACCCAATACCAACACCTTTAGTACCGTCGACCATCCGTCATTTGCCACAAAATCAGCATAAGCTAGCCTCTGTTTCTATTGAAATACCTTACAACGTTAGACGCACCGGGCCGCAACCAGTCGCATTTCAACTACCAAAAAGCCGGTGCGGCCCACCAGTAGTACCTTATAGTAGCTTGTTTTGTTTTTTTTCTTTAATTTTTAAAACACATAGAATTGAGGGACTGTCTTAAGTATTTTTAACGTTAGATTAAACTTGTTTTCCAGACTGATCTTAATAAATACCCTTGTTTAAACTGATTGTCAGATTTTCGAGATCTGACATACACTACAATTTACTTTGGGAGTGGTCTTGAAAATGAAATAAAAAAAAACATTAATTATTGTCTCCTACTATAATTTCGCCCTTACAATCACAACACAATATTTGATTATCATCGGATTTAGTTAGTTACTATGATTACTTACTGCGTCGTCGCCCTGAAAATAATTGTAAGGAATATTAAGATTGACATTTAGCACCAACTTATGGGAGAAAATACATAGTTTTTGTAAATAATTCGTTTTATTGAAAACAAAAGCCCGCAAAGACTGCTAGTCAGGATGATTTTTGCCATGCGACATACAATTTTACGTTTATTTAATTTCATACCATTCGTTGTCCCACGGGGACGTTTCCCCATTAATGTATTTATGGGTTCTAAGTTTTGCACTTGTTTTATTACTTACGGGCTGAAAATTATAAAACATTTTACATTAACATTGACACTTATGATTCGAAAACCGACCACCCGTCATTAGTAACAAAATCAGCATAAGTGGGCCTCTTTTTCTATTTATATTCCATACTACGCAAGCCGCACCTGGCCGCAGCACATTTCAATTAACAATAAGCCGGTGTGGCCCGCCAATAGTATCTCAGTATTTTTTTTACTTTTTTAAAATACTAAGAAGTGAAGGACTGTCTTGTATTGTCTACGTTCTAAAAAATAACACCCAGACTGTTCTTTATAACTACTCCTTAGTAGAACTGTTGTCAGATTTTCGAATTCTGACTACCAGTAATGACTAGTAAAGATCCACAATTAACACCCAAGACCAACGCCGGTTTCCAATGCAAGGATGACACTCGGTATGAAATGGTATTAGGTACTAACATTCTGAAAAGTTATGGTCAAGTTAGCTTTTAACATCGAATCATGACACTATCGCTAAATTAAATATGTTTTATCATTTCACATCGAAAAATAATTAAGTAAATGTTTCATAATTGTTTCATTACTCACGGGCTGAAAATAATTAAAAAGAAAATAGATTAACATTGACACTAATAATTCGAAAGCCATTAGTATCGTCGATCACCCGTTATTGGTAACTAAATAAGCATAAGCTGGCCTCTAGTTCTATTTATTTACCGAACTACTCTAGCCGTACCGAGCCGCAGTCGCATTTCAATGAAGAAAACGTCCGTCACGTCCGCATGGTGTCGGACGTAAAGAATAGCACCATCCCATATCTTCCCGTGGGTGTCGTAAGAGGCGACTAAGGGACTTACCAGAGAATGGGCAGCAGCGTTCTCTGTGCTTTTGTAACTACCGTACAGCGATCGCCAACCCGCCTGCCAAGCGTGGCGATTATGGCAAAACCCCCCCAAATGGACATCACATTAAATAAATGGCCCCTAGTGCCCGGCAGCCCGTCTACCCTCGACTACGGCAGCGGTCGAGGTTATGGCGTGGCAAGGGGTGCGAAGAATCCCCGGATGGGATCCGGCTGCCTATACCAACGACTGGACCTGGCAACATATAACACGCGCACACTTCGGACCGACGAGAAGATAGCGGAACTCGAGGAGGAGTTGAGCAGGCTGCGATGGAGTATTGTGGGATTATCTGAAGTCCGAAGAGAGGGGGAGGACACGATAATCCTAAAATCCGGCAGCCTGCTTTATTTCCGAGAGGGTGACCGCCAGTCTCAGGGTGGTGTTGGGTTTATCGTCCACAAGTCCCTCGTGAACAACGTGGTGAAGATCGAGAGTGTGTCGACCAGGGTGGCGTACCTTATACTCAGAATATCCTCAAGATATTCGCTGAAGGTCATACAGGTCTACGCCCCGACCTCGGCACACCCCGACGACGAAGTGGAGACCATGTATGAGGATATCTCTAAAGCCATGCATGGTTTCAAAACTTACTTCACCGTTGTCATGGGGGACTTCAACGCAAAACTGGGCAAACGAGACGGGGATGAGTTGCAGGTGGGGCAATTTGGAGTTGGACGTCGGAACCACCGGGGCCACCAACTTGCTAGTTTTATGGAGAAGGAGGGCCCTCTATATGATGAACTCCTTCTTCAAAAAGCGTGAGCACAGAAAGTGGACCTGGCAGAGTCCAGATGGTGCAACAAAAAACGAGATTGACTTCATCATGTCAACCAAGAAGCAAATGTCCAATGATGTCTCCGTGATCAATTCGGTGAAAACCGGGAGCGATCACCGCATGGTGAGAGGCACATTGAACATCAATATCAAGCTAGAAAGGTCTCGACTGATGAAGTCTACGCTCCGTCCAGCACAGATCCAAATCCAAAACCCCGAAAGCTTTCAGCTCGAACTCCAGAACCGTTTCGAGTGCCTAGGGAGCTCAGTGGACGAATACAACGATGGGTTCGTGGAAACTGTCCATACGACCGGGTCTAAGTTCTTCAAGACACGTCGTACAGATCAGAAAAAGAGGCTATCCGATCAAACTCTCAAGCTCATGAAGGAGCGGCGTGAGATGATCCTGCAGTCTTCAGACGAGGCGTTGAAATACCGGCAGCTCAATAGGCAGATCTCTAAATCCTTGAAGAGCGACCTCCGCCGCTTTAATACCGAGCGCATTAAAGACGCAATCGAACGGAACAGAGGCTCCAAGGTATTTTCAAGAGATCTGGCTATTGGGCAGAGCCAGCTCACGAAACTGAAGACCGACGATGGCAGGATCTTATCCGCCAAACCGGAGCTACTGAGGGAGATCGAGAGCTTCTATGGACAGTTGTACACGTCAACCAGCAAACCCATTGTCGACCTAGCAAACGACCCAAGAGCTAGACTAACCCGACACTATACCGAAGACATCCCGGACGTCAGCCTGTACGAGATTAGGATGGCTCTGAAACAGCTCAAAAACAACAAGGCACCGGGGGATGACGGAATTACGGCCGAACTCCTGAAGGCGGGTGGAAAACCGGTACTTAAGGCCCTTCAGAAGCTGTTTAATTCCGTCATACTCGAGGGGAAAACGCCACAGGCATGGTGCAGGGGTGTGGTGGTGCTCTTCTTCAAGAAGGGTGACAATGCCCGGTTGAAGAATTACAGGCCCATCTCACTTCTAAGCCATGTCTACAAGTTGTTTTCCAGAGTCATCACGAATCGTCTCGCGCGCAGGTTTGACGATTTCCAGCCACCCGAACAAGCCGGTTTCCGAAAAGGCTTTAGCACCGTGGACCACATACATACGCTTCGGCAGGTTATACAGAAGACCGAAGAGTACAACTTTCCTCTCTGTTTAGCGTTTGTGGACTACGAGAAAGCCTTTGATTCGATCGAGACTTGGGCTGTACTGCAGTCTCTCCAACGGTGCCAAATTGACTACCGGTACATCGAGGTGTTGAAGTGTTTGTACAAAAACGCCACCATGTCAGTCCGACTTCAGGACCAAGCCTCGGAACCTATCCTTCTGCAGCGAGGTGTAAGACAGGGAGACGTCATATCTCCGAAACTGTTCACCGCTGCACTGGAGGATGTCTTCAAGGTTCTGGACTGGAGAGGGCTAGGCATCAACGTCAATGGCGAGTACATCACTCACCTTCGGTTTGCCGACGATATAGTGGTCATGGCTGAGACCATGGAGGACCTCAGTACAATGCTCGATGACCTCAGTAGAGCTTCCGAAAGAGTGGGTCTAAAAATGAACATGGACAAGACGAAGGTCATGTTGAATGCCCATGTCACACCCATTCCTATCAAGATCGGAGGCTCTACACTCGAAATTGTAGACGATTATGTAGACCTAGGACAAACGGTCCAGTTAGGTAGGTCTAATTTCGAGAAAGAGGTCAATCGTCGAATCCGACTCGGCTGGGCAGCGTTCGGGAAACTGCGCGGTATCTTCTCGTCCAACTTACCGCAGTGTCTCAAGACGAAAGTCTATGACCAGTGTGTGTTGCCAGTGATTACATACGGGACCGAAACGTGGTCGCTCACAATGGGCCTTATCAAAAGGCTTAAAGTCACTCAAAGGGCAATGGAGAGGGCTATGCTCGGAGTTTCCTTGCGTGATCGAATCAGAAATGAAGACATCCGCAAGAGAACCAAGGTCACCGACGTAGCCCGAAGAATTGCTAAACTTAAGTGGCAGTGGGCAGGGCACATTGTTCGCAGGACGGATGGCCGTTGGGGCCGAAAAGTTCTGGAGTGGCGACCGCGAACCGGAAGACGATGTGTTGGAAGACCTCCCACTAGGTGGACCGATGACCTGGTGAAGGTTGCGGGAATCCGGTGGATGAGAGTCGCAAGGGACCGGTCAATGTGGCGACACTTGGGGGAGGCCTATGTCCAGCAGTGGGCGGCGTCTTTCGGCTGAGATGATGATGAACCATCTTTTTACGTAATTCTGGGTACGTCAAAAAATTCATTCTACAACTATATTTTTATTTACTTCGGGAGTGTTTTTGAAAATGTAATAAAATAAAACACACTAAAACTTTTAAACAATGCACGCAAAGAAGATATTTAACCAGTTATATTCAAATCTCTTGTATTAGGAGGCGAGCATATTGCCATCAACCGATAAAACAACCCAATGAAAAGTTTGCGACCACTAGACCACCGAGGCACTCATTCCGTTTCGTTTTATGATCTAAATATTTTCAAATTTTTCAAGAAAGAATACTTTTCTCCAGACGTATCGAGAGAAACCACCAGCTGCCAGGCACACGTCGACGACTTCTAACATCGCACCCCATGATTTTACCCTTACTATCACAACACAATATTTAACTATCATCGGATTTAGTTATACAGGGTGCAATTTTTGTCATAGGCAATATTTTAATCTAAGGCTCTACTTACGATACTGATTGCATTAGGGCTAATAATTCGCAACTTCAAAACATTTTTAATGCAAGTATGTAAAACCTTAAAAATGTTAGTAAGCGTCTCAAAGTATCAACGCGGCGCGTAGATACGCGGCATTGCGCGTGACCTCTTTTGACCCCGCCCGACTCATCATATATGGTAAGTTGCTTACGATTTGATCCAACTTTTTCTTCATACTTTGCCGGCTTAGGACGGTCAAAACTACGTTAACTAATACAAAATAAAACAAAAAATGTTTATGTAAGTTGTGCATGTGCTGGCACGTGAAAAGATGAAAAATCCAACAGGTTTTGTGTGGTTCTTAAAATAAGACCCCGTGATGGAATTGGGTCGTTCGGGTAGTGGCGATGAAATTTCACGTGTTTGCATTTGCACAAGACTGTTAGTACGATCGTAAATAGTGACCATATGGAAGTACTGTTGATTTGTGTACTTAGCCTGCACATTACGCGGTCGAGGCATCGTTATCACAACCACAGAATCGTCACAACAGTAATTGACTGACACACACTACACACTTTACAGTAAAGTCCACTAACACAATCCAAGTTTCTTTACCGAGTACGATACGAGAGGCGCTAGCGACGATTACGTCACAGGAGTAATGGATTATACACGTCAATACACTCGTATTTTTGCATGAAGAAGCGGGACGGAGAGAGTTAGTTCGAGGTGGCCGGCATGCGTTTGAGCTATTGTTAAGGATATGCCGCGCTCGCGGTGGCCGGCAGCAAGCTAGTTATTATTGTTATTTGATGTTTGTTTACTTTTCGTTACGAGTTACACTGCGCTTTAAAATTTTGATACTTCAAGACTTATTGGGGTTTATGAAGTATTTTTTTTATTACCTTTAGTGCTTATTTGCAACATTATGCCTTTGCAATGTGATTTACTACATTTTTAAGGTTTTCCATACTTGCATGAATAATATTTTAGATTTGCGAATTATTAGCCCTAATGCCATCAGTATCGTGAGTAGAGCCTTTGATTAAAATATTGCCTATGACTAAAATTGCACCCTGTATAATTACTTACTGGGGCATCCTGAAAATAATTATAGAGAAAATTAAGATAGACATTTTTACACCAACGTAGGAGAGAAAACACTTAATATTTTGTAAATAGTTCATTTTATTGAAGAAAAAAAGCTCGCAATGATTGTAAAGTAGAATGATTTTTGCCAAGCGACACACAATGTTACATTCATTTAATTCAATACTAGTCGGTAAGTGACCCACGGGAACATTTTCTCATTGTTGCATTTATGTATCCTTCATCATCTGTATCGCTTTTTCCCTACTATGTTGGGGTCGGCTTCCAGTCTAACTGTTTGCAATTGAATACCTACATTTAAAATACTAGTGTATTTTAAATGTAGGAATTGCCTTTCTATTCTACGACCTAGTTAGTACTGGGTATGACAATACTCCTTGGTCAGACTAGTTGTCAGATTTTAATACTCTGACTACCAGTAATGACTGTCAAAGATCCACAATCAACAAGCAAAAGCTATGGCTTAACGTGGGTGCCGAGGCTTGGAGGGCACTTGCTAAGTAATAGTTATAAGGATAGGTTATATCAAGTTAGCATATCACATTGAAAAATGACGCTGTTGCAAAATTAAATATGTTTTAGACTTGTTTCATTACTTACGGGCTGAAAATGATAAAACAAACTTAGATTAACATTCACACTTATGATTCAAAAACCGAGCAACCGTCACTGAAAACCAAATCAGCATGCCTCTTTTTTTATTTTACTACGCTAGCCGTGTCAGGCCGCAGTCGCATTTCAATTAAGAAAAAGCCGATGCGGCCCGCCAATAGTATCTTAGTAGCTATTTTTTTGCTTGTTTAAACAGTAATGAGTGACTGTATTTTGTATTTTTATGTTAGAAAAAGTACTGGTTTTTAGACTGATCTTTGGTCGATCTGGTTGTCAGGTTTTCGAGTTCTGACTACCAGTAACGACTGCTAAAGATGCACAATTAACACCCAAGATCAACGGCTTAACGTAGATTCTGAGACATGGATGACACTCGGTACGAAAAAATGGTTAGAGTTACTTACATTCTGAAAATAATAAGTTATGGTCAAGTTAGCTTTTCACGTCGTAATATGACACTATTGCTAAATTAAAAATGTTCCATTATTTGACATCAAAAAATTATGAAGTAAATGAATTTAAAATTAAGTGTTGTAACTTAGTGGGGTAGTATTTTTTTGACTTTTTTAAAACACAGAAAAAGAGTTGTTATGTATTTTTTACGTACAAAGAAAACTGATTTTTGTACTGATCTTAATAAACAGGATGGAATTTTCCAATGCCACCTGGAGGGAAAGTACTCTTAACACTAGGGATAGCAAATTTTACACAAAGGAAATATTTCGTTATTAAAAAAAAAAAATCTGCATTCACAACTTTTTGAATATTCGCTTGACACACTCGGGCATCGAACCCCGGATGGATCGACTAAAGTTCGAAAAAATAACATTCTGTACCCTTATGACATCAATTGATTAATTGCATTTATCCCATTGAAATTATAACTGTTCTTTAGTTTTATGGTTTTTCCTTCATTTAATTCAGCTGGCTAGTTTGTTAGAGAGGTTTGATCCATGAGATTGCCCCCCTATCGATTTATGTAATCTCCAGTATTTAGATTACTTTCCCTCCAAGTGGCATTGGAAAATTTTATCCTGCATAGCCATCTTTTTTAATGATTTCAGGTACGTCAACATTCAAAACTATTTAATTTACTTCAGGAGTGGCCTTGAAAATGTAATATAAAAAAACACATTCATTATTGTCTCCTACTATAATTTCACCTTTACAATCTCAACACAATATTTGATTATCATCGGATTTAGTTAGTTACTATAATTACTTACTGCGTCGTCGCCCTGAAAATAATTATAGGGAACATTAAGATTGACATTGTAACACCAACTTAGGGGAGAAAATACATAATTTTTGTAAGTAATTCATTTTATTGAAAACAAAAGCCCGCAAAGATCGTTAGGCAGGATGATTTTTACCATGCGACATACAATTTTACGTTTATTTAATTTCATACTATTCGTTGTCCCACGGGGACGTTTTCCCGTTATTATATTTATGGGTTCTAAGTTTTGCACTTGTTTTATTACTTACGGGCTGAAAATGAAGCCAGTGCGGCCCGCCAATAGTATCTTAGTATTTTTTTTTACTTTTTAAAATACTAAGAAGTGAGTCTTATCTAGTGTCTACGTTAAAAGAAATAACATCCAGACTGATATTTATAAGTACTCCTTAGTAGAACTGTTTGTCAGATTTTCGAATTCTGATTACCAGTAACGACTAGTAAAGATCCACAGTTAACACCCAAGACCAACGTGGGTTTCCGAGGCAAGGATGACACTCGATATGAAATGGTATGAGGTAAAGTTATGGTCAAGTTAGCTTTTAACATCGAATCATGACACTATCGCTAAATTAAATATGTTTTAACATTTCACATCGAAAAATAATTAAGTAAACTTTAAGACTTTTAAACAATGCCAGCTAAGAAGATATTTTACCAGTTATATTCAAATCTCTTGTATTAGGAGGCGAGCATTATTGCCGTCAACCGATAAAACAACCCAATGAAAAGCTTGCGACAACTAGACCACCGAGGCACTCATTTCATTACGTTTTATGATATAAATATTTACTAATTTTTCAAGAAAGATTACTTTTCTCCAGACGTATCGAGAGGAACCAAGAGCTGCCAGGCACACGTCGAGGACTTCTGACATGGCACTCCATAATTTACCCTTACTATCACATCACAATATTTAACTATCATCGGATTTAGTTATATAATTACTTACTGGGGCATCCTGAAAATAATTATATAGAAAATTAGGATATACTCGTACATTTAATTCAATACTAGTCGGTAAGTGATCCACGGGAACGTTTTCCCATTATTGTATTTATGGATCCTTCAACATCTGTCTAGCATTTTCTATTTTGAAGTCGGCTTCCAGTCTAACTGTTTGCAGTTGAATACTAATATTTTACATGTAGGAATTGCCTTTCTATTCTACGACCTAGTTAATACTGGGTATTACAATACTCCTTGGTCAGACTAGTTGTCAGATTTTTAGACTCTGACTACCAGTGACGACTGTCAAAGATCCACAATCAACATCCTTTCAACAAGGACGGGTCGATGTTGAAATTAAATAAAACAAGCTGTAAGTATGATCTTAAATAAATTATTTTTTTTATTTGAAAGGCCTATAAATGCCATTATTTATGAAATATGACATCGTTTAAACACTACCGCGGCTTCGAACGGTGGCACAAATCCAAGAGGTCCAATTTTCAATTACTCTACTGCATAGATCCGGCTGAATCTGAGCGATGGCCTGCATTATGTTGACTTTCAGGGCATCGATTGATTGCAGATTATTGGCATAGACCTGCGACTTGAGAAAACCCCAAAAGAAAAATTTGTGGTCGTCCCATATACGGCAATTTTGCTTATTAACAAAACCATTCATCCAAAAATGCGCCTCGTCGCTAAAGATGATTTTTCGGCCAAAATCGGGGTCCTCTTCCAAACGTTCTGTAGCCCAGTCAGCGAACGACGGCGTTGTCTATGATCATTCACTTTGAGCTCCTGGGTCAGTTGGATCTTGAACGGGTATAGGCCCAAGTCCCGACGCAAAATTCGCCAAGTTGAAGTCTGCGAAAGGCCGAGTTCTCGTGCACGGCGAGAAATCGGCTGGCTCGGATTCTCCTGCACACTCTCACGGACAGCAGCAATGTTCTCGGCCGATCTGGCGTTCCTTTGAGGTAAGGGTGTTGGTTGGTTGTTAACCGAACCAATCGTCTCGAATTTGGTCACCAAACGTTGCAGAGTCGACTTTGAAGGGCCACCGCGTCTATGGTAAAATGGACGTAATGCGCGCAACGTTTGCACTAACGAACACTTATTATTATAATAAAATTTTATCATTTGAACGTGCTGCTCAATCGTGTAACTTGCCATGGTGATTTGGCATCAGTAACTGAAGAAATAACAACGCATTTGACAGCTGCCGCCAAAACAACATGGCTGCCACAAACTGTCAACATCGACCCGCCCTATTTGAAAGACCCTTTAGTTATAAGGATAAGTTATATCAAGTTAGCATTTCACATTGAAAAATAACGCTGTTGCAAAATTAAATATATTTTGCACTTGTATCATTACTTACGGGCTGAAAATTACAAAACAAACTTAGATTAACATTGACACTTATGATTCGAAAACCAACCAACCGTCACTGAAAACCAAATCAGCAATAGCCTCTTTTTCTATTTTACTACGCTAGCCGTATCAGGCCGCAGTCGCATTTCAATTAAAAAAAAAGCCGGTGCGGCCCGCCAATAGTAACTTAGTAGCTAGTATTTTTTTACTTGTTTTAAACACTAATGAGTCTTTTGTATTTTTATGTTAGAAAAAGTACTGGTTTTTAGACTGATCTTTGGTCGATCTGGTTGTTGTTTTTTGGTCGAATTCTGACTACGAGTAACGACTGTTAAAGATCCACAATTAACACCCAAGATCAACGGTTTAACGTGGTTTCTTTTTTTTATTTATATACCATAATACGCCGCACCGGGCCGCAGACGCATTTCAATTTACAAAAAGTTGTTGCGGCCCACCTGTAGTAGCTGAGTGGTCAGTATTTTTTTAAACACTAAGTAGTGAGGGACCGTCTAGTGCATTTTTACGTTAAAAATAAACTACTTTCCAGACTGATCCTAATAAATAACCATCTTTTTTCATGATTTTAGGTTCGTTTATAATTTTATTGAATCACTAATTTAGAATTTACTTAAATAGGGTCTTGAAAATTAAATAAAAAAACACATTAAAACTTTTAAATGATGCAAGCAAAGTAGACAATTTCACCAGTTATATACATCAAGCGATAGAAAAACCCAATAAAAAGCTTGCGACCACTAGACCACCGAGGCACTCATTTCATTACGTTTTATGATGTAAGTATTTTCTAATTTTTCAAGAAAGACTACTTTTCTCCAGACGTATCGAGAGGAACCACCAGCTGCCAAAAACACGTCGAGGAATTCCGACATCGCACCCCATAATTTTACCCTTACTATATCAACACAATATTTAACTATCATCGGATTTAGTTAGTATTTAATTACTTACTGGGGCATCCTGAAAATAATTTTAGAGAAAATTAAGATAGACATTTTTACATCAACTTAGGAGAGAAAACACTTAATATTTTGGAAATATTTCATTTTATTGAAAAAAAAGCTCGCAAAGATTGTAAAGTAAAATGATTTTTGCTTTGCGACACAGAATTTTACATTCATTTAATTCAATACCAGTTGGTAAGTGACCCACGGGAACGTTTTCCCTTTATTGTATTTATGGATCCTTCATCATCTGTCTAGCCTTTTAACTACTAATGTTGGGGTCGGCTTCCAGTCTAACTGCTTGCAATTGAATACTAGTATTTTAAATGTAGGAATTGCCTTTCTATTCTACGACCTAGTTAGAACTGCGTATTACAATACTCCTTGGTCAGACTAGTTGTCAGATTTTTAGACTCTGACTACCAGTAACGACTGTCAAAGATCCACAATCAACAAGCAAGAGATATGGCTTAACGTCGATGCCGAGGCTTGGAGGGCACTTGGTATGTAATAGTTATAAGGATAGATTATATCAAGTTAGCATATCACATTGAAAAATGACGCTGTTGCAAAATTAAATATATTTTGCACTTGTTTCATTACTTACGGGCTGAAAATGATAAAACAAATTTAGATTAACATTGACACTTATCATTCAAAAACCGACCAACCGTCACTGAAAACCAAATCAGCATAAGCCTCTTTTTCTATTTTACTACGCTAGCCGTGTCAGGCCGCAGTCGCATTTCAATTAAGAAAAAGCCGATGCGGCCCGCCAATAGTATCTTAGTAGCTAGTTTTATTTTACTTGTTTTAAACACAAATGAGTGACTGTCTTTTGTATTTGTATGTTAGAAAAGTACTGGTTTTTAGACTGATCTTTGGTCGATCTGGTTGTCTGGTTTTCGAGTTCTGAAACCTTTTTTCTTTCTTTCTTTCTTACTACCAGTAACGACTGTTAGAGATACACAATTAACACCCAAAATCAACGGCATATTGTGGTTTCCGAGACATGGATGACACTCGGTATGAAATGGTTAGAGGTACTTACATTCTGAAAATAATAAGTAATGGTCAGGTTAGCTTTTCACATCGTAAAATGACACTATTACTAAATTAAAAATGTTTTATTATTTGACACCGAAAAATTATGAAGTAAATTAATTTAAAATTAAGTAAATGTTTTACAATTATATCATTACTGAGCTGAGAGAGATTAACATTGACGCTAATGATTCCAAAACCATTCGTTTTGGAATCATTAGTAATCTGCTAATTAGTACCGTCGACCATCCGACACTGGTAGCAAAATCAGCATAAGCTGGGATCTTTTTATATTCTTATATAATAATACTACGCTAGCGGAACCGGGCCGCAGTCTAATTAACAATACCTAATCTGGTGCGGCCCGTGTGTTGTAACATAGTGGGGAGTAATTTTTTTGACTTTTCTTAAACACAGAAGAGGTGTTATATATTTTGTACGTACGAAGACAACTGATTTATGTACTGATCTTAATATACAGGATGGAATTTTCCAATGCCACCTGGAGGGAAAGTACTCTTAATACTGGGGATAGCAAATTTTACACAAAGGAAACATTTATTTATTTATTTATTTAAACTTCATGTACAATAGTGGTACATAGGCGGACTTAACGCCACAAGGCATTCTCTACCAGTCAACCATTGGGTCAAATAAGACAGCATTGTGATACAGTACAATAAAAATAAACATACCAATTTGCAAGAATAAGATCAAACACATAAATGGGTACCTACATACTAATACATATATAAGCATATAAAATAAACTAATATATATTAAAATACATACAAATAGTCCGAAACACGAGAAACCTTATAATAATTATTACAACTAATGTAGGCTTGTTGGTAAACAATTTAGACAGACTTTAAATAAAACTTCCGAACTGCTCTTTTGAAAGCTAATTTGCTTTCAGCTTTTTTAATGCCAAGGGGTAGCGCGTTCCAGAGTTTTATAGTGGAGATAGCATATGAAGAGGACATAAAACCAGTACGGTGAGAGGGAATTTGAAGGATAAGGTTTTTGGAAGCTCGAAGGTTCCGACTGTGAGAACTACCCAACACCTTAAAATAAGTTTTTAAGTTTATAAGTTTTTAAACATTCCGTTATTAAAAAAAATAACAAATCTGCATTCACAACTTTTTGAATATTCGCTTGACACAATCGGGCATCGAACCGGGGATGGATCGACTAAAGTTCGAAAAGTAACTTTCTGTACCTTTATGGCATCAATCGATAAAGTCAATCATCTGGATCAAATCTCTCTGACAAACATGATCACTTAAATGAAAGGAAAACCATAAATAAAAGTGCTTTACCTAATTGCATTTATCCCATTGAAATTCTAACTGTTCTTTAGATTTTATTGGTTTTCCTACATTTAATTTAGCTGGCTAGTTTGTTAGAGAGGTTTGATCCATGAGATTGCCCCTATCGATTTATGTAATCTCCAGTATTTAGAATACTTTCCCTCCAGGTGGCTTTGGAAAATTCTAGCCTGTATAACCATCTTTAAATGATTTCAGGTACGTCAACATTCAAAACTATTTAATTTACTTCGGGAGTGGCCTTGAAAATGTTATTAAAAAAAACCACATTAATTATTGTCCCCCACTATAATTATTATTTCACTCTCCCGTCCGCATGGTGTCGGACGTAAAGAATAGCACCATCCCATATCTTCCCGTGGGTGTCGTAAGAGGCGACTAAGGGACTTACCAGAGAATGGGCAGCAGCGTTCTCTGTGCTTTTGTAACAACCGTACTGCGATCGCCAACCCGCCTGCCAAGCGTGGCGATTATGGCAAAAGCCCCCCAAATAGACACCGCATTAAATAAATGGCTCCTAGTGTCCGGCAGCCCGTCTACCCTCGACTACGGCAGCGGTCGAGGTTATGGCGTGGCAAGGGGTGCGAAGAATCCCCGGATGGGATCCGGCTGCCTATACCAACGACTGGACCTGGCAACCTATAACACGCGCACACTCCGGACCGACGAGAATATCGACGGAACTCGAGGAGGAGTTGAGCAGGCTACGATGGAGTATTGTGGGATTATCTGAAGTCCGAAGAGAGGGGGAGGACACGATAATCCTAAAATCCGGCAACCTGCTTTATTTCCGAGACGGTGACCGCCAGTCCCAGGGTGGTGTTGGGTTTATCGTCCACAAGTCCCTCGTGAACAACGTGGTCAAGATCAAGAGTGTGTCGACCAGGGTGGCGTACCTTGTACTCAGAATATCTTCAAGATATTCGCTGAAGGTCATACAAGTCTACGCCCCGACCTCGGCACACCCCGACGACGAAGTGGAGACCATGTATGAGGATATCTCTAAAGCCATGCATGGTTTCAAAACTCACTTCACCGTTGTCATGGGGGACTTCAACGCAAAACTGGGCAAACGAGACGGGGATGAGCTGCAGGTGGGGCAATTTGGAGTTGGGCGTCGGAACCACCGGGGCCACCAACTGGCTAGTTTTGTGGAGAAGGAGGGCCTCTATATGATGAACTCCTTCTTCAAAAAGCGTGAGCACAGAAAGTGGACCTGGCAGAGCCCAGATGGTGCAACAAAAAACGAGATTGACTTCATCATCTCAACCAACAAGCAAATGTTCAATGATGTCTCTGTGATCAATTCGGTGAAAACCGGGAGCGATCACCGCATGGTAAGAGGCACATTGAACATCAATATCAAGCTGGAAAGGTCTCGACTGATGAAGTCTACGCTCCGTCCAGCACAGATCCAAATCAATGCCCGGTTGCAGAATTACAGGCCCATCTCACTTCTAAGCCATGTCTACAAGTTGTTTTCAAGAGTCATCACGAATCGTCTCGCGCGCAGTTTTGACGATTTCCAGCTACCCGAACAAGCCGGTTTCCGAAAAGGCTTTAGCACCGTGGACCACATACATACGCTTCGGCAGTTTATACAGAAGACCGAAGAGTACAACTTGCCTCTCTGTTTAGCGTTTGTGGACTACGAGAAAGCCTTTGGTTCGATCGAGACCTGGGCTGTACTGCAGTCTCTCCAACGGTGCCAAATTGACTACCGGTACATCGAGGAAATGAAGTGTTTGTACAAAAACGCCACCATGTCAGTCCGACCTCAGGACCAAGCCTCGGAACCTATCCTTCTGCAGCGAGGTATAAGACAGGGAGACGCCATATCTCCGAAACTGTTCACCGCTGCACTGGAGGATGTCTTGAAGGTTCTGGACTGGAAAAGGCTAGGCATCAATGTTAATGGCGAGTACATCACTCACCTTCGGTTTGCCGACGATATAGTGGTCATGGCTGAGACCATGGAGGACCTCAGTACAATGCTCGATGACCTCAGTAGAGCTTCCGAAAGAGTGGGTCCAAAAATGAACATGGACAAGACGAAGGTCATGTTGAACGCCCATGTCACACCCATTCCTATCAAGATCGGAGGCTCTACACTCGAAATTGTGGACGATTATGTATACCTAGGACAAACGGTCCCGTTAGGTAGGTCTAATTTTGAAAAAGAGGTCAATCGTCGCATTCGACTCGGCTGGGCAGCGTTCGGGAAACTGCGCGGTATCTTCTCGTCCAACTTACCGCAGTGTCTCAAGACGAAAGTCTATGACCAGTGTGTGTGGCCAGTGACATACGGGACCGAAACGTGGTCGCTCACAATGGGCCTCATCAAAAGGCTTAAAGTCACCCAAAGGGCAAAATGGAGAGGGCTATGCTCGGAGTTTCCTTGCGTGATCGAATCAGAAATGAAGACATCCGCAAGAGAACCAAGGTCACCGACGTAGCCCGAAGAATTGCTATACTAAAGTGGCAGTGGGCAGGGCACATTGCTCGCAGAACGGATGGCCGTTGGGGCCGAAAAGTTCTGGAGTGGCGACCGCGAACCGGAAGACGATTCGTTGGAAGACCTCCCACTAGGTGGACCGTTGACCTGGTGAAGGTTGCGGGAATCCGGTGGACGCGAGTCGCAAGGGACCGGTCAATGTGGCGACACTTGGGGAAGGCCTATGTCCAGCAGTGGGCGTCTTTCGGCTGAGATGATGAATGAAGATGATGATAATTTCACCCTTACAATCACAACACAATATTTGATTATCATTGGATTTAGTTAGTTACTATAATTACTTACTGCGTCGTCGCCCTGAAAATAATTATAGGAAACATTAAGATTGACATTTTAACACCAACTTAGGGGAGGAAATACATATTTTTTGAAAATAATTCATTTTTTTGAAAACAAAAGCCCGCAAAGATTGTTAGGCAGGATGATTTTTGCCATGCGACATACAATTTAACGTTTATTTAATTTCATACTATAAGTTGTCCCACGGGGACGTTTTCCCATTATTGTATTTATGGGTTCCAAGTTTTGCACTTGTTTTATTACTTACGGGCTGAAAATTATAAAACGATCTTACATTAACATTGACACTTATGATTCGAAAACCGACCACCCGTCATTGGTAACAAAATCAGCATAAGTGGGCCTCTTTTTCTATTTATATTTCATACTACGCAAGCCGCACCGGGTCGCAGTCTCATTTCAATTAACAATAAGCCGGTGTGGCCCACCGGTAGTATCTTAGTTTTTTGTTTTTTAATTTTTAAAATGCTAGGAAATGAGTTTTATCTATTGTCTACGTTCAAAAAAATAACATCCAGACTGATCTTTATAAGTACTCCATAGTAGAACTGGTTGTCAGATTTTCGAATTCTGACTACCAGTAATGACTAGTAAAGATCCACAATTAACACCCAAAACCAACGCCGGTTTCCGAGGAAAGGATGACACTCGATATGAAATGGTATGAGGTACTAACATTCTGAAAAGTATATCCAAATCTCTTGTATTAGGAGGCGAAAATATTGCCATCAACCGATAGAAAAACCTAATAAAAAGCTTGCGATCACTAGACTACCCAGGCACTCATTTAACTACGTTTTATGATCTAAATATTTTCAATTTTTCAAGAAAGATTACTTTTCTCCAGACGTATCGAGAGGAACCACTAGCTGCCAGGCACACGTCGAGGACTTCTGACATCACACCCCATAATTTTACCCTTACTATCACAACACAATATTTAACTATCATCGGATTTAGTTAGTATTTAATTACTTACTGGGGCATCCTGAAAATAATTTTAGAGAAAATTAAGAAAGACATTTTTACACCAACGTAGGAGAGAAAACAGTTAATATTTTGTAAATAATTCATTTTATTGAAAAAAAAGCTCGCAATGATTGTAAATTAAAATGATTTTTGCTATGCGACACAGAATTTTACATTCATTTAATTCAATACCAGTTGGTAAGTGACCCACGGGAACGTTTTCCCTTTACTGTATTTACGAATCCTTCATCATCTATCTAGCTTTTTTCCTACTATGTTGGGGTCGGCTTCCAGTCGAACTGTTCGCAGTTGAATACTAGTATTTTACATGTAGGAATTGCCTTTCTATTCTACGACCTAGTTAGTACTGGGTATTACAATACTCCTTGGTCAAACTAGTTGTCAGATTTTTAGACTCTGACTACCAGTAATGACTGTCAAAGATCCACAATCAACAAGCAAGAGATATGGCTTAACGTGGATGCCGAGGCTTGGAAGGCACTTAATAGATAATAGTTATAAAGATAGGTTATGTCAAGTTAGCATATCACATTGAAAAATGACGCTGTTGCAAAATTAAATATGTTTTGCACTTGTTTCATTACTTACAGGCTGAAATTTATAAAAACAAGCTTAGATTAACATTGACACTTATGATTCGAAAACCGACCAACCGTGAAAACAAAATTAGCATAAGCCTTCTTTTCTATTTTACTACGCTAGCCGTATCAGGCCGCAGTCGCATCTCAATTTAAAAAAAAGCCAGTTTGGACAGCCAATAGTATCTTCATCATCATCTCATCCAAAAGGCGTCCACTGCTGGACATAGGCCTCCCCCAAGTGTCGCCACATTGACCGGTCCTTGCGACTCGAATCCACCGGATTCCCGCAGCCTTCACCAGGTCATCGGTCCACCTAGTGGGAGGTCTTCCAACGCATCGTCTTCCGGTTCGCGGTCGCCACTCCAGAACTTTTCGGCTCATCGTCGGTCATTGGTAACAAAATCAGCATAAGCTGGCCTAGTTTTTTTATTTATATACCATAATGCGTTAGCCGCACCGGGCCGCAGACGTATTTCAATTTACAAAAAGTCGTTGCGGCCCACTTGTAGTAGCTGAGTGGTCAGTATTTTTTTTAAACACTAAGTAGTGAGGGACCGTTTAGTGCATTTTTACGTTAAAAATAAACTATTTTCCAGACTGATCCTAATAAATAACCATCTTTTTTCATGATTTTAGGTACGTTAAAAAAATAATTTTAGTTTCGGGAGTGGTCTTGAAAATGAAATGAAAAAAAAAACACATTATAACTTTTAAATAATGCAAGCAAAGAAGGCAATTTCACCAGTTATATTCAAATCGCTTGTATTAGGAGATGACGACTACTAGACAACCGAGGCAGTCATTTCATTACGTTTTATGATCAAAATTTTTCTCATTCCTCAAGAAACGATACTTTTCTCCAGACGTATTGAGAGGAACCAGCAGCTGCTAGGCACACGTAGAGGACTTTTGACATTGCACTCCATAATTTCACCCTTACAATACCGACACAATATCTAACTATCATCAGATTTAGTTATTTACTATAATTACTTACTGGGTCGTCCTGAAAATAATCATAGAGAAAATTTAGATTGACATTTTAACACCAACACAGGGGACAAAAACTAAATATTTTTTAAACAGTTCATTTTATTGAAACAAATGCCGCAAATATTAAGTAGGAACAGTTTTGCAATGCAATGCGACGTGCAATTTTACATTCATTTAATTTCATACTATTCGATAAGAGTCCCACGGGGACGTTTTCCTATAATATTGTATTTATGGATTCTTCATCATCTACCTAGCCTTTCCGTACTATATTGGGGTCGGCTTCCAGTCTAACTGTATGCAGTTGAATACTAGTATTTTACATGTAGGGATTGTCTTTCTGTTCTACGACCTAGTTAGTACTGGGTATTACAATACTCCTTGGTCAGAAAAAAAAATCTGACAACTTGGCTCTAAAAAATCTAACAACTAGTGTCAGATTTTTTAGAGGCTTGGAGAGCACTTGGTATGTAATAGTTATAAGGATATGTTATATCAAGTTAGCATATCGCATTGAAAAATGACGCTGTTGCAAAATTAAATATGTTTTGCACTTGTTTCATTACTTACGGGCTGAAATTTATAAAAACAAACTTAGATTAACATTGACACTTATGATTCGAAAACCGACCAACCGTCATTGAAAACTTACTACGCTAGCCGTATCAGGCTGCAGTCGCATTTCAATTTAGAAAAAGCCGGTGCGGCCCGACAATAGTACCTTAGTAGGTAGCTATTTTTTTTGACTTTTTAAAAATACTAACAAATGAGGGACTGATCAAATTACTAAGTAAATGAATTTACAATTAAGTAAATATTTTATAATTGTTTCATTACTTACGGGCTGAAAATTATAAAAAAAAGACAGATTAACATTGAGGCGAATTATTCAAAAGCCGTTATTACTGTCGACCACCCGTCATTGATAACAAAATCAGCATAAGCGGGCCTCTTTTTCTATTGATACACCGCACTACGTTAGCTGGACCGGGCCGCAGTCGCAATTCAATCAACAAAAAGTCGTTGCGGCCCGCCTGTGGTGGCTTAGTGGTTAGTTTTTTTTTTACTTTTGAAAACAATAGGAAGTGAGGGACCGTCTTATGCATTGTTACGTTAGAAAAAAGCTGATTTCCAGACAGATCTTAATAAATAATCATCTTTTTAAATGATTTCAGGAACTTCCAAATCTTAGTTAAATAACTATATAATTTACTTAAATCGGGAGTGGTCTTATAATGAAACGAAAAAAAAAATATTGAATACTTTTAAACAATATTCTTTGGACCTAACGTTACAGTCATGAACTTGGTCTCATTTTTTAGAGAAGTACAACAGGGATAGTCTGGCTTATATAAAGCGTGTAAAACACCTCTTAACGAAGCCGAAAGTCACTTGTTCTCCTCATTATTCTGATTATTTTTTTGTTCTACACCATACCTGGGAACCTTTTAGTTATGGAGATATTGGGGGTCAAAGTTACAACTTTATGACAACTATTTTTTTTAATGCATGTTTTTGTTGGCAGATTTTTACTTTAAATACCTCCACAAACCCCGCACTATTCCATCCATCCATCAGCACAATGTTTTGAGTGCGTTACATTAAGTAATATAAAAAAAAAACCAGCCCAGAGCGTGTCGGGCCACGCTCAGTGTAGGGTTCCGTAGTTTCCCGTCCGTCACAATAAGTGTTCAATCCAATCCGATTTTAATAATTCTTTTTTTGTTTGAAAAAAGATACGTTCAGAATAGTAAAATATGTAAACGAAGTTAAAAAAAATGCTTGCATATACGATTATACTACAAACTTAGTCCAGAAGTTATTTTGTACAACTTTTTGTCTTTTTTGTACAAAAACTGTTGTTTCCATCTAAGTTCAAAATGATTCTACTTTTCAGATTTTTTTCATATTTTCTAAGCTTATGGTTCAAAAGTTAGAGGGTTTTATTTTTACTTTTGGAGCGATTATTTCCGAAATTATTGACATTATCAAAAAATGATTTCAGTAAACCCCTATTAATTTTTAAATACCTTTCCAACAGTATATCACACGTTAGGGTTGAAATTAAAAAAAAAAATCACTTCCCACTTTACATATCTTAGGGGGGCTACCCTAATAAAACATTTTTTCTAATTTTTATTTTACCACTTTGTCGGCGTAATTGATACACATATTGGTACCAAATTTCAGCTTTCTAGTGCTAACGGTCACAGAGATTAAGCGAGGACGGACAGACGGACGGACAGACAGACATGGCGAAACTATAAGGGTTCCTAGTTGACTACGGAACCCTAAAAACATGATTTTTCACCCCAAAAAAAAGTTGTTTCTCAGCAATAATTTTTACGTTAAGTTTATTAGTTTGATGTCAGGTACAGAATGCTTGGTTGACAGTTTCGTGATGAGGTTGTTTACACCCTGTATAATTACTTACTGCTTCATCCTGAAAATTATAGAGAAAATTAAGATTGACATTTTAACACCAACACAGGGTACAACATACTTACCACCCGTCATTGGCAACTATATCAGCATAATTAGGCTTTCTTCTTTTTCTTTTTCTTTTACTACGTAAGCCCATCGGGCCGCAGTCACAAAACAACATCATTTTCAAACATACATGTATTAGTTATTTTACTATTCTTGTTTGTACTTACTTGCTGTAAAAAAATAAACAATTCATTTAAAAAAGTTTAAAGGTTTTCATCATCATCATCATTAAAAGCTTTAAGCTTATATTAAAGCTGTGTGTTTTGTGTTTTTGTGCTTACACCATAGATTACTATAATACGTCTAAACGTGAGTACTTGTTATTGCCTTCTGGTGACTATGGTTCCCTTTTTTTCTGTTTTTCTTAGCTTTAAGTCCTCCATGTACTAAATAAATAAATTATTAACATTTGGAATCGAAAAGATGATTAATATTACATTAATAAAATTTGATACTCGTCGGTATTTTATACTCACGGAACGTTCAAGGAGAAAGCCTATTTTACCTACATCTTTGGGCCTAACGTTACAGTCATCAATTTGGTATGATTTTTTAGAGAAGTACAACAGGGATAATCTGGCTTAATTTCAATTAAATTGGCAAGTGCATTTCTGAGATTTTTAGTTTGAAGGCTACACAAGGGTATACACACGGCCATTGCCTTGATCTAAGAGCCGTGCGGCGTGCGGCGTGTGGCGGGCTACAAGGACTCTCCAACCTTGGTGGTAAGTTCATAGTTAGTACAGATTACGAAAAGCCCAGGGCGTGCATCTAAAACATCAAACATCAACATCTCAACACGTAATATAAAAACACAGCCACTAAAAGATTTCTGTTGCTGGGACGTCTCTGCAGCTAGGATGCTGATACAGTGGAAAGACACAGTAGCAACTGTTAACTTCGCCTCCGCGTACATGCCCGAGGCAGCAAAGCTGCCCCCGCATATCATTGCCCGCCTCGTGACTTACTGCGAGAGCACTGAGCTGGAGGTTACCATAGGCGCCGACGCGAATGCTCATCATCCTCTGTGGGGCATGGGCACACAAAATGCAAGAGGTAAGGCGCTAGTAGATTACTTATTTACAACTAACCTAACCGTACTGAATGCAGATTCCGAACCATTCTTCATAAACAGATGCAGCCGAACAATCATAGACCTCACTCTGGCATCAGAGGGTGCGGCGGCCATCACTATTCACCACCGGCTGGCAGGTCTCCAAGGAGGCGTCCTGCTCGGACCAAAGGTGGATCCTCTTCGACATTCAGGTCTGTGTAGTACCAATAGCCACGGCGAAACTCACGAAAACATCTGACCGTGCTGCCTATACACGCATCCTCAAAACCAGACTTGCGTCAATAAACCGTGGGATGACCAACGAGGACACGCAGCAGATCGACGAGCGTGTTAGTCATCTTACGAAATCAATGCTAGACAGCTACCACTCAACCTGCCCGGAGACCACTCCGCCCGCAACACCAGGGAAGCAACCATGGTGAGGAAGGGGAGCTGGGACGCAAGCGCGGAAAGGTAAGGTCAGCCCTAAACAGAGCCATGAACATCTGTGCTGATAAGCTATGGGACGCGTACTACGGCCAAAACATGCTAAAATATAATCATCAGATGCAGGAGCTTCACTGGATTGCGAAAATACTGTGGCAACATCGAATCCTGCCAACAAGCAAACAGCAGAACCCGACTGGGCCTGCTGTTCTCCGGAAACCCGACAAAACCCTTACCAGAAGAGGCGATGCGCGTCCTTATTGAAACTCTCTTCCCAGACTGTGCTTTCACACAAGCTATCGACTGGACAGAGGTAACCCAAACACCGTCAGAAAACGACTGGAGAGAATGTGCGAGAGAGAGCTGAGGGACGGCGCTTTGAGTACTATCCCACTCCATACTAACCAACACGCATACAGCTAAGCGGGTAAGTCCACTGAACCAGCCCTCCATTTAGTATTCGGCCGGATAGAAGAGACGATTCACCAGAAGGGCATTTACCTGGGCACTTACAGACGCATAGACATCGAGGGAGCCTTCGATAAAACAAACATCTCCAGCATCTACACCGCGTTCTCTCGTCACGGATATAACAGGTACTGATAGACTGGATTACTAAAATGCTAAATAAACGAGTGGTTAGACTTGAAGTGGAACAGCAGATGGCCATGATAGTCAGAGCTTGCTCCCAAGGTGGAGTACTATCCCCGCTCCTCGAATCTGGCCCATGAATAAATGACCTCGTCACAAAACTCAACGCGAACCATTTCTACACAATAGGGTATGCGAACGACCTCGATATCCTCATTTCGGGAAAAGTGACGGGGACAATCTGCGACCTCACTCAACAGGCTCTACGCTTCGTTGAACGATGGTGCAGAGAGTTCGACCTCTCAGTGAACCCAACGAAGTCTGAACTAGTTATGTTTACCCAAAAACGAACACTAAGCTCATGTCGCCTACCCAAACTCTTCGATACGGAACGCCAGTTAGCCAATGAGGTGAGGTATCTGGGAGACATCTTAGACAGTAAGTTAAACTGGAGTAGCCACTTAGGCAATAAAATAAACAGGGCTTGCATTACCTTCTGGCAATGTAGGAGGATGATTGATAAGAAGTGGGGCCTATCTCCTTAAGTTATACTTTGGTTATACTGCGCGATGATACGACTTATGATCACTTATGGAGCAGTGGTCTGGTGGCCCCGCACCAAACTAACTTCAGCCTCCATCAAACTACAACGCTTGCAAAGGTTTGCCTACATGGCGATCACAGGCTGCATGAGAACAACTCCGACTGGAGCTCTCGAAGCCATGTTGGGGCTCCCATCGCTCCATCTGTTCATACAGTGACGACTGTACGGCTTAAAACACTACAAGTAAGAAAGAAACACAGCACACCACGATACTGGAGGGATTCCATAACGAGGTCCCCCTGGCGAAAGCATCAAACGATCGGATACCAAAACAATTCCAGTGGTAATGATGCAGCGGACGAACTCGCTAGAATGGGATCAAGCATGGCAGCGGTGGGACCGAACCTATCGTACCACTCTCTTTCAGAAACCACCGCGACAAATAAGAAAATGAACAACACCACAAGCTGTGGCTAGACCACAGCGAGTGCAGGCAAGCCAAGGAAGCACTTCCCGCCATGAACGGCCGCTTCTCCAAAAGCGCGCTTCGGCTAACAAGCCACAGCTGCGCACAGTAACAGCCACCATTACTGGACACGGCTCTTTTAATAAACACCTCTTTGTCATAGGAGTCACCGACAGCCCCTTTGTGCCGTGACGTGCTTCGGTAACCCAGGTACTCTCCGCGAGATTGTCGGCAACATCGAGGCGCTGCTGCCCTTTCTCGGGGAGTTGGGGTGGATCGAGTGAAGTTCCCATCCGTACGCAAAGTACGCTCTTTGACGTAGAGTTAAAATAAAAAGAAAAAACTAAATAAAAAGACTAAGATAATTTTGCAAGTTGACTGTAACGCGTAGGCCCAAAAGTGGGCATTATTTTCTCCCATGCATGTTGTGGGTTAATATCCAGCCAAGTACCAATGTACCTACTTTCTATGTTTATTTGTACTTCGCAAACATCGGTGAAGGAAAACTTTATGAGGAAACCTGCATGGACTTGTCTTGTTGGAGGAAGGAGGAAGTCTGAAATTGCCAACACGTCCTGGGCTAGCGTGGTGATCAATGCTCGTGCCATCTCTGTTGAGAAGAGATCTTTGCCCAGCAATGTATACAGGGTGAAATTGAATAGATGCGACAAATTTAAATATACAATAATACGTGTTGTCAAGAAAATGTATAAAATATCAAATGTAAAATTGTAATGAACGAAGGAAGGGTAGTGGGCGGCGCGCGGTCGCCGGGAAGGGATGTCAGCGCTGGCATGCGAGGTTTGGCAACGTCGCGCGATACTTACATTAGAAACTAGGCTAAATTAGGTAAATGACCGCTATGAACGGGAATACCGATAATTCGTACTTAAATAAAGATAATAACATCAATGGACCTTTTGAAAACGATAATCGCGTAATTTTTTTTAACGATTTAGATAGTAGAAAAAACAGTTTATAATTACTATGTTACTGTAACTGATGCTCCCATTTCATTTTGTCGCATTTATTCAAAGTCACCCTGTATATAATATAATATATTATTACACAAGAGAAAAAACAAAGTTTCAAAGTTCGTTACTGTCTCAAAATTATACAAAAAAATCAGGTTAGATTTGAAAGCCATCAACACCGTTGACCACACGTCAATACCGGCAACCAAATCAGCATAATTAAGCTGTCTTCTTTATCAATATTTATAGTACTTACTGGTCCCGTATTCTCAACACTTCGAGTGATTTTTCGATTCGAAAAGTAGTATGTCTACCCTTTTCTGGCATAACGAAAACGAGCGAGATAGATATACGATTTCCCGAATCGTAAACGAATCAAAGTGTTGTGAATACGGTACGTGGACAGAAAAGCCGGGTCAGTTTTTAAAAAAAAAACCCTAGCTATTTGAATGTACGAAAGTTATGTACGAAGATTCTTGCAGTACGGTGATAACCTCCAAAATATGCATCATCAGTCTTGTTGTGATTTTACTATCTAGCATTTTCAAAAATACATGTGTAAATTATTTTACTATTCTTTGTTGTACTTACTGGCTGTAAATAACAATTAAATTATAAACATTTTGAATCTAAAAAGAATAGGACTCGAGGGGCGAGCCTATTGCCAACTGGGCACGGATCCAGACACCGTGGAACTGAGAAATTCCTGATGGAAAAAGCCAATAACACTTCAGCCGAACTGGGAATCGAACCTAGGACCTCAAGCTCAGCAGTACAGCTTGCGATCACTGAACCAATGACGCAAATAAAGAAATAAATACTTTTTCTTTCTTTCAATGTAAATATTGCATTCTGAAACTTACGGCCTGAAAAGAATGAAATAAAACGGATTAACTTTTGAACTTTGAATCAGCAATTGAAACATGGTTGACATACATATCATCATCATCATCATCATCATCATCAGCCTATTAATATTCCCACTGCTGGGACACAGGCCTCCTTTTCTGAAAGGGACATACATACAACGTGTAACCAAAAGGGTATAGTCATATGAAAGGGTGTGCTACAGACCATAAAACTGAACAACTTTCTCTATGGGACCACCATCGTAATCGTAAAAAAATAATCAGCTGTTTCATACATTTGGTCGAGTAGGTATTGGAAAATTGGAATTGGATTTTTTTTTCGCGATTACCATGGTGGTTCCATAGAGAAAGTTGTTCAGTTTGATGGTCTGAAGCACACCCTTTCATATGACTATACCCTTTCTATTACACGTTGTATAATCACTAGAAAATGCCCAAGGTATTCAGTCCACCTTTGCACAGTTTTTAATTGTAATAAATGAGGGATTTCATCATCTACCTGCCTTCACCCAACTATGTTGTGGTGCAGTCTAATCGGACGCAGCTGAATACCAGTATTTTACATGAAGCGACTGCCTATCTGACCCTCAAATTCCAGTTAGTTCCGGGTAAGTATCGTATTACCCAGAACTAACTGGGTTTTGAGGGTCTTGTTACGACTGGTTGTCAGTCTTTCGGGCGACTGACTCTTACTCATGTGCACTGACTACCTGTAACGACTGTCAAAGATCTAAAAATGACAGCCGGGACCTACGGTTTAACGTGCTTTCTGAGGTATGGAGGAAAACGGTATGTTATGAGTAGTCACCCATCAACAGACCAACCTAGGCAAGCACGGCTTAACCCTAAAGACCGACCTGAACGGCTGCTTAGTGATTTTTTTAAACTGGTTCACTTTTATTTTAATAATAACGCAACAGCCGTATGAAATTCCGCCGCTTTTGACCGATCTTCAGGTTAAGCCGTGCTTGCCTAGGTTGGTCTGTGGATGGGTGACTACTCATAACATACCGTTTTCCTCCATACCTCAGAAAGCACGTTAAACCGTAGGTCCCGGCTGTCATTTTCAGATCTTTGACAGTCGTTACAGGTAGTCAGTGCACATGAGTAAGAGTCAAGTCTTGCCGCGGGATATCGCGGTATTACCCACTACTAACTGGGTTGTGGAGGTCAGATAGGCGAGGTCAGATGGGAAAAGTCTAGGCAGATGATCATGTTGTCTCATCGTGATAAAAGTAATCTAAAAAAAAAGTAAGATAAAAAAAGTTTCTTTGTGAAAGTTATTTGTTATCACGTAAGATCGTACACTAATTGGCAGTTACCTTATTTATCAATTTATAAATGTAACTTACTGCTAGTGCAATAGCCAGGAGAAATAAAAACGCGAATATCAGCTTCATGACTGTATCAGTATCTATCATACGAGAAAATATTCAAAAATATATCTGCAAACGTAAAAAAACACAATTTTAGTGATAGCATGTTTCTATGCTGAATTCAGTTCACAATAATAAAATTTAAAGGGTGTAAAACACCTCTTAACGAAACTGAAAGGACTTGTTCTCCCCGTCCTTGCGATTAATTTTTTGTTCTACACCATACCTGGGAACCTTCTAGTTACGGAGATATTGGGGGTCAAAATTACACCTTTTTTTTAAATACAAGTTTTTATTGCAAGAATTTTACTTTAATTACCTCCACAAATCCCGTACTATTCAATCCACCCATCAGCACAATGTTTTCAGTGCGTTACATTGAGTTATACCCCAATACGTGATTTTTGACCCCAAAAAAAAAGTCGGTTCCCAGTAATCATTTTTGCGTAAAGTTACTTAGTATGATGTACAGAATGCTTGGTTGACGGCTTCGTGATGAGGTGGTTTACATCCTGTATAGTGAGTAGATGCTCGCGGTCACAGGAGATCATACTGTACCCGGAAAAATCCGGTCATTCTTTGGGGACTACTGATTGAAAAAAAAACAAAAAGTACACAAGCCCCGCCCCAGTGTTAGCACTGCTACGGGTTCTGCACCGCCAGCGCACGCCTAAGTGGTGCTACGCCGTAGGGGACGAGTGCTAAGAGTGCTACGAAGTGTACGTGACAGTAACGCGAGTTCCAAGATTTACGTTCACTCATGATGTGCTCAACGCACTTAAAGTTTTCATATCAAAAGTACCTATCTTGTTAAGGGGCCGGCGGAGTATGCGTCTTTCATTACAAACGTAATACCAAAATAATTTGTAAACCAAACATATTCCTAAGGTAGTGTGTATTTATTTCGATTGGATTACTGAATATCTAGGTTCCCAAATATACATTTTGAATGGACACTGATTTAAACTAGAGATATGAGGAATTTAAAATTTCTATAGAAAACTTATTTTTCTCATAACTCTTGTAATCAGTTTCCATTCAAAATATATATTTGGGAACCTAGATATTCTGTAATACAATCAAAATAAATACACACTACTGTATGAATATGTTTCATTTACAAATTATTTTGGTACTACGTTTGTATGAAAGACGCATACTCCGCCGGCCCCTTAACCCGCTCCACCCAGAGTGGGAGAAGTCATTTGAGGTTCTACAGTACAAACGGGGCTAGAGCCTTGACAAAGAAAAAAAGAGGGCCGTGCCAGCCAAACGTTTTCAGCACGACCCCCTTATTTTGCAAATGTCTTCAAAAGTACAGAGGTACTTTAAAAAAGAAACCGGTTTAATTTCAATTTGAATATACTCCTAGAGGCGAGTACATTGCATTGGTGAACACCTAAAAGGCAAATTTTGGGGGGCCTAGCCAGGTAATCGTACATGGTTCTACGGCTAATATGACCGGCCCAGTGCCACTTCAGCTTACTCATTCCATAAGCTGTTTCGACCACTTGTATAATTACGCGTGTGTGTATGTGTGTGTGCTGATTGAGGTGTTCAATACAAATTATTTGCATATTGCACTCATTTACTTAAGTACCTCATTATGTATGTGGAATTTACAAAATTAAGCCAAAAGGTACTTACATATTTCGTGACCAAAAAAGTTATGACTTTATTTTCATATAAATTTTATGCGTATATTTCAAATCTTTTTGTAGCCAATTTATTTTTGAATAATAAAAATTGGTACTATATTATTTTTAGTACCAAAAACATATAAACACAAATTGTTTTCACGCACGTAATTCAATTTTAGGATTCCGTAGTGTTTAGGATTTCGTTAACTATTTTTAATATTCGTGCATTTCCCACCATTCATATTTAATTGTTTATTGAATTTGAATAGGAGAATTGACCAGCCATCCTGATATCAGAATGGCTGGTCATTTTGAAGTCCCTTTATTTTTTTTTTCCAAGTTAGGTAGCACATTGACTGTAGGTGGCAATGGGTAGCAAATAGGTAGCAATTTTTGATCTACAACTTAACGCGGACCGATAATAGACAACTAGCCATTTTTTTATTTATTTTTATCATTTAAGCTTCTAAATCCAATAGGTCTCCACGACGCTTGACTAAATCCATATTTATCGTCATGGCTCCCGAACTATCATATGCGGAAGAAGATAAGATAATTATTATTTGTTCAAATGCATGGATGAGAGAGAGGTTGATTGAAATAAAGCCGTGGAAAGGATTTATGACGCCTTTTTACAACATTTTAACAAATAAATATATTCAACGATCTCGAAATTTGTTTACCCAGAAAATAAACCTTTGAATTATAGGTACGCAAAAATTAAACTTGTTTCAATAAAAAAAAGACCTAGGTATAATCAACCTTATAGTTTAGCAGATACAACAACAGACAAATAAGAAAGGTCGGAATAAAATGAAAAACAATTTAGTTAACTAACCTTTTATTAAAAAATGTACTAACGAAATGTGGTGGGACCAGAACAGTACACTTACAATTTTATACTTGTCCCTTTCACACACGTTCTTAACTAACAACATATTTACTTAAAACTAGGAAACATTACATTTTAAAATATACATAATTACTATAAAAGCGAGATACAACTTCAACAATCCACGTTAAAAAAAACATTATTCAAATTGGCGTATTGTTTCAATTCGGCGTATTGCTTCAATTCGGCGTAGTTTCTACGGACATGGCTAAAAGTCTCCCAGTTTGCGTAAGACATGTGTAGAGTAAGAGAGAGTGTGAAAACGACATTGTTACGTAACAATCTTTCAGTACTTACGTCGTCGGATTACGACGGTAGGATATCGGTACGATTTCGTTTCGACGTAGACTCCTTAAAGTAAGACAAGCTTTCACTGCACACGGAGTAGAAATCTGCTTACCTTCGAAACAGTATATTTCAGAAAGTTTCAACCAATAGTTAGGGAACCTTAAATCGAAAATAGATACACCGTTCCGAATATAATACAGGTTTTAGGTAATTCGCAGCATCAGCTTGGGTTAACTACAGGTGTCAATAAGCATGGCATTTAGTCCGTCGGATAGAGTGAAGTAAAATAATGGACACGTATTTTTTGGTTCTGTAAATCAATGAATATTGACACAAAGATAAAACATGCTCATGACGTCAAAACGCACAAAAAATTGTGACGTATCGAGAATTTTAAAAGCGTCGTATCATCGTCAATTTTGTTTATCTAAGAAAAGAAAAAATACGGGTCAAATATTTTTTGATAATCTATTAAACTGATGGACAATTTTTTTTCGTAGTCTACTCTATCGTTTCAAAGTGTCGTACCGATATCGTACCGCAGTACGACGAGTCGTGCGACTATCGTTCATGTTCATTCAGTCTACGCAAATGGGTGACATCCATGCCGTATATTGTGAAGCTGGTCGGTTCAACGAAACGTATCTGTAAAATTTAAATAGTTTTGTATTTTCTGTGCAATAGTACTTTTTTCTTGTCATTTCTGTCTAGATTTTTGATGTGAGAGACAATAATAGTTATGTTTGTAAAGGGTGTAAAAACCTCTTAACGAAGCCTAAAGGAGTAAAGGCACTTGTTTTTCCCATCATTGCGATCATTTTTTTTGTTCTACACCATACCTGGGGCCTGGGAACCTTCTAGTTACGGAGATATTGGGGGTCAAAGTACCAACTTTTTGACAACTTTTTTTTAAATACAAGTTCATCACTATTTATAAGATCTATAATATTTATACCTATGTTTAACAAATAAATAATTCTGATTCTGATTCTGATTCTTATTGTAAGATTTTTAGTTTAAGCAACTCTATACGACACTATTCAATAAATCTATCAACACAATGTTTAGAGTGTGTTACTTTAAGTTCTACCACAAAACATGATTTTTCACCGCAAAATTTAATCAATATTTTTTCCATAAAGTTAGTTAGTTTGATGTACAGAATGCTTGGTTAACGGCTTCGTGTTGAGGTTTGTTTATACCCTGTATATGCGCGCCTAGACAGTAAAACTGACTCGTACGCCATGACGGAAGATGGAATGATCATCATCATTGTTATATATGTATGTGTGAGCAGCGCGTATGTGAGCGTGGGCTGTGTCCCTACCCAAACCTCTAATGCAGGATTAAATCAGTGTGCTATTAGCCGTGAGTAGTTTCACTTGTCCCCTACGCACCTACATAACAATCATCATCATCATCATCATCATCATCATCAGCCTATTAATGTTCCCACTGCTGACACAGGCCTCCTCTCTATAAATAAAATAAATAAATATCGCTGGACATTAACACACAGCGCCACCTAGTGCCACACTAAGCAAAGCTTGTGTCGTGGACACTAGATAGTTGATATACTAACTAAATACTTTTTTGTTTGTAAATACATACTTATTATACATATAAACATCCATGACTCGGAAACAAATGTCCATGCTCATCACACAAACATTTGCTCCTACCGGGATTCGAACCCAGGACCCTAAGAACGTAAGGCAGCGTCACTACCACTACGCCAATCGGGTCTATGAGAGGGATGCCTACTCTATGCCACGTAAAATCAACTTTTTCCCATTAGAATAAAGTTTGTGTTGGAGTGATTGTTGATCTACTACTTATACTGACGGACTTATAAGATTTTATCAGTCTACAAGCATATTGGGATAAAATTGTAATCAATGTATAGTTGAAACAAATAAAAGATAAGTTTTGTTACCTCGCTCCTTTGTCGCTGTAACAAAAGAAAAATATATCTAAATTATTTTCTTGACATGTAATTAAAATCTTAAAATCTGGGTTTCTCATTAAGAATTCCTCAGTAGCAACTACAGGGTCTGGATTTGTGTTCAGTTGATGGCAATAGATAGGCACGCTCCATATTACATTTTGTTCACAGTATAACACAAATTACATTGTTAAATATAAACCATAACTTGTTCGACCGTACTATAAAGTACACCTCTGCCTAACTTTTTGGGGATTTAAGAAAGAAAGAGAGAAAGAAGAAAAAAATTGGTGTTTATTTGGCATTAGAAAACCTAAGTCTAGAATTTTACAAAATACATAAACAAACAACTTATAATGCCAAAAGGGCCTCAGCTCAACATAAACAAACACATAAACAATCATAATAAAGCCTAAAAAAGGGCCAATTTATAGATGACATTTGGCATCTGTCAGTTTTAGATTTATAGTGAGGTGACCTGCATAAAACTTGACTAAACTGATTAAAATTAATTAATCGATACGGACTTCGATCATTATGTGAGTGAAATTACAGAACCCATAAGTACTTTTTCGTAATAACTGAATATACTGTAAGTCGAATACCTGTTCCATGACTATTATTTTCTATCGTAAATTTAAGGAACGTAATAAGAAAAGTACATAATTTAACAGAATATATTATTAATTCATTTTCATATTTTTCATATATTATTCATTCAACAAATAAATAATTCTGATTCTGATTCTGATAACTTTGCAAAAATAAGTAATATTTTATTCCCGCCATTACAAGGTTACGTTGTTGAATTTTGATGACGTTGTCAAATGTGTTCTATTATCTTGGCTCTACAGTCAAAGTCTAGTTTTTGCACAAATATCAACTAACAATTTAATGTTGCATAAATACTTACATTAAAAATAATAACAAAAAGTAAAAATGATGGAATGTATGAACTCACCCCGTCACCATCTTTTCCACCCTCTGCCTCAATGGTTGGTGGAATATTAGCGCCGAGGGTCGCAGTCAGGGTTGGCACCTGACAACAATTTAAAAAAAATATATTAATGCGAAATTTTTTGAGTATTGGCATATTTTGTTACTCCAGGCGCATTACTTTGTGTAATTTATTTCATCACCACTGCTATCGGAACGGCGAAGGACAACATCGTGGGGAAACCAGAATATCCTAGAATTAAAAAAATCGAAGACATGTGACATCTACCAAACCGCACTGGGCCCGCGTGGTGGATTATAGCATATCACTCTCGTGAGCAGAAACTACAGAACGGATTTGGATAAAATTTTGCACACAGATACTTTATAACCTGGTTTAACACTTAAGATGCTTTTTATCCAACTTCACATGGACGAAGTCACTGGCAGAAGCTATTTATATAAAATGAACAAAGCCTTTACGAAGCCGCCACCCACGCATTCTGTAGGTACGGCCGAACAAGCTAGGTATTTGGTTTACAGTTTTATCCACAAATTACATTGTAAAATGTATACCAAATAGCTTGTTCGACCGAACATTAAACTGAGTAACTCTACGCAGCAGGTTGTAGGTAGAATTCAATGTAACGCACTCAAAACATTCTCTCAGTCGTAATACATAAGCGACAGTGCGTGCACTTTTCATTAGAGCGACTTAAAATAAAACTTTATTTACTACACGAAAAGATACACATTTCATATTGAGAATTCAGAAAACGTTGCAACATGCAGCGCTACGTGGGAGAGAGCGGCACTGCGCCTCGCGAAGCCTTGCGAAGCCGCGCGACACCACGAGGTGCAGCCTGAGGCCACCGTGGCGACTTGATTTACACACAGTACAGGTATCATGTCGTCCTATATGTGAACACTTCCATTTAAATACACAAGTCGCGACACAAACGGGCTACCTCTATAAGGGTATGTCAAATAACTCACGTCAGGATAGAGCGAGAAGCAGGCGCGCGCCTTCCCGCAACATGGCGGCGCCACCGCGCGTCCGTAGCGGTCGCGGTCAGACGGGTCGAACATGTAGTAACCTACAAACAACAGTACCTACTTTTTGATACCAGTGGACAAAGTTTGTGATTGTGTTCGAGGCGGAATGTACACACAAGCCGTAGGCGAGGGTGTTTTTGAGCCTGCATGATGAACTGCAAAAAAAATGTTTTCGAGAAAGGGTATTTGAAAACATTTATTTATCTATACAAGGTGTTGCTTTGCATCCTGTTCAAATTCAAGGGTGGGCTACAAACCATCAAACTGAACCACTTTCTGCATGGGACCACCATAATGTTAAAAAATATAATCAGGTGTCTCATACATTAAAATTTTGGTCGAATAAAAATAAAAAAACCCCCCCATGCCCCATGCAAAATTCCAACCGGGTGGGTGGCCGTTGTTTATTTTTTCGGGATTACAAATCTGTCAATACAGATTTGTTTCTTTTTATAATTAATAAAAGAATGTTTCCTTTGAGTAAAATTTGAGTTAAAATTAGAGTACCCTGTATACGTATTCTTACCCTGTACTAATCGGTAAGTCATTTTGCCTTTCAACTGTGAGCGAAGCAGACAACAGTTAAACAATGGCGACCCGACCGAATTGGTCGGGTCCACAGACGAACATAATTGTGGGGAACAACACATTTATTTTTGGTGATTCAGGGTTTGATCACATGGTAAAAGTTGTTCATAATGATGAGTACTATGACCGGTCGAAGTTTATTGATATCGTCCGGATTTTAAAGTATTTTGTAGAAATGAAGACACCCGCGAGAAAACCAAGGTTACCGACGTAGCCCGAAAAATTGCCAAACTTATGTGGCAGTGGGCAGGGCACATTGCTCGCAGAACGGATGTCTGATGTGGCTGAAAAGTTCTGAAGTGGCGAAGACGAACTGGAAGATGATGCGTTGGAAGACCTCCCACTAGGTGGAGCTCAGACCTGGCTAAGGTTGCGGGGATCTGCTGGATGCGAGTCGCACGGGAGGGACATGTGACGACGTCTGCAGGCTGAAATGATGATGATTTCTTACCTCGTGGAGTCCTGAAGAGAGCTACAGCAAACTCTCCGGTGCTGGTGACCAGAACTCCCTGCTTCTCTTCCTTGAAGAATTCCGTGATCTAGAGGGAAACGGGTGAGACAATTCATTAATACATCCCGTGTGGAGGTGTCTACATCATCATCTGCCAGCCTTTTCCCAACTATGTTGGGGTCGGCTTCCAGTCTAACCTGATGTAGCTTACTAGTATTTTACATGGAGCGACTGTCTATCTGACCTCCACAACCCAGCTAGTACTGGGTAATACGATACGTCTTGGTAAGACTGATTGTCAGACTTTTTGGGAAACTGTCTATCTGTAACGACCGTCACAGATTTACAAATGACAGCCGGGACCAATAGCTTAACGTGCTTTCCGAGGCATGAAGGCATCGGTATGTGAGGGTGGCCACCCATCCACAGACCAACCTAGGCAAGCCCGGCTTAACCTTAAGATCGACTGGAACAGATGCCACGAGCTCGACTACTCTTAGAAAGATGGCGGACAATTGTGTTACCCCTGCGAGCAGATCGGGATCGACGACTCCCTTCTGTCTCGGCCGGTACACCACGATTCGGCACACGCAGTTACCCGGCGTGTAGAATTTGCGTAGAATCTGTAAATGCCATCAAAAATTAGTTTAAGGAACTTTATAGATAATCGGAGGAATTCGGGAAGACAACCGACAAAGCCCGTTTTCTACACCGTGTTTCGTCATTATGAACAAATTTTACTATGGGACCATACCATGAAACGCGAAAACTAAATCAGCAATTCCATACATTTTGTTGATGTGATTCAAGGTTTCATCACTTATTAAAAGTTGTTCATAATGATGGATCCAATAGCCGGTCGAAGTTTATGCATATCGTCCGGAAACACGGTGTGTCACTTACTTACGTATAACTGTCAGTTTGTTCAAAGAATTTTTTATCCGTGTCACCTACCTGTTGGCTTGATTCATAGAAAAATCAAAGAAAGCTTTTCTGTGACGTTTTGTTTCCAACCGTCAGTAAGCAAAATGACAAAGAGAGAGATAGCAACCTACCGAAACCGAACAGTAAGTTATTGAAAATGGCCGTAAGTGGACAGATGATATGACTGTATCTACTTCTATATTGATTCGAGGGCCCGGGAGATACAAAAATATCTGCGACACTATTTGCCTTGATCCTGAATCCATAGCGTAGGTACCTTTACCACGGATAAGGTCTTATGTGGGTGAACGTATACTTGCGACTCATCCAAGAAGACCTTCAACATAGACCTGTGCAACACATCAGCTGACCTGGTGATGTTGTAGCGGCACTACTAAAAGTTGTACAGCACATAGAACCAAAAATACTAAAGCGCCATCTATGACTAAAGTGAGGAACTAAACAGCAAGATAGGTCAGTTTCCTACATCGCGCAAGCAACATTATCCGTGACTTCGAGTACACACGATGGAATTTTTCAATGCCACCTCCTGGAGGAAAAGTACTCGAAATAGATAGAAAACGCCACCTTTGGGTGCACTTAAAGGCGAACCAAGTCGTCCTTTTCGTATAGATGGGATGAAAAAGTGCTTTACCTATATTATTGAATTTATTCGATTGAATTTATAACTGTTCTTAAGATTTCATGGTTTTCTCTTCTCTTAATTTGTCATGTTTGTTAGAGAGATTTGATCAAATAGGATGTCATTTTTTCGGACTTAAGTCGGTTTTATTCTCGAGTGTGTCAAGCGAATTTATTTGTTTATTTTGAGTAAAACTTGCTATCTCTAGTATTTAGAGTACTTTCCGTCCAAGTGGCATTGAAAAATTCCATCCCGCATATGAGAACTTGACAACAACTCTTTCGAGCAGCAATCCACCAGACAACTTCCGTCTGGTCGGAGGATCCTCCCTTTTCTATGGGGGATGAAGAGTTTTACAATCTGTTCTTCTTACCCCCAAAATGTTACATACCTGTTCCATGCTCAAGAACTTGGTAGGTGGATGGAAGTGCAGGTAGCTGTCCTGGTACAGCTGATCTCCGCTCTCCAGGATCTGGTCCAAAGTGGTGGAGCACCAGACGCACGGGTTCTCGATGCGGGACATGGCTACTGCCATCATGGCGCATGCTAGAGCCTGTAATGATTAAACGAAACCTTCACGAAGCTATAAATACCTAAACCAAGCATCACCATCATTTCAGCCGAAAGACGTCCACTGCTGGACATAAGCCCCCTCCCAAGTGTAGCCACATTGACCGGTCCCTTGCGACTCGCATCCCGGGGATTCCTGCAATCTTCACCAGCCCGCTTAGCATGACTACCGAGAAACGAGAGAGACTCGACAAATCTTTTGTTCATCTGTCATTGAATAGACAAAATGACAGATGAACGAAAGATTTGTCGACTCTCTGTCGTGTCTACGCAGGTCATGCTACGCGGGCTGGTCATCGGTCCACCTAGTGGGAGGTCTTCCAACGCAACGTCTCCGTCGGCGGCTCTCTCCGCTTCGCGGTCGCCACTACAGAAGTAGTCGGCCAACCAAGCATTCTGTATTCATCGTCATTCTCTTGCCCTTATCCAAATATAAATGTGGTCGACGCAGCATGTCTTCTTCTTCCATACTCCTCTATTACTCGTCATCTCATCAGACAATTCTTTTCTTGCCATTTTAAGAATGACTAGCTGACCCGCACTACTTCATCTGCGTGAAGAACCGCTCGACCGATTTTGTCCGAACTTCACCTAAACCATCTACTAAACAGTCCGAACAAAGCCTAAACATTTGGTTTGGAAAGATGAGCCCGTTCTTGAGATAAAAAATTACAACGAAAAGTGGCATTGATTTTTAATATATGATATGGCAAGAAAAGAATAGGCTTGTTAACTGAAAAAATCGAATTAGTCTGTCACTTAGATTATCAAAAAATATCAAATCAAATCAAAACAAAACATCTTTATTTGTGAAACACAGGTATTAAAATAAGGTCTTATTCATACATTTTAGTTGAGCTCTGTGTCCTACCAATGAAATTGGTGTACAAATATTTTTAATAATAAGTCTGGATCTATAAAATACAAAGTCAAATAATGAGATTTCAATGTAAGTATTATTAATCAATTATATAAGAAACAATTATAATTTATTTTTCATGCATGTCAACGGTAAATTCTAAAGAAAGCTATTAATGTCTTTTGTAATATTGGAAATAATGTCAATGAAATATATTATTGATAAAAAAAAACAAAGTAAAATAAATTAGAGGGCTGGTAATGTCATATTTTATCATTTAAGAATTCTTCGATAGAGTAATATGTCTGATCTATTAGGAATGAATGCAATTTACTCTTGAATTTGCGGACATTATCTTCACTTCTTATACATTTTGGTAATTTATTATAGACCTTTGGAGCCATTACAAAAATACTGTTTCTGTATAGCGCAGTACTAGATCTCAGAATATTAGACCCGAATTTTTTCTTTTGTTACATAAACCAAAATTGAAGGAGATAAGACACTTTTAAATTCTCAATACGTCACTGTTTGGTATCATTTTTAGTGAGTACTGACGTCACGAGCCCCACGCCCGAGTTTTGATGCGTTTTATCTTTGTCAATATTCGTTGATTTACAAAAACAAAAATTACGTGTCCATTATTTTCCAGTACTCTAACTGATGGACTAAGGTCCATGTTCACCGAAAAGATAACAGCCTGATTATCTAAAACAGCTGTTTAAAACACATTTTTGTATGGTAATATGTCACAGTGACAGCTGTTTTTAGCTAATCAGGCTGTTATCATTTCGGTGAACATGGACCTTAATAGATTTGCAATTTATTGATGGTGGAAACAAGCCTATTGTCACAGTTCATCCATCGTGTCTTTGGTCTTCACCAAGCATACTGTTTTATTATTTAAAATGAGTCTTTAGCTAGAATTGGAAAGTAAGAATTACCTGATTGCCTCTTGAAGAATAAGAGAACTTCCTGCATGCTATGGAGTGTCCGGCTGACAGGAACTGCGTGCCGTCCTTCAACACCAGCCAGCCACTTGCGTTGCGTTTAGCTGTTGGATTAATATAATGTTGATTAGTTTTTTTTTTCATCGAAAATAACATGCAAGTAGATGCTCCTTATCGGCAGGTGGCGCTCCCTCCTCGTAGTTACATCTCTACACACTCACCCCCCGCAAGCCTGGCCTGCTCCTTATCGGCGACGTCGGCGGCTCTCTGCGCGTCCATGCAGGTGGCGCTCCCTCCTCGTAGTTACATCTCTACACACTCACCCCCCGCAAGCCTGGCCTGCTCCTTATCGGCGACGTCGGCGGCTCTCTGCGCGTCCATGCAGGTGGCGCTCCCTCCTCGTAGTTACATCTCTACACACTCACCCCCCGCAAGCCTGGCCTGCTCCTTATCGGCGACGTCGGCGGCTCTCTGCGCGTCCATGCAGGTGGCGCTCCCTCCTCGTAGTTACATCTCTACACACTCACCCCCCGCAAGCCTGGCCTGCTCCTTATCGGCGACGTCGGCGGCTCTCTGCGCGTCCATGCAGGTGGCGCTCCCTCCTCGTAGTTACATCTCTACACACTCACCCCCCGCAAGCCTGGCCTGCTCCTTATCGGCGACGTCGGCGGCTCTCTGCGCGTCCATGCAGGTGGCGCTCCCTCCTCGTAGTTACATCTCTACACACTCACCCCCCGCAAGCCTGGCCTGCTCCTTATCGGCGACGTCGGCGGCTCTCTGCGCGTCCATGCAGGTGGCGCTCCCTCCTCGTAGTTACATCTCTACACACTCACCCCCCGCAAGCCTGGCCTGCTCCTTATCGGCGACGTCGGCGGCTCTCTGCGCGTCCATGCAGGTGGCGCTCCCTCCTCGTAGTTACATCTCTACACACTCACCCCCCGCAAGCCTGGCCTGCTCCTTATCGGCGACGTCGGCGGCTCTCTGCGCGTCCATGCAGGTGGCGCTCCCTCCTCGTAGTTACATCTCTACACACTCACCCCCCGCAAGCCTGGCCTGCTCCTTATCGGCGACGTCGGCGGCTCTCTGCGCGTCCATGCAGGTGGCGCTCCCTCCTCGTAGTTACATCTCTACACACTCACCCCCCGCAAGCCTGGCCTGCTCCTTATCGGCGACGTCGGCGGCTCTCTGCGCGTCCATGCAGGTGGCGCTCCCTCCTCGTAGTTACATCTCTACACACTCACCCCCCGCAAGCCTGGCCTGCTCCTTATCGGCGACGTCGGCGGCTCTCTGCGCGTCCATGCAGGTGGCGCTCCCTCCTCGTAGTTACATCTCTACACACTCACCCCCCGCAAGCCTGGCCTGCTCCTTATCGGCGACGTCGGCGGCTCTCTGCGCGTCCATGCAGGTGGCGCTCCCTCCTCGTAGTTACATCTCTACACACTCACCCCCCGCAAGCCTGGCCTGCTCCTTATCGGCGACGTCGGCGGCTCTCTGCGCGTCCATGCAGGTGGCGCTCCCTCCTCGTAGTTACATCTCTACACACTCACCCCCCGCAAGCCTGGCCTGCTCCTTATCGGCGACGTCGGCGGCTCTCTGCGCGTCCATGCAGGTGGCGCTCCCTCCTCGTAGTTACATCTCTACACACTCACCCCCCGCAAGCCTGGCCTGCTCCTTATCGGCGACGTCGGCGGCTCTCTGCGCGTCCATGCAGGTGGCGCTCCCTCCTCGTAGTTACATCTCTACACACTCACCCCCCGCAAGCCTGGCCTGCTCCTTATCGGCGACGTCGGCGGCTCTCTGCGCGTCCATGCAGGTGGCGCTCCCTCCTCGTAGTTACATCTCTACACACTCACCCCCCGCAAGCCTGGCCTGTTCCTTATCGGCGACGTCGGCGGCTCTCTGCGCGTCCATGCAGGTGGCGCTCCCTCCTCGTAGTTACATCTCTACACACTCACCCCCCGCAAGCCTGGCCTGCTCCTTATCGGCGACGTCGGCGGCTCTCTGCGCGTCCATGCAGGTGGCGCTCCCTCCTCGTAGTTACATCTCTACACACTCACCCCCCGCAAGCCTGGCCTGCTCCTTATCGGCGACGTCGGCGGCTCTCTGCGCGTCCATGCAGGTGGCGCTCCCTCCTCGTAGTTACATCTCTACACACTCACCCCCCGCAAGCCTGGCCTGCTCCTTATCGGCGACGTCGGCGGCTCTCTGCGCGTCCATGCAGGTGGCGCTCCCTCCTCGTAGTTACATCTCTACACACTCACCCCCCGCAAGCCTGGCCTGCTCCTTATCGGCGACGTCGGCGGCTCTCTGCGCGTCCATGCAGGTGGCGCTCCCTCCTCGTAGTTACATCTCTACACACTCACCCCCCGCAAGCCTGGCCTGCTCCTTATCGGCGACGTCGGCGGCTCTCTGCGCGTCCATGCAGGTGGCGCTCCCTCCTCGTAGTTACATCTCTACACACTCACCCCCCGCAAGCCTGGCCTGCTCCTTATCGGCGACGTCGGCGGCTCTCTGCGCGTCCATGCAGGTGGCGCTCCCTCCTCGTAGTTACATCTCTACACACTCACCCCCCGCAAGCCTGGCCTGCTCCTTATCGGCGACGTCGGCGGCTCTCTGCGCGTCCATGCAGGTGGCGCTCCCTCCTCGTAGTTACATCTCTACACACTCACCCCCCGCAAGCCTGGCCTGCTCCTTATCGGCGACGTCGGCGGCTCTCTGCGCGTCCATGCAGGTGGCGCTCCCTCCTCGTAGTTACATCTCTACACACTCACCCCCCGCAAGCCTGGCCTGCTCCTTATCGGCGACGTCGGCGGCTCTCTGCGCGTCCATGCAGGTGGCGCTCCCTCCTCGTAGTTACATCTCTACACACTCACCCCCCGCAAGCCTGGCCTGCTCCTTATCGGCGACGTCGGCGGCTCTCTGCGCGTCCATGCAGGTGGCGCTCCCTCCTCGTAGTTACATCTCTACACACTCACCCCCCGCAAGCCTGGCCTGCTCCTTATCGGCGACGTCGGCGGCTCTCTGCGCGTCCATGCAGGTGGCGCTCCCTCCTCGTAGTTACATCTCTACACACTCACCCCCCGCAAGCCTGGCCTGCTCCTTATCGGCGACGTCGGCGGCTCTCTGCGCGTCCATGCAGGTGGCGCTCCCCGGGGGGTGCGCGCGGTCCTCCTCGTTAGCGCGTCGCTTGCTACCGTCCACGCCAACCTGTGGGACATAGGCAGAATACTTGCTAAATAATTTGGTGAATACTGGCGTACTAAACTACATTTGGTACGAGAACCCTTTTTTTCTCTATAGCTAACACAAGGTACATGATTATTAATGTACGTTTGCCTGGTTAGGCCCCCCAGAATTTGCGTTTTAGGTGTACACCAATGCAATGTACTCGCCTCTAGGAGTATATGTACCGGTATCTTTTTCAATGTACCTCTGTACTTTTGAAGAAATTTGCAAAATAAGGGGGCCGTGCTGAAAACGTTTGGCTGAAGCGTTTGGCCCTCTTTTTTTGCGTGTAACTTGAAAAATATAAAGCGAATTAAAAAGTTTCTTAAACTCAAGGAATGTACTCTATTGACACGTTATATGTACCGCAACGGATATTCTGAATTCGTAATAACAAAAATGCAGATAGGGGGCCGTGCTGAAAAATATATGTATGAGGAAATATCTAAAGAAGACAAATAACCTTAACCAAAACCTATTACTGCATTCGAATCTACTTAGTATAATATTTGTACCTAATATATGGAATCATGGTCACCCCATTCTTTGTAATGTATGATAGTTTTGATCCAATTTGTCTTCTATAGTACTAATACAGCAGTATCGCAATTTATTTGGAACGAATGAACCTCTTTAGATGATTCAGGAAGTCGAATTTTGTAAGCAAACATGTCATATTTTAAAAGATATAAGGCGTATAAAGAGGGCCGTACTGAATGAACTAACATTGGTTTATTATTATCGAATTTAGCAAGTTTTATGAGAAACCAATGCGGTACATTTATGTTACTTGCCATCCATCAATTATGTTTTAATAGTTTTTGGCTAAGGTTATTTGTCTTCTTTAGATATTTGCTCATTTATATTTTTCAGCACGGCCCCTATCTGCATCTATATATTTTTTGTTATTATGAATTCAGAATATCTATTGCGGTACGTATAACGTGACAATAGAGTACTTCCTTGAGTTTAAGAAACTTTTTAATGCGCTATATATTTTTCAAGTTACACGCAAAAAAAGAGGACCGTGCCAGCCAAACGTTTTCAGCACGGCCCCCTTATTTTGCAAATTTCTTCAAAAGTACAGAGGTACATTGAAAAAGAAACCGGTACATATACTCCTAGAGGCGAGTAAATGGCATTGGTGTACACCTAAAACGCAAATTCTGGGGGGCCGAGCCAGGCAAACGGACATGATTATTTCTTACAAGATTACATGTTTACATTTTATGTCCTCAGAAGGCCAGGTATTTAGACACTGCAAAATATGAGATATGTTTTGATCTCCTGACTTCCTTTAAAACACCGAATTTGGCCCCGAGTGTCAGTGAGGTCTAAAATCCCCCATTTCGCTAGATAAATGCATGCAATGCATGCATATTATAACTGATAAATGAAGGAAATAATTGCAAACGTCAACTTTCTATCGATTTTTGCATCTGCAATATCAACTCTCTTACATTACATATTTTTCCCGTAGATCTACGGGGATCTACGGGGAAAATACATTCCTTTTGTGAGCATTTTCTCTCTCATTCGACGCAGACGAAGTTGCGGGTCAGCCAGTATTAAATAAAATAAAATTTGATCGCTCCTATTTGAAATAAAGATCATAGAATGAGTCCTGCCGCATGATGCTCCTTTTGGGCTACAGTCACAATTAACAAGTACAAGACGTAGATCGATCCAGAGATCTATCTCGCTCGCTTTCGTATAAAATAAAACAGACATACGACTTGTCGAATCGGAATCGAATCGCGCGTTTGTGAGTAACTATGCAGGTCCAGTTGTAAACCAGCGTCAGGCACTAGCAGCTCGGCAGTTTGCTGAATTGGGACTATTTGGCGCAGACGTAAGTTACACAAAAATATCTTTCACCTGTCCCGATGTTTGTCTGTAATGGAATCTTGCAAGTTAAATTTGATCCACTTCCCGGTTACCGATTGAACCGAAATTTTGCACATACAATATATATATCGAGTGACCATGCAATATTATGATAGCATGAAGCTGGACTGATAATGGAGCTGGAAGGCGGCCATAGGAACTTCGTCATAAAACGACATAACCCATCGAATTTGGACTCGTTTGATTCGTATTGATGAGTACTTTGTCTTTAGATGGTATCCAGGGTATGATGATGGAGCTGGAAGGTGGCCATAGGAACTCCGTTAAAAAACGACATAAGGTAACCAAGTAACGTTACCTTGCTAGTAGCAGGCACTAGTTTGACTCCAGGTGGTGCTTTAACGATGGGCGGGATCTCCTTCAGTTTCTCGATGGGTTTGATCTCCATGGTAATAGCGTAGATGCTGAAGTCGCGTCTGGCGCGTTCCTGTACCGGGACATTTTGGAGATACCTGGTGGAAAAAGTCATCATTTTCTTGACCTTATGCTTATTTATTAGTGGTCGGTGCAGCATGTCTTCTTCTGCCATACTTGCTCTATTACTTATCATCTCGGGAGACACTTCCTTTATTCTTACCATATAATTCTTCACACAGTCAGTCCATTCATCATTTTGTTTGGTCACTCTACTCTTATCTACATTCATACTCAAAACGTTCCTGGTGGAAGATAATTATAATAAGGTATGTATTTTGATATTGATAGATGTGTTGTCAAATCAGATACAGCTAAATACCAACATTATGAAGCGACTGCATAGCTGACCTCCACAACCCAGTTAGTACTAGGTATGTAGTTAAATATACATTTGTATGTTCCCCGGTTACTCTTAGATGGCTGGAGCGATTTGAATTATTCTATTTTTGTTTGAAAGGGTATACTTCCCAGGTGGTCCCAAAATCATCCAATCAGGATCTGATGATGGAATCCTGGAGAAATTGAGAGAACTCTTCAAATTTTATAGGCACACTTGATGTGATTTGGGTAGTTTTTGGAAGAGTACTTTTTTAAAGTGGTTCCATTTCAATTTGGTGAAGATCTGATGAAGAACTTCAGAGATAGGCAACGGAACTCCTCAATAAATGATAGCAAATGGACTAAGATTGCTGAAATCTCATGTCTATCTATTATTTACACCAGTTTATAACATAACATCACGCCGCTACGCTGTGAAGGGGTAAGCACAGATGAACCACTAAAAAGAGAAAAATAAAAACTTTTTTGCAAAAAATAAAACGGACTCCAAAAACACAAAAAAGTGAAAAATAACTTTAGCTTCAGAAGTCGGTGACAAAAAACTAAGTACATCAATCAAACAAAGATCACCGACTTCTGAAGCTAAAGTCATTTTTCATTTGTTGTGTTTTTTGGAGTCGGTTTTATTTTTTGCAAAAAAACTTTTTTATTATAAAAAACCGGTCAAATGCGAATTGGTCTCGCTCATGTAGTGTTCTGGGCCGTCCAGCCACGTTCCTTACATACTCCTGCTGCCTCGTTCACGTTCATACATCTGATCACGACTACTACACACCTGACCATTCTGAAGAACCTCACCAATAAGGTCAATGTTTTCGCAGCCGATATCTTGAATTTCATGTTGTGAGAAATGTTCTGAGTATGAATCATCATCATCATCATCATCAGCCTATAATGTTCCCACTGCTGGGACACGCCTCCTCTCAATGAGAGGAAATGTGCTATAATCCACCACACGGGCCCAGTGCGGGTTGGTAGATGTCACATGTCTTCGAATTATTTGGTTCTAGGACATGCCGGTTTCCTCACGATGTTTTCCTTCACCGTTTTGAGAGCAGCGGAGTATGAAATCTAATGAAATATAGTAAAATAATACCATTGTTCAAATCGGGTAGTACATCGGACCCCACTAATTATAGACCCATTTCAGTACTACCCACATTTAGTAAAATTTTTGAAAAACTAATTTTAGAACAAATGCAAAGATTTTTAATAAACACAAGTTATTGCATAACAAACAGTTCGGATTTACAAGGGGTCGTTCAACTACTGATGCCGATGATGATGGTGTTGAACTTTTAGGACATATTTATAATGCCTGGGAGGATAAATGCGATGCTTTGGGCATTTTTTGCGATTTGTCTAAGGCTTTCGATTGCGTTCTTCATGAAACATTAATCAGGAAACTACACCACTACGGAATCCGTTGTGCCTCTCTGGATCTTCTTACTTCATATTTGAGTGATAGGATTCAGAGAGTTGATGTTAACGGGAAAAGATCTCCCGGTTCCGTAGTTAGAATGGGGGTGCCCCAGGGCTCAATTCTCGGCCCGTTTTTGTTTTTGATTTATATAAATGACTTGCCTTACCTCATAAAGGATAACCATGACATAGTATTGTTTGCAGATGACACTTCTCTTTTATTTAAACTCAAACGCCAGCAAATAGTTACGGACGATGTTAATAGCGCCCTGGCAAAAGTCGTTAATTGGTTTAATGTCAATAATCTACTCCTAAATGAGAAAAAAACGAAATGTATTAAGTTTACGATACCCCACGTAAGACAAGTAGAAACTAGGGTACTAATAAAGGATGAAGAGTTGAAACTGGAGGATAACACAGTGTTCTTAGGCATAACTTTGGATGCCAAGCTTCAGTGGGGCCCGCATATAGACAAATTGTCAAAAAAACTTAGCTCAGCAGCATACGCCGTTAGAAAAATTCGTGATTTAACTGACTTAGAGACATCCCGTTTAGTTTACTTTAGTTATTTCCACAGCGTGATGTCGTATGGTATTCTCTTGTGGGGCAATGCCGCCGATATTCAGACAATATTTGTTTTGCAAAAAAGGGCTATTCGTTCTATTTATAAATTAAGTCCCAGATACTCGCTCAGAGAAAAATTTAAAGAGATTAATATTCTTACTGTGCCCTCTCAGTTTATTTATGAAAACCTTTTGTACGCGCATAAGAATATTGATTTGTTTAAAAAATACAGTGATATCCACAACATAAATACGAGGAACAAACACAAATTTGTTGTACCTGCAACGAGGCTCAAAAAAATAGGGGGTACGTTCAGATGCCAATGTATACGTTTTTACAATAAACTTCCGAACCATATTCAGGCACTAAGCCTAAATAAATTCAAATCGTTTATAAAACGGAAGCTATGCCTGAAAGCCTATTATCATGTTAATCACTATCTCGAAGATAAACAGGCCTGGGATTAAGCTGCTCCAATGAAATTTGCTCTGTGAATGTCGAAATTTCAGACCTCGCTGGTTTATTATTTATTCCTTTCTTTTATACACTGTGACATTGAATCATTTGACATGAATACTTAGTTCAGTATTTTATTATTTTTTTACTTTATTATTATTTTTTATTATTTTGTGTGTGTGTATTTGACATTAATATTTACCTGTGACATTTAATGACTTGACATGAATACTTAGTTCAGTATTTTATTATTTTTTACTTGCTTTTTTGTTTATTGTATGTGTGTATTTGACATAATATCGTATTTTTATTGACATTCGTTTTGTAAATTATTATTAATTTTATTTAATTATTGTGAATGTGAGGACCATGTGGGTCACATTTCGTGTTTTCTTTTTCTTCACGACTGTCTGGCAGTTTGAGTACTTTAAGCGACCTACCCAAATGTCCTTTCTTTGGTATTGTTCGTCGTTTCGTTGAGCTCCTTGAGTTAAAAGTCGAGCTACACGACAACTGACAAATGCTTGCACTGACTGGACAGGTCCACTCAAATCTGTATGGTTCTTTCTTCAAAAGACCATCTCAGACACTAATCTGCATGGTTCTCATGTGAGCTGAACAAGATTGTCTGGACTTTAAAAGAGACTATGACCTCTGAGTTTGTTTCGGCTGTTTCTTCTCAGAGTAGTCAGGTACGAAACACCGGCCCCATCCAGTTTAAAAAATAAGGACGTGTAAAAGTGTTTGTGAAAACCAATTTGCAAAATAAACATCATTTATCATTTATGAATGTGGATCGGTATATGAGTAGACGAAGACCACAGAAACGATGAACTGGACTGTGTTAAAAATTATATGGCAAGGAAAGAAGTGTCTGATGAGATGACGACTAATAAGTAGACAAGTTTGGAAGAATAAGACATGCTGCGCAGATCCTGAATAAATTGGGATAGGCGCAAGAAAATGTTGAAGATTTTGAATTTTCATTTTCGCGTTCTGACATATTTCTCATCGCCATTGTGGTCGATTTTGCCTCGTGTTTGTTCTATGTTTGCCAGAACATGTTATGGGCGTTTTTAAGAGAGCCACGACGCGAATTTGTCTTTGGCCTAATAGGCACTATGTCTTGACGATTAATTTATCGTTGACAAAAGGCAAGGACGACAGTTATGTGTCGTCCTATATGTGAACACCTACATTTAAATACACAAGTCACGGCACTTAAACTACACGATTATCTGTCGTCATGACATCATCTAGGAACGGGGCCTTTTACTACAACTCGATGTCGGATTTTTCTCTCTAAGAACGCTTCGACCATTGAGCCTAACATGTGCATCAATATTTCGATTATTTGGAAATGTCACCGTAAAATTGTCGAACACGTTAAATTGTAAAATAAAACTATAGAGATTGTAAAATCTCGAAATATTGTCAAACGAACATACTGCTTACAATAAAACGCATTATTTTTCGGTAGATTGTTGTCTATCAAAGTGAAACCGTAATATTGTGAAATGCATGCGATGGAAACTAGTCAACTCGCGCGGTGTGGAGGAGAGGGAGAGAAGGAGGGGTCCCCCTTGCCCAGTGGTACCACTCATGAAAAGATAATGTACCATTCCTGAGAAATACCCATTAATATAACCTAACCTTAAAACACATTATATTCCCCTACCAAGTACCAATTATGGGGGCAGAGATACTTTCGTCGTCATGCATTTCACAATATTACGGTTTCACTTCGATAGATTACAATCCACCGAAAAATAATGCGATATATTGTAAGCAGTATGTTCAGTTGACAATATTTCGACAGTTTACAACCTCGCTAGAGAGATTGCAATCTAACGTGTTTGACAATTTTACGGTGACAGAAACAGGATGTGTGTTTGTGTTGTAGAAGAAAATACTCACGCGAACGCCATCAGGTTGTGCGAGGTGAAAGTGAGCAAGCAAGGAGCTCCATCATCCTAAAACACAAGGATAAACGTTACACTGTGCCGTATGTATAGAAAGAGTTCTGCACCTACTAGGTGCTACCTTCGTCATGTGCCGTATGTAACAGGGATGATTCCTAACTTAGGTCCACGTTCACTAAAAAGATAATGGTCTGATTATCTAAAACAGCCGTTTAAGGGACATGTCCCCATGCAAAAATGTGTTTTAAACAGCTGTTTTTAGATAATCAGACAGTCATCTTTTGGTGAACATGGACCTTAAAAAAATATTATTCTGTTTAGTCAGTCAAAAAATATTGAATACCTGTCGTTGTGTGTGTCATGCTTTTTTTTATTTTATCAAATTAATAATAACACCGGCGTTTTTGGTCGGGGGTTAAAATGGAAATGGACAAAGATAAAACGCGGCCAGATTAATGAGTGGGGGCTTGTGACGTCATTTTCCGATTAAAAATGCATTCAAATGTGACGTGACACGAGTTTTCGAGCAGTGCCTAAACCAGTTTCAAAAACTCGTGTGACGTTCGTCTTCATTTTTTATTTACGTAAAAAAAAGAAAATAATATGTCAAATGTTTTTTGGAAATTTATCAGACGGATTATTAGATTTTTACTGGCATCCACCCTATTATTAATATACGATGATACAACGAATAGGAAGACGTTGCGTTGGAAGAGCTCCCACTAGGTGGAGCGATGACTTGACTGATATTACGCGTATGACTGACCAGAGCATCGATCCTGAGGCCGGTGGGTCCGCAGGCATGCGGCTCGAACATGTAGAACTGCGGCGCGCCACGCACACGCCACACACACACCGCGTGCGGCACACTCCACACGATGCCGTGCGTGTGCGACTCGAAGAACCGCTCCAGCCCCAGTCTGTGCCCACACACATTCAGTAACCATCACGACACTAGCAAAACATTGCCAATCTATTTATTTAGTCCGTCAGTTAGTATTGGAAAATAATGGACACGTAATTTTTGTTTTTGTAAATCAATGAATATTGACAAAGATAAAACGCATCAAAACTCGGGAGTGGGGGGGCTCGTGACTTCCAGTTTTTCAATCCAGGGTTAATGTGGACTGTTCGTTGGTTTTATCTAGGTCGTCTCGCAGTCTTCTACGAGGTTGCCACGACACCTTCTGGCTGTGTCAGAACTACTTGATCTTACCTGAGAGTCATGTTCCCGGCTTCTCTCTCCAGCTCCAGCTTCCCGGAGCACACCTCCAGTAGATCGTATCGCACGTAGTTCACTCCTAACACGAAGCGTTTCAACACCTGCGTGCAAGGGGGAAAAGCTATGAAAAAAAGAAATTGTTTTTTTTTGTCCCGATGGTCTACAGTGACCGAAGATGGTCCATTGGACCCATTACGGCCCGCTGTGACCCAATAAGGCCAGCCTTTACTCAATGCGGTCCATCGTCACCCAAGATGATAAACTTGTGATAATACGGCCCACAGTGACCCAAGACGGCCCACAGTGAACCACGATGACACAGAGTGAACCACAAAGGCACACAGTGACCTACAATGGCACACAGGGACCCACGACGACACACAGTGACCTACGATGGCACAAAGTAACCCACGATGACACACAGTGACACACGATAGTACACAGTGAGCCACGATGGCACACAGTGAGCCACGATGGCACACAGTGAGCCACGATGACACACAGTGACTCACGATGGCATACAGTGACCCACGATGACTCACACACACTTCTCTGGACAGAACGTTACCTGCAGCGGCAGCAGGATGTCCTCGCCGGGTCTGAACTCGTAGCCCAGCGAGTCGACGGACACAGAGAACAGGCGACACCCGACCGTCATGATCTCGTCCACGGTGCGCCTGGTCCACAGGTGCGGGCGCCGCACTTGCGACATGGCGCCGCTCACGACGGCGCCGCACGCTGACTGCATCAGCGAGTCGCGAGTGAACCTGTGAGAGAAAATACATGGAAAACGTTACATTATGAGAAGTTTTCATTTTGAGAAAAAAAATTGTTCCCAAGATTTCGGTAGATGGCGTTAAACTGACTACGTCTAGTAACGTAATCAGTTCAACGCCATCTTCCGAATTTGTTCGTTCGTGTTTGTACGTGTTTTTTTTCAAGCGTTGAAAAAACAGATGTCACATACGCTCGTTGGCAAAGCTTCCGAATACTCGTATAACCATTAGGAAATCAGCGCCATCTATCCAGCGACTAGGGAAGAGTTGAAAAAGATAAAACACGGAAACGGATATTTATCACGAATGAAGAGTACCTAGTTAAATAAATGCCTTCGTTATGCTGTCGCGGTACCTCCAATACTTCAGCGACCACGGCTGGTGCAATCCGGTCGAAACGTCATAAATTCGCGTTATATACCCGTTTCCATAATATTTTATACATCGTGAAAGTTTAAAAAAGACAAAAGTTTGATAAGCTTAATCTTTGTTTGATGGCGCGCTTCTTTGTACCGGAGAATTACTGCCTGCGATCATTAATGAACTCTTGGATTCTAATCAAACAGACGATCTGTTGCATGTCAGCAGTACTGTGAGAAGAATATGAAGGTGTGCGAACCTTTACTTTGTTATTTTGTTAATTTCATTTTATGTTAAAACTCTTTTAGTTCTAGTTTTATTAACTGTACTTAATTGGTTTTACAACAGTTGTAATTAAATGATTATATAAGTTCTTCCGTACTTCTCTATTACTCATTCCAGCAGTTAAGAGGCATGCGGAGCATGCGAGTTTCATACAAACGTAATACCAAAATAATTTGTAAATCAAACATATTATTAGGATATTGTGTATTTATTTTGATTAGATTACAGAATATACAGGGTGTAAACCACCTTATCACAAAGCCGTTAACCAAGCATTCTGTACAACAAACTAAGTAAGTTTACGCAAAAATTATTGCTGGGAAACAACTTTTTTTTTGAGGTTATAAATCATGTTTTGTGGTAGAACTCAATGTAACGCACTTAAAACATTGTGCTGATGGATGGATTGAATAGTACGGCGGTCGTGGAGGCGTTAAAAGGCGTCAAAATATTACACCCTTTATAGGTTCCCAAACACATTTTTTGAATGTAAACCGATTTAAACAGTTATGAGAAAAATAATTTTTCTAAAGAAATTTTAAATTCCTCATATCTCGTCCTGTCCTATCAAAATATTTATTTGGGAACATAGATAATCTACAATACAACCGAAATATATGCACACTATCCTTAAGAATATGTTTGATTTTCATATTATTTTGGTATTACGTTTGTATGAAAAACGCATTCTCCGCCGGCCCCTTAAGGCGCAAACTCATCGTGGTGAACGCTGGACACGGGCACGTGGCGCATTTTAGCTGGGATTCCTTCTTATTGCATAATGTTATTTTTGCTAATATGCTTTGGCATAACTACTTTGGCATAATTTGTTTTGCCATAATAATACTTCACCATATTTTTTTTTGGCATACAGTTTATGTTGGCATAATAATCTTGAAGGCTAATTTGTTTTGGCATCAATTTAATTCGCATAATATTACTAGGCATAATGACTATTAGCATAATAGTATTTAGGCATACAATTAGTACAAATAGCGGAATCAAATTGGTGTTATTTTTACTTATTTAGGTTGAATTAAAAAATCACAAGGCTGTGGTGTTACAAAAGTGAGTGACAGAAAGGAGTTGCTGTAAATCCGACTCAACGTAGTCTTGTTTGCCCTACCCCGAGAGTGTAATTTAAAACCGCTTGGCGCTGCGGGGCGAGGCGGGCCGCGAGTTGAGGAGCAGGTGGTTGTAACACTCGCCGCCGCGGCTGAGGCTGGCCGGCGAAGCCGCCCAGCAAACTGAAGCTGCGGTGGTGAGCGTTAAACCCATCTGCGACGATAAGCTCGCGTGGGACCGCCGCCGGAGCCCCGCAGCGCCGGAGCCGTGACAGAAACCATGCCTGCTGCATATTGCATACTGCATGCTTGCTGCATGCATGGTGTATATTTCTTTGCATTCTGCATGTTTGCTGCATGCTGCATGCTTGCTGCATGCATAGTGTATACTATTTGGTATGCTGCATGCTTGCTGCTTGCATAGTATGTGCTTGTTTAGATGTTGGATTGCTACATGTTTGGTGCATGCATGGTGTATGCTTGTTAGGAATGTTAGGATGCTTCTTACAGTGCAAAAACCCACGAGTTCACAAACAACTATGTTCAAAACTTAAATATGCTGTGTATTGCTTGCTTCAGGAGATATTGTTTTTGTTGTAATCGTCAAATAAAAAGTTATTTCCAATTATATAATGTCTAAAATTTTAGGATTTAATTATTACGCTTCTTTGTTATGCCTATAAAAATATGTTTTAGTGTAATTATGCATTAAAATATTACGCTTAAGAATTTTACGCTTAATCATTATTATGAGTAGATAATTAATTATGGCTCATAAAATTATGCGTAAGCTGTTATGCGTAAATAATATTATGCAAAAATATAATTAGGAGTAACAAAACTATGCCAAATTTTATTAGGTCTTGAAATTGTATGCCAAATGGATAGGGAACCATTTTATCTGCGTGGATTCATTTGTTTGACATCGTGGGTCTACGTTTCCACTGCAGTACACAGACACCCTACACGCCCACGACCATGTACAACAGGCTAGTTTCCACTATCAATAAATTCCCCGTCAGAGTATTGGAAAAATAATGGAACCGTATTTTTTGTTTTAGTAAAACGATTATTGACAAAGATAAAATGCATCAAAACTCGAGAGTGGGGGCTCGTGACGTCAGAACACACTCAAAATTATACCATGGCATGACGCATTGAGAATGTTAAAAGCGTTTTATCTTCGTCAATTTTGGTTTACTTTACGAAAGAAAAAATACGGGTAATTTTTTTTTTCAAATGTAACTGACAGCTAGTTTCTACTAGTCATCTCCCTTAAATAAATAGGCAAAAATCAGGATGGGCTATGTGAGCGCCTTATTCGAGCAAGCCACGCATGTACTAATGACGTCAATTCATGCAAAGCGTGTCCGTGGTTTGCAGTGGACACAATCATATTACATTTTCTTGCAAAGCGAAGCTTAACACACGTGCGTAACCTTACCGTGCGCCGCGGTGGGTTTATGCCTTTACCTCTTTTCCAGCCATACATAATTATAGAAGTCGTCAACCAGGCATGCTGGAAAACGACTTTCTTTTTAAATGAAAAATCATAGTACGCGGAACGTGGAGGATTTTGCAGTAAAAATCTTACAACAAAAACTTCAAGTATCAAAAAAAATAAAGACGGTCAAAAAGTTGCAACTCGGACCTCCAAAATTTCCGTACCTAGAAGGTTCTTAGGTGTGTTGTAGAAAAAAAAATGATCGCAATGACGGGGAGAATAAGTGCTTTTCGGCTTCGTTAAGGGGTTTTTTAGACCCTTCACACGGTCCATTCACCTTAAAGCAATCCGACATACCTAACAAGATCATCAGGCCTGGTCCCCCGCAGGATGGTCCTCCCGCGCGCTGTCTCCACGAACGCTGTCAGCACCTTCCACTCGTAGCCCTCGTCCGGCACGGTACCCTGTGACGTCACTAAATCCGACATCTTTGAATACTCCCAGAACACTTTCACTGCCGATATGCTGAATCTGAAAAAAAAGGATGAGACTTCTAGCAACACAAAAAAATCATCCGAGGCAGTATTTGGGGACTGCAGATTAGAAATTTTCGGCGAGGGCTAAGAAAAGCATACGTGACGGTCACACAAGATACATAATTTTTGTTCACTCAAATTTTGGCCAAGTGCGAGGCGGACTCGCGCTCCGATGGTTACGTATAAACTTATAGGAATTTGGTTATTAAATAACATATTTAAGGTTTTTAGGTATTTTCCTTTACATGTGCTGTACGACTTTGCTACTTACCAAATTTCATGATTCTGGGTCAACAGGAAGTACCCCATACATTTTGATTCGATTGGGAGTGTCGATATATACGTTTTTTGCGGCATAACGGTAAAAGAAAAATACCGTGAAAATTGGTTAAGTAAGACCTGGATAAGTGAAAAACCTCCATAGCTGGAACTCATGCTAAAGTCCCGGCATTAATGCCTATATATCTGAGACACTGGGTATGTAGAAAACCGTCATCTTTTTGGTGAACATGGATTTAAGTGCAACCAATTAGCAGGTTCCTCGAATGTCCCAGTTATCCAGGTTTAACTATTTATGAATAGAATGTAGTGGTTACTTGTTATCTCCGGGGCGCATGGTGGCATCTATATTATGTCGGAAGGTGGCGACAAGTTCGTCCACATCAGAGAACAGCACTAGTGTGGCGGCGCCGGCGGGACTCAGCCGGCCGGCGGGGCCCACCGCGTGCGGCTCCCACATCAGGTAGCTCGCGCCGTCCGAGCCCTTCCATACTCCCACGCAGTACCCCTTCGCGCATACCACCCCGTGCGCGTGCTGACACCACAGAAATAAACTAATTACTCAATCAGTTAGATTAATCTGCCTAGCCTTTCCCCAACTATGTTGGGGTCATGGAGCAACTGCCTATCAGACCTCAGTTTATACTGAGTAATGCGATACCACTTGGTAAGACTGGTTGTCACCAGCATCACATGTCACGACTGCCAAAGATGGACAAATGACAGTCGGGACCAACAGCTTAACGTGCTTTCCGAGGCACGGAGGAAACTCGGTGTGTAAGGATGGTCACCCATCCACAGACCAACCTTGAACCTAGGTAAGCACGACTTAACATAAACATCGGCCCGAGCGGCTGTTATTATTTATCACGGCCTTCTGGAACAATCGTTACACATGAACATTTATTTTGTTTTCTACTATTGCATCTACTGTGTATTGTCTCTGCACCACCCTAATCTATTCTTTCTTCGAAGAGATCTATTTCTACGGTGATCATACTACACGGGCTGGGCCCTATTTAATAAACGTTACAAATTATAAATTGTATTATAAAAGTTACAATTCTACAAGTTTCTGTTTAATAAATTGTACCTACAATTTTAATAAAGATTTTCTTTGTACAGGTGACATTTATATATTTGTCAGGAAATCTGTTTTATTGAACACAAAATTGTAATTATTAGTTTACATATTTTGTAAATTGTAGAAAAATTTCGATGCATGCAAGCAAGCATGCAGCGTACAAGCAAGCATGCAGCATGCAGCATTCAAGCGAGCATGCAATATGCAGGCAGGGTTTCTGTCACGGCTCCGGCGCTGCGGGCCTCCGGCGGCGCCTAACGTCCTAATCGTCGCAGACGGCTTTCGCTCACCACCGCAGCTTCGGCTTGTTGCCAGCCTCAGCCGCCTGCTCCCAGCCCGCGGGCCGCCTCGCCCCTACGCGCCTACGCGATTTTAAATTACACTCTAGGGGTAGGACAACCCCCAGGCTGGAACGGACCGGGGCTGCCTTCAGGCGGCTCCTGCCCAACCTTGCCAAACGCCTCCTGCCGCAGGCTCTACGCGGGGGTCGTGCGGTCCATGGCCCTTTACGGGGCCCCAGTGTGGGCGCGTTCCTTGAGGCGGCGAGCCGCCCACTATCTGAACGTGCCCCAGAAAGTGGTGGCCGTGAGAATGGTCCGTGGGTACCGCACGATCTCCCGCGAGGCGGCGGGCGTGCTTGCCGGATTGCCGCCATGGGATCTGGAGGCGATAGTCCTCGCGCGCCTACATTAATGGCGCGCGGAGGCACTACGCCGGGGGGAAACTCCGCTGCCGCGGCAAATCGCCGTTCAGCGGACAGACCTCCGGCGCGATCTCATGGCGACATGGAGAGAGCGACTGTCGCAACACCGTGCAGGGCACGCCACGATAGTGGCGGTAAGTCCCCTCTTTGAGGAGTGGCTTGAGAGGCGCCACGGCGTCCTCACCTTCCGCCTGACGCAGGTCCTCACCGGACACGGATGTTTCGGGAGGTACCTGCACCGAATCGGGCGGGAGGAAGCGCCCGGGTGTCTCCACTGCGAGGATCGACCGGAGGACACGGTGGAGCACACGGTGGAAGTCTGCCCTGCGTGGGCGGAGCACCGCCGTGTCCTCGTAGCGGCGATCGGCGGCGGCGACCTCTCGCGTCCGGCCCTGGTTCAATCCATGGTCCGGAGCGAGACGGAATGGGAAGCCGTCACCTCCTTCTGCGAAGCAGTCATGCTGGCGAAGGAGGTGGCGGAACAAGAGAGGGAGAGAGCCTCTCTTCCCGGCCGCCGCGGGAGACGCACCGGGCGTCGGGGGCCACGTGGTGGCTACCGACCACCGTAGATGCGGGCCTGTGGACGGCTAGCTATGGACTAGCTAGCCGTCCGTCCGTCTAATGACGACAGGCCGTGTCGACGGCGCGGTCATGTTCCACGCGCGCCTCTAAGAGATGTCAGCATAAGGGGAGGGGCCCGCAAGGGCCGAAGCCTGCCGGGGTTGCGGGCCTATTCGAAAGAGATACCGCGGCCCCGGAACATAAAGGGCGAGGAAGGAACATGGATGGGTTTTAGTCAGTAAGAGTCTGACACTCCCTCCCACTCCACCCAGAGTGGGAGAAGTCATTTGAAGATTTCCCACCCCAAAAAAAAAAAAAAAAAGGGGTAGGACAAACAAGATTACGTGGAATCGGTTTTGCAGCAATTCGGTTCTGTCACTAACTTTTGTTGCACAGCAAATTAAATTTTTACACAACATCTAATATATTCTTCAGATAAAAGTTATCTCGTGATTGAAAAATCGTTTAAGTTACATAATGTTATGTATAATAAATCATTTGCATGAAAATTGTTTTTGTTATTTATATTATTTGTATGCCTAAATATTATTAAGCTCAGTCATGTATTAATTGTATGTCTAAATATTATTATGCTAATAGTCATTAGGCCTACTAACGTTATGCGAATCAAAGTTATGCTAAAACAAATTAGTCTTCAAGATGATTATGCCAACATAAAATGTATGCCTAAAAAAATAATGCCGAAGTATTATTATGCCAAAACAAATTGTGCCAAAATCGTTATGCCGAAGTATATTAGGACAAAGAACATTATGCGAAAAGAAGGGATCCCCTTTAACAGTCGTTACAGGTAGTCAGTGGTCCGAAAGTCTGACAACCAGTCTAAATAACCTAACCAAGAGGTATCGTATTGCCTTATACTAATTGGGTTGTAGAGGTCAGATAGGCCGGTCGCTCCATGTAAGATACTGGATCCGGTTAGACTAGAAGCCAACCCGAACGCAGTTAAGAAAAGGCAGTCAGATTATGATGTCGATGGAGTTCATTACGATGTATGTTTAAATCATCATCTTCTTAGATCCATGTTCACCGAAAAGATTATCTAAAAACAACTGTCACTGTGACATGTTCCCATACAAACAGCTGTTTCTAGATAATTAGACCGTCATCTTTTTGGTGAACATGGATCTTACCCTTGTCACATTATACTTCAGGTCGTTGCAACACGTTTTCTTGTTCCATTCTCCCCTATTCGACGTCACGGCATCATTTACTACTTTCTCTTTCATATCATTCCTGACACAATCCATCCATCGTTTCTTTGGCCTACCTCACCATCCATCAACTTTCATGTCATAAAACATGAAAATGGGTATTTATCGCGAACTTTACATTTATGAAGCCACGCAGCGCAACATGACGCCGTCTCCTCATGTGTAATTGTTTAATGTTTAGTGGTTTTTTATAAATATGTATGTTAGTCTGTAAGGTATATGTAATATGGGTCTTTTTGTTACCTGAATTAAATGATATATTATTATTATTATTATAAACGCCTTCGGTTAGCTGTCGCGGCTGGTGCAATCCGGTCGAAATGTCGGGCTTAAATTAAAGGTAAAGTTCGCGATAAATACCCGTTTTCATATGTTTTATAATGTGTTCTGATCGTGAAAGTATAAAAAAAGACAATATTCATGTCTGTAGCGGCACTACAAAAAGTACTTCAGCTACATTGAACAAAAAGTACTACAGCGCCATCTATGAGAAATATGATGAACTATTAAGCGAAATACGTCAGAATTCCTACATCGCGCAAGCAACATTCTCCGCGACTTATAAGCTTAAACGCGAACCTGACAACAACCGTCGGGCAGTAGCCCACCAGACATAACACCTGTTTGCTCGGAGGATCCTCCCTTTTCTATGGGGGATGAAGAGCTTTACACCCTGTTCTTCATACCCCCAAATGTCCATTACTCTTTTAGTCACATACCACGATTCATTACACGTCCATACCAAGACAAATGACTTCTTTCATTTTTTTCCGTAATAACTGCCACATTCAAACTTCCTCTAATTATACGATGTCATTTTAAATACTTATATCGAAACTTACCGACTCAAAGAACTGCTCGATGGCTTTCTTGAGGCTCTTGACAGGGCCGGTCTCTCCGGCCTTCAGGTCACCGCTGGCCACATCGGGTGTAATCTCTAGCTTCACCTAAACAGAAGATTTATGGTATCAGGGCTATTATTCTCGAAGAACTGACCGACAAGTAGACGACTGGAGAACGAACGATCTGCGACATAGAACTGCAGAGTCAAGTAAAAAAAAAAAAAACTTACAATGTACTTAAAGTTAAGTAGAAAATAATTCGTTAATTCGGCATTTTGAGGTGGCGGCCATCTTGGATTTTAAATTTATCATGGTGTTTAGTATTCTATAATTTTTGACATAATTGTCTAGTTAACACGTTCAACGCGGAACGAGATCTTTTAGTTCTCGTTTATGTAGTCAAGTCCTTTCATTTGATACCCTTATTGAGGAAGTTGTTAAATAAAAATGGAATCCGCCATTTTGTGGCGGCGGCCATCTTGGACTGATTTGTATCAACTCATAAAGAAGTCGTCTGTCTGTCTGTCAGTCTGTCAGTGTTACTCACATTAAAGTTAGTGACATGGAAGTTCTCGACCATCTCGCTAGGCTTGAGGCGCGGCGGATGCTTGGCGCGACTGAGAGACATGGTGTGGAGCCTGTCTCCGTACTTGAGGACGGCGTCCAGGAGTTCCGGCTTCCAGAACGCGTAGGGCTCGATGTGTTCTACTACTATGCCCATCACCGCATTCGCTGCATCCTGGGGAACATTCAGATCATGTTTATTTGCAAGTAGATTTTTATGCTATATCAGACTTCACAACTACGTTTAAAACTAGATGGTACCGGTGTATCGGCTCTTCAAAAAGTACTACAGCAACATAGACAAAAACACACCAACGCCATTTAAGAAAAAAAAAAGGAAAACCCTCAAAACCAACCAAAGACCAAATGTGGAATGGATTTTTTGTTTTGGCTATCGTGATTATTTAATTTTGTGTTAGGTTAGGTTAGGTTAGTTCACGCCGGGAGGCGACGCGACGCGGCGCGGTGCTGCGCGCACATTTTACTCGACTCACAATATAATTTTATTTACTACATGAAAAAATGCACGTTTCATTGTGAGAATACAGAATACGTTGCACCATGCAGCGCTGCGCCTCGAGACACCGCGCGGTGCAGCGCGAAATCACTGGTATCTTACAGTACCGTCGCGCTGCATCGCGCCTCTGTGTGAACCGACGCTTACATTTATTGCTAAAATCGACACAATAAAGTTGAAGAATAAAATAAATAAAGCGTAAATCGCGAGGTCTAAAAAATTGGCGATGTAAAATCAGCGGAATTATCGCGTATCTGCGACTATATAGAAATGGCCGACAACACAGTGAACCCCCCAGACAACACCCGTCTGGTCAGAGGGTCCTCCTTTTTTTTGGGGCATTGAGGAACTTTACACCCTGCTCTTCATACCCCCGTGTTACGTGTCTGACTGACACCTGAGAAATAAACTGAAAATAATTTGAGGCGTTTAAACTATGAGCGGTAGTCTGTGGCAGAATCATCAGGCATTCATACGAGTATTTTGTTCAACATACAACCTGATGTCTTGCAAAATGCAAAAACATGTTAGAAAATATAAATAAAAATCTTTTTTTTTTCGATCAAAGCAAATGAGGCTTGCATTGCAGAATCTCATGCTGTCAGATTATTTTTCAGTGATGAATACGATGGCGACGATATAGTTGATGACGATGGCGATGATATAGATGATGAAGACCCAACATCCAGGCCACAGTTATAAGCATGAATTGAATTGTCGAAACAAAGATGAAAATTAAATGTAGCTACAGTCCCAGACACAAGACATAAAACTGTGAAAAAAACTGTAGTTGCCCATTCCCTAGTGTAGATCTCTATGGAGAAGAATCACTTAAATCAAAATATTGCTACAAAACCTTGGTTTATCATTCGTATTGAGACTTTTCCACACACCTGGTTATCCCTATTCGGTTGGTCCAGGAAGTAGTTCTCGTTCTGTGCCAACCTGGCGCGCACCGAGGCCATGGAACGAGACAGACGCTCCATGTACTTGCCTATCGCATCGTCCTCTAATGCCGTCACTAGCTCCTCTTCGGGGGCTGATGGGCAGATACGGACATACTCTTTATTATTTACAACATACTAATACACGGCAGATGTGAGCTCGTGGCAAAATAATAACAGCCGCTCGGGCCGATCTGTAGGTTAAAACGTGCTTGCCTAGGTTGCTTTGTGGATGGGTTGTGACGTGATGGGTGAAGATGATGAAATAATAAACGTTTCTTATGTGACTTGGTGGTTTATTATTGTAGAAATCGTATGATTAAAAATAAAAAACCCGTGCGTCGGGTTTTTTTTTAGAACTTCATTAAATAGAAACCAGCTGTGCTAGTTAGAGCAAACACTCAATACTCTGGTAGTAGGAAGAAACTTAGGAAGATGTATATCGTTACATAATTTTGGTAGGACTGATGATAAAAATGGCTGTGCAGTCAATGCGACAAGCCAATTTTAAATTTGAATTTCGAAAGGACTGTTACATTTCTTTCTTTGAGTACAAGTAAGTACTATGGAGGTTTTTTAGTCGTCGTGGAGGTTTTACGTCCACGAGACTGTAAATGAAACGACATCGTTACAATACCGGGGTGGCCGGCGCAAAAAAAAAAAAAATCTTTAAGGATTTTTTTTTTTTTTTTTTGCAAAAGGAGAATTGGTATGAAGAGGTGAAAGTTAAAGAAAAAGTTAGTTGAAAGTTAGAAAAGAGAAAAAAAAAAAAATTTGTTAAGTTGAAGTTAAGTTGTTATTAAGTCAGAGTTAAATTAAAGTTTAAAATAAATACGGGAATGATAACGATGTCATTTTCACAATTACATTAAATTTGGTAGGTAAGTAGTTACAAAACAAGTCATTTTTATATAAAAATAATAATATAGGTAATAACATATTTGTTAATTAATGGAAGTGCATGATAGAATTTGAATGTAAGAATGTTAATTACAGTGACAAATTTACACTAGGTTGGTTCCGGTTCCATTCAAATACTAACATTCATAATACTAACATTCATCGTATCTAACAAAGTCTTAATCAATAAGTCTGAATTAAGGCAACAGTTAAAAAGAGAAATCTTATATAATAGAAGATGTTTCTCAAGGAACTAACCCAGATTAGTGCAGGCTTATTGAATTATTGCCAGTCACCACCCGCTGGCGTTTGGTGATCGTATTCAGTGTTTTTGTGTGTGATGAATGTCATGTGTACGTGTGTGTGAAGTGTTATAAAAATTTACAAGTTTACTAACCCTAATAATGGTCAGGAAAAATATTAATCTGCTTAGAGATTATAATAAGTAGGTACTTGTTATGAGTACATAATATATTAGGTTTACGATGGCTTATTTTTATAATTAGGTGTCGTAACCCGCACCTTTTAAATACCCTACTTAAAATTCAGGTTCAAGGATAAAAAAATACTATATAACTTAAAAGTAAGGTTCACAAAGGCTTATTTTACGAGTTATGAAAACCGCTCGACACCATGGCTTATTTTAGGAGTCGTGTACCGCTCCATAATAAAAAAAAAGAAAAACAAAATCAAGAAATAAAATATGGGATTAACAAGCCAAATGTTTCATGAGGTATTCCTTGTGGAGTATTTACAACTAAATAGTTTTTACAAGAATAGTAAATAAAATTATATAACGGAATGAGTCTATGCCTTTTTTTTATAAAACCATTTAAAAAAAATAACAAGTAAAATTAAATGATAGCAAAAGAATAAAATATTTAAAAGAGTGATAAATTAAAGTACAATAGTCCGTGCAGGGTTAAATATTGAGTTTGAGAGAGGACTCAAACAGGGTATGAGAGGTAAGAGGGTATGAAAGGTAAGAGGGTATGAGAGGTAAGAGGGTATGAGAGGTAAGAGGGACTCGTCACTCAAGTAAGAGGGTAACTCAGTATGAGAGGGACTCGTCACAGTAAAAGAGGACTTGGCACTCAAGTCAAGTGAGTGAAAGAGGTTCAAGTGAGTGACATACAGAATAAAGGTAAGAGAGGGACTAAAGAGGGTCTAAGGAGGGTTTAAATGATAATATGTTTAGGATTAAAAAAATCTTCACCTTGGAAACCGTTTTGGTGGTCAAATACGGAACTAACCTTAGTACTGGCAAAAAGACTAATACTCCATGAAACGAGTTCAAAGACTATAAAACTATGGCCTGTTACCTAGCAACTACCTATGTATAGTAACTAGTTAATCATAAATATGACAAAAATGAAAATTTATACAATTTTCTTCAAAATGAGGTTGAGGTATGATTTCAGGTTTGTTAAGTTATGAAATATCCATATTGTATATATGGCTTTTAAATTGAACAAAAGGTATAAAACCTTTTCAGTCAAATAAAGAAAATTGTTGAAAACAAATAGTGACAACGTCTGAGTATGACAGTTTATGTATTTAAATATTCAGATTATGATGATAATTTCAGATTATGTATTTTATTATATTATATTATTGTATAGTTGTGTATTTAGTGTTAAAAATATATTCTGTTAGCTGCATGTAATGTTTGTAAGAACTTAGCTTACGTATTCTCGAGTCGGCTTCGAAGGCCTAGAGAAATACGGGCTAAGCGTGTAGTAACTTGGATAAGGGTACTCCCCAAAGCCAAGGGTGAGGTAACCAACGTGTTTTGGAATAACTGCGAGGGTTTAAACTCCAAGAACTCGAGGGTTTATGTAGCTGTCGTTCGACAAGCCGTAGGTGTGAGTAGGTGATGTCTGTAAGGCTGTGTTGTAATAAGTATTGAGTTTTGTAAGTATTTGGTATATGAGTAATAGGTAGGTAATTAGTTTGTGTATGAATGCCTCCGGTACTAAGACAATCGGGAACCGATTACATTTGTAACCTGCCTTAGTAGCGTCGAGCGTGTTATTGTCTGTAAAATGTGTGTATAGTGTTTGTAGTTTAGATAGTTGTGATACGTTCTGTTTTGTGTTATGAAAAATGGGGATGAAGTTTGACTGTAGTACTTACATAGGGTAGAATATGGTATAACACTAAAAAGTAATCACTATCACGCCGTTGTTATATACGCGCTGTAAATATTAATAATAATCCCTAATCTTCATTTTTTGATCCAATTAGGGTGGTCAGTGTCCTCGGCGCAGTCACGTAGAATGTAGCGGGAGATGGTGTAAAACGCTTCTGGTAGCTGGCGTGTCGGCCTCGTCTGGCGTGTCAGCGCTTTCTCGCCAAGCTTCTACAACCTCATCCCGGGGTAGTTCTTCCGGAGAGCCAGTGTGACGTGATGGGTGAAGATGATGAAATAATAAACGTTTCTTATGTGACTTGGTGGTTTATTATTGTAGAAATCGTATGATTAAAAATAAAAAACCCGTGCGTCGGGTTTTTTTTTAGAACTTCATTAAATAGAAACCAGCTGTGCTAGTTAGAGCAAACACTCAATACTCTGGTAGTAGGAAGAAACTTAGGAAGATGTATATCGTTACATAATTTTGGTAGGACTGATGATAAAAATGGCTGTGCAGTCAATGCGACAAGCCAATTTTAAATTTGAATTTCGAAAGGACTGTTACATTTCTTTCTTTGAGTACAAGTAAGTACTATGGAGGTTTTTTAGTCGTCGTGGAGGTTTTACGTCCACGAGACTGTAAATGAAACGACATCGTTACAGGGTGACCACCCTTACATACCGAGTTTCCTCCGTGTCTCGGAAAGCACGATAAACCGTTGGTCCCGACTATCATTCGTAGATCTTTGATAGTCGTTACAGGTAGTCAGTGGTCCAAAAAAAGTTTCAACCAGTCTACAAAGTGGTTCCGTATTACCCAGTACTAACTGGGTTGTGGAGGTCAGATAGGCAGTCGCTCCATGTAAAATACTGGTATTCAGCAGTAGACAGGAGGCCGACCCTAAACACAGGAAAAAAAACTACGCAGATGATGATAATGTACTTACAAGTCTCTTCTTCTCCCTCTGCCTTCTCTTTGGCAGCGCCGCCGGGTCCTTTCTTCTCCTTAAGATGGCTGGTCAGCTCATTGAGGACCTTCACTGGGTACAGCTTGTAGGGAGCTATGGCTTGCTTGTTGTCCAAGCTACCTTGCTGAACTGGGAGGTGGTTAAGAGAGTGTTAACTTCATACTTAATATGTCATAGTTGCGGACGTCACGCAGTATCCCCCACGTAGTTCCCAGTAGGGGGATAAAATATAGCTTATGTTACTCGCTGATAATGTAGCTATTAATTGCTGAAAGAATTATTCAACTCGGTCCAGTAGTTTTTAAATTTATTCGTTACATTCAAAAATCCAAATCTTTCCTCTTAATGAAGGGTGTAAAACACTTCTTCACGAAGCCGAAGGACACTTGTTCTCCTCGTTATTGCGATCACTTTTTTGTTCTACACCATACCTGGGAACCTTCTTGTTACGGAGTTATTTGGGCTCAAAGTTGCAACGTTTTGATAAGTTTTTTTTAGATCCAAGTTTTTATTGTAAGATTTTTACTTTGAAAACGTCCACGACCCCCGCACTATTCAAACCATCCATCAGCACAATGTTTTGAGTGCGTTACATTGAGTTATACCACAAAACGTGAATTTTCAGCCCAAAAAAATATTTTTTTTTCAGCAATAATTTTTTCGTAAAGTAACTTAGTTTGATAAATGATAAATGATAAATGATATTTATTCAGCAAGTAGGTTTTCTCAAACACTTTTACACGTCATTTTTTTTTAAAACTAGATGAGGCCGGTGTTTCGTACCTGACTACTCTGAGAAGAAACAGCCGAAACAAACTCAGAGGTCATAGTCTCTTTTGAAGTCCAGACAATCTTGCTTAATTCACATGAGGACTATGCAGATTAGTGTCTGAGATGGTCTTTTGAAGAAAGAACCACACACATTTGAGTGGACCTGTCCAGTCAGTGCAAGCATTTGTCAGTTATCGTGTAGCTCGACTTATAACTCAAGGAGCTCAACGAAACGACGAACAATACCAAAGAAAGGACATTTGGGTAGGTCGCATAAAGCACTCAAGCTGCCAGACAGTCGTGGGAAAAAAAACAACAAAAAGTGACCCACAAGGTCCTCACATTCACAATAATTAAATATAATAAATAATAATTTACAATTCAAATTCAAATGTCAATAAAAATACGATATGTCAAAAACACACACATAAAATAAACGAAAATAAAGTAAAAAATAATAAAATACTGAACTAAGTATTCATGTCAAATCATTAAATGTCATGACAGTCACAAGTAAATATTCATGTCAAATACACACACAAAAAAAAATAAAATAAAAAATAATAAAACGTAAAAAAATAATAAAATACTGAACTAAGTATTCATGTCAAATCATTCAATGTCACAGTGTATAAAATAAAGGAATCAACAATAAACAAGCGAAGTCCGAAATTTCAACATTCACAGAGCAAATTTCATTGGAGCAGTTTAATCCCAAGCCTTTTTATCTTCGAGATAGTGATTGACATGATAGAAAGCTTTCAGGCATAGCTTTCGTTTAATAAACGATTTGAATTTATTCAGGCTTAGTGCTTGAATATGGCTCGGAAGTTTATTGTAAAAACGTATACATTGGCATCTGAACGTACCCCCTATTTTTTTGAGTCTCGTTGCAGGAACAACAAATTTGTGTTTGTTCCTCGTATTTATGTTGTGGATATCACTGTATTTTTTAAACAAATTAATATTTTTGTGTGCGTACAAAAGGTTTTCATAAATAAACTGAGAGGGCACAGTAAGAATATTAATCTCTTTAAATTTTTCTCTGAGGGAGTATCTGGGACTTAGTTTATAAATTGAACGAATTGCCCTTTTTTGTAAAACAAATATTGTTTGAATATCGGCGGCATTGCCCCACAGGAGAATACCGTACGACATCACGCTATGGAAATAACTAAAGTAAACTAAACGAGCTGTGTCTAAGTCAGTTAAGTCACGGATTTTTCTAACGGCGTATGCTGCCGAGCTAAGTTTTTTCGACAATTTGTTTATATGCGGGCCCCACTGAAGCTTGGCATCCAAAGTTATGCCTAAGAACACTGTGCTATCTTCCGGTTTCAACTCTTCATCCTTAATTAGTACAGTAGTTTCCACTTGTTTTACATGGGGTATCGTAAACTTAATACATTTGGTTTTTTTTTCATTTAAGAGTAGATTATTAACATTAAACCAATTAACGACTTTTGCCAGGGCGCTATTAACATTATCCATAACTGGCTGCTGACGTTTGAGTTTAAATAAAAGAGAAGTGTCGTCTGCAAACAATACTACGTCATGATTATCCTTTATGAGGTAAGGCAAGTCATTTATGTAAATAAGAAACAAAAATGGACCAAGAATAGAGCCCTGGGGTACCCCCATTTTTACTACGGATCCGGGAGATCTTTTCCCGTTAACATCAACTCTCTGAATCCTATCACTCAAATATGACGTAAGAAGATCCAGAGAGGCGTTACGGATTCCGTAGTGGTGTAGTTTCCTGATTAATGTTTCATGAAGAACGCAATCGAAAGCTTTAGATAAATCGCAAAAGATTCCCAAAGCATCGCATTTGTCCTCCCAAGCATTATAAATGTGTCCTAAAAGTTCAACACCGGCATCAGTAGTTGAACGACCCCTTGTAAAACCGAACTGTTTTTTATGCAATAACTGATGTTTATTGAAAAAACTTTGTATTTGTGCCAAAATTAATTTTTCAAAAATCTTACTAAAGGTGGGTAGTACTGAAATGGGTCTATAATTAGTGGGGTCTGATGTACTGCCCGATTTAAACAATGGTATTATTTTACTATATTTCATTAGATCAGGAAACTCACCACGGTCAATACAATCGTTAAATATTACAGCTAAAGAAGGAGCTACAACGTTTATAATGGATTTAGCAACGTCCACAGAATGACCCCATAGATCGGCGGTCTTTTTAACATTTAATGTGTGAAAAGTTTTAATTATATCTTTACAAGTGACATATTGAAAATTAAATTCGGAATCACAGACTGAAACATTTTCCTTTAGTAAAGACTCGGCAGCAGCAGGTGACGAGTTAAGCAATTTAGTTGTCGATACGGGAATATCCGCAAAGAAATTCTCAAAGGCTGTGGCTACTTGAGTGTCAGAATTTAAAATATTATCGCCAATAGCAAGGCTGATGTCACTATTTCGGTTGCAAGACCTTCCCGTTTCACTATTAATAATGTTCCATGTCATTTTAATCACATTACTACTATTTTTAATTTTTGAACTCAAGTAACGTGACTTTGCTAAGAAACAAACTTTTTTAAATAATTTAGAATAATTCTTAACATACAAATTAAATTCTACAGTGTTTGTATAAGTCCGCTCTTCATACAGTTCATAAAGTCGTTTTCGACTCTTATGAATACCAATGGTGGCCCAGTCATTGAAAGAAGCGTTACTATTTACCGAAATTGTCTTAGGGACAAATGTGGTTTCAAATTGTGCGCAATACACGCTGAAAAAATCGTTATAGTGTTGGTTGGGATCATCATTGGCTGACAAAAGTGGTAGTTTTGATAAAAGTTTAGTTTTAAAAGTTTCCAGGCGATTTTTACTTTTTGGATTAACAATGATATCTTTTTTAGAGACTTTCTTGTTTACATTTGGAATTGTGATCAATTGCCCACAATGATCTGAATCTATTAAATTAATAATTACCTTTTGGGTGGGTATAATATCAGTGTAAATATTATCTAGGCAAGTGGCACTAGTAGGGGTTATTCTAGTGGGCTCGAGAAATTTATTTTCAAGATTGTATGACTGAAACAGGCTTAAAATTTTTGTACTTAACCCAGAATTTTCTAACAAATTAATATTAAAATCACCACAAGTGATTATAGACTTCTTAGAACTACAGATTTTATGCAATACTTCATCCATTACCTTTTCAAAACAATCATACAACCCTGAAGGAGGTCTATATACACTTAAAATGATAAACTGCTCCAATTCTATACAGGCTATTTCAACTGTTCGCTCAACAGATAGGCTTACAATATCCTTCCGTTCTTTAAATTTAAGATGATTATTTACTAGGATTAATGCGCCGCCATGAATAGCATTTACTCTGCAGAATGAACTACCAACCTGGTGATTACTAAAATTGAAAATTAATTGGTGACATTTAAGCCAGTGCTCCGTTATACAAAGAATGTCTATGTTGTTACAATTCAAAAAAAGTTCTACTTCTAATTCTTTGTTCAATAATCCTTGAATATTTTGATGAACCAGGTTGATACTATTAAAACTCTCAAAACATTCGCCCGATTTACTATCTGGTTTCCTTATAATATTGCAAGAGGTTGCCTCTGTTGTCTCAATTTCTAATTTAAATGATTCATTGATTGAGTTAATGTAGACAAATTATTGGCAGAGTAATTTAACTCAATATTGCATTGATTAACAGAGGCAACTTGATTAGCCAAGTTCTTGGCTGTAATAGAAAAATAATAAGATAGCGATGTAGCTACTTGTCTTTTGCAGTATTTTGTAAGATAGCACCTGTCTACAAGATATCTATCTTTTGTCAAATAAAAATTATTGCCAATATAATTGTTTATGTCAATTAAGTGAAATACATTACTGTTCAATGTCAAATTATGCAATGTATTATTAATATTATATCTATAGTTATTTTCTTCCTGTGGCAAACTTTTACTATAGGGAAGTGTAAACAACACAATTTTTCTCAAATTTTTGATGTACAGAATGCTTGGTTGACGGCTTCGTGTAGGGGTGGTTTACAACCGTTTAGGCGCAGAATGTCCAATTCGCAAAATGTCCAGCGTTCGAAAAATTTCCATCCAATTCGCAAAATGTCCAATTAGCAAAATGTCCATTTCGCAAAATGTTATTAGTATGGAATATACAGGTAGGAATTTTTCAATGCCACCTGGAGGGAAAATACTCTAAATACTGGAAATAGCAAATTTTACTCTACATTCCTTTATTTTTCAAAAATAAACATCTGCATTCACAGATTTCGATTTTATCAAACGGAAATAAGAACGCGCCAATTCACCTTTCAAACAAAAAAAACAAAATCGGTTTACCCGTTCGGGAGCTACGATGCCACAGACAGACACACACACAGACACGTCAAACTCTGACACCCCGTCGTTTTTGCGTTGGGGTTTAAAAAGAGCTTTTAAAAGAAATACTTACCAAGTTTATCAATAAACTCTCCGGGGCTCGCGGCCACTATTATCACAGGGCAAGACTCCGGTGGAACGAACTCCGGTTCTGGTTCAGGTTGTTCTTCACCCTCTGAAATGAAACAGGCGTTTGTAAAGAAATAAACTGTGGATGGCTAGAAAGGAGGTGTCTGGTGAGATGACGAGTATTAGAGTATGGAGAAGACATGCTGCGTCGACCACTATTGAATTGGGATGATGACAGACTCTTTGGAGTAACATCATTTTATTTTCAATACACTTCCTCAAAAACTGGTTCTTTTCGCACTACGATTAGGTTCAAAATACAGTGTATTTCACACACGTGCGTTTTTCATGTTTTTTCCACACATGTGCAGAACCTATACTTAGTCTAAACTGGTAAATGTGTAATTTAAAAAAACGTTCACATCTGACTATATTAGTCAGAGGTGAATGTTTTTTTTTTTTAATTTCGGATAAGCAAAGCGCGGAAAAAAAGTTAAATCATAGTCTCGTAATTCATGACACAAATATTTTAATAGCTGGAGAGCTACTGAACCCTCCGAGTAACGGTCTTCCTGAAAGGTTGGAAATTTGTACACTTATGATTTATAGCATGCTAAGGGCAAGCGTCAGCCCTGCAAGTCACCAGCCCCTTTATTTATTAAATTGTAAAATAAAAAGAGTAATTATAAACTTGTTACTGTGAGGTTAAAAATTTAATACGATGTACTTAGTTTATTTAGTGTAAATCTTGAAACATTATTGACAGGTGATTACAATGAGCAAAAGACTAAAGGCTATTGCCCTTAGCATGCTATAAATCATAAGTGTACAAATTTCCAACCTTACACGAAGACCGTTACTCGGAGGGTTCACTAGCTCTTGGACTATAAAGGGTGTAAAACACCTCTTAACGAAGCCGAAAGGCACTTGTTCTCTCCATCATTGCGATCATTTTTTTGTTCTACACCATACCTGGGAACCTTCTAGTTATGGAGATATTGGGGGTCAAAGTTACAACTTTTTGACAAGTTTTTTTGTAAATACAAGTTTTTACAGTACGAAATTTACTTTAACCACCTCTACGACTCCCGTACTATTCAATCCATCCATTAGCACAATGTTTTAAGTGCGTTACATTGAGTTCTACCACAAAACATGATTTTTCACCCCAAAAAAAAAAGTTGTTTCCCAGCAATAATTTTTGCGTTAAGTAACTTAGTTTGATGTACAGAATGCTTGGTTGACGGCTTCGTGATGAGGTGGTTTACACCCTGTATGTATATTCTTTTGTTTTATTTCTTCAAAAGTGTATTGAAAAACGTCGTTTGATACACGTGGACATTTGTTATTGTAGTTCTCGGATCAAAAACACCCTCGCCCACAAACTTTCTCCACTTGTATCAAAATGTACTATACTCGTATACTTTACTTTGTGTAATTTATTTCATCACCACTGCTGCCAAAACGGTGAAGGAAAACATCGTGAGAAAACCGGCATGTCCTAGAACCAAAAATTCGAAGACATGTGACATCTACCAACCCGCACTGGGCCCGCGTGGTGGGTTATAGCACATTTCCTCTCACAGAGAGGAGGCCTGTCCCAGCAGTGGAATCATTAATTGGCTGATGATGATCTTTTCAGTAACGAGAATACATAATTATGTTTAAAATTATGTCGCCGTCCACCACTGATGGACCAGTTGGGGGAGCGGGTTGGACGTCGGGAAGCATCCTCCAGTTTGATGATGATAATTGTGATGAAGTACCTCCGCCTTCCTCCTTTTCTTCATCACCGCCAGATTCGCCACTCATCTCGTCTTTGATGCGCTGCAGACGTAGTTCATCACCTGTCAATGTAATTATAGGAAATTCAAAATGTATTTTATTTTACATAAACATAGACAAGGTGTAGATCGACCTTTCACAAAGCCGTCAACTAACTCCAAACAACTCCAAACAACTCCAAACAACTCCAAACAACTCCAAACAACTCCAAACAACTCCATACAACTCCCAACAACTCCAAACAACTCCAAACAACTCCATACACTCACCCTTCTTGATCCGATTGGACGTGAGTAGTCCCTTGTTGAGCGTGGGTGCGGGGTCGAAGGCCACCACCTTCCCTCCGGCTGACATCCACAGTCCCAGCTGGTGGTAGTCTCCCACCAGCAGAGAGGTGGTGGTGGGGTGCGTCGTGTCGTACCACATCTTGAACAGGAAGTCTTTCATTTCTGGGGATCAGAAAACAGACAGATTTTAAAACAGAAGTTCTTCTGAGTAAAAGAGACCAAAGATCGAAAAAGAGTTGTAACTAAATGCTAAAAGCAGCTCGGGTCGATCTTATGGTTAAGCGTTTGCCTAGGTTCGTCCGTGGATCGGTGACCGCCCATTACAATCATACCGAGTTTCCTCCGTGCCTCGGAAAGCACATCAAGTCGTTGGTCCCGGCTGTCATTTGTAGACTTTTAAAAGTAGTTACAGGTAGTCAGTGGCCCGAAAGTCTGACAACCAGTCTTACCAAGGGGTATCGTATTACCTAGTATTAACGGTGTTATCAGGTCAGATAGGCAGTCGCTCCATGTAAAATATTGGTTCAGCTGCATCTCGTTAGACTGGAAGCCGACCCCAAAATAATTGGGAAAAGGCAGGCAGATGATCAAAGAGATTTAAATATTTTCTTTACAACTCACGTTTGAACTCGACTTCTTCTTCTTCACCTTCTCCCAAGCCTTCTTTTTCGTCGCCGCCACCTTCTCCTTCCTGAGAACAACATAACAAACCGTAAGCACATATAAACCACTAAAGAGTGAAAAATAACTTCAGCTTCAGAAGTCGGTGTGACCTTTATTTGATTGATTTAACTAGTTTTTTTGTCACTGACCTCTGAAGCCAAAGTTATTTTTCAGTTTTTATTTGAAGGAGGTTTTATTTTTTTGCATTTTTTTCTTTTTAACCGACTTCCACAAAGGCGGAGGTTCTTTTTTTTTTATGTATGTTCACCGATTACTCGAAGACGCCTGAACCGATTTGAAAAATTCTTTTTTTGTTTGAAAGGGTATAAGTTGGTCCCATAGTCGCCAAGTCGGGATCTGATGATGGAATCTTGGCGAAATCGAGGGAACTCTTCAAATTTTATAGGATAACGTACAGCAATTTTGGTATTTTCTACCATTTGCGTTTGATAAGAACCATTCTACCATCAGATCAGATGATGAAGCCAAGAGTCACGGAACTCCATAATGAGACAATGTATCCTCGTCGTGTTTGGGCTTGTTGTAATTGTAACGGTATGCACTTTCCATGTGTACCAAGCACATGTGAACCACTAAAAAGTGAAAAAAAAAACTTTTTTGCAAAAAATAAAACAGACTTCAAAAAAAAATTAAAAATAACTTTAGCTTCTGAAGTCGGTGACAAAAAAATTAAATCAATCATACAAACGTCACCGACTTCAGAAGCTAAAGTAATTTTTAATTTTTTTTTTGAAGTCGGTTTTATTTTTTGCAAAAAAGTTTTTTTTAACTAAACGTACAGTAAAACCAAACAATATAGGCGCTTCGTATGTGTTAAGCTCGCCGTACTCAAACGCACGCACTTCTGGATGCCCACCGTACCTATGGCCGTACGGAACGGTTTAAAGCTAAACGATACCACTGTATGAAGTGAACGTAGTGCTGTGCTGCTGAAGATACTAGACGGACAGAATACCAAACCTGCGGCAAAATGACACTGTCCTTTATGCGCGGCATGGGGACCGGGACGTAGACCGACGAAGGAGGCCGGCGGAGGCTCCCGGCACTTCGGGGACAGAAGTCAAACTGTGTTTTATGCGAGCGAAGCGAGCGCGCGTCCTACCAGTTTCTAAATTTGCTTTTATTTATCTCGAAAATTCTTGCTAGCTGGGATGAGGAGCGTAGGCCGAAGGCCGGCGGAGCGACGACGACATTCTGTTACAACACTATTACCTGGTGGTATAGTTAAATTTTAAAACACCCACCGTACCACCAGGGGTACGGCCTAGGGTACCGTGGGTCTGCAGTGGGGCTTCGTATGCATGTATGTAGTAACTCACCCCGGGCACCTCATCCGGCAGTCGTAGCGGTAGTTTCATGGGCTCCCCGAGCTCGATGTGGAAAGTGTTGGCTCCCATCTCGAACTTCTCCCCGAGGTCCTCCACGGCGATGTCCTTGCGACCTGTCTTCTTCAAGTGGTTCAGGTAGTAGTCGCCGCCGGCCTCTGGGAGGATACAGTTAATCAATGTTAGCATTCATATAATTGGAAAGTTTTTTTTTTTTTAATCAGCCTGATCTGTCCCACAGCTGGGCAAAGGCCTCCAACCCTGTTTGCAATATGCCCTTTCTGACCAATCCGTCAAGAAAAAGTTTACTTCTTTTTTGTCGTTCAGAATTGTATCGGTAGGTAGTTACGAAGATTACCCCCTACATACAAACTTACGAACAAATTTCTGTCGAAAAACGTGTCGTTTCACCCCAAGTCATTCCCTAGCAAAAATTTTTGCATAGTGTTACATATTTGATGTATGGTCGAAGAAGTTATTTGGTTTACATTTTACAAAGTAATTTGTGGGTTAAACTGTAAACCAAATAGCTAGTTCGATCGTACAGAATGCTTGGTCGAGGGCTTCGTGAAGAATACGTACCTAAGAAGTTGAACATGTGATCTTGATGCATGTGAGGAGGAGGGACAGACTCTGCGGCGGCGCAGAAGGCGGCGGCCGCTGTGAGGCCCAGCTTGCGACCTGCCATGTCCTCGTCCGGGTTCGGGGCCGAGGGCTGCGGGACAATACTCTATATTATCAAGGACCTACCATGTATTTTTGGAGAAAAATGGCAACATGGATGATGAGCTGTCACCGTAACACCTCCCTAAGAACATGCACCAAACCCAAACCCATAACTGAAAACTGAATTAAAATTGAACTAAGTATAAGTTTTGGAGAAAAATGGCAACAAGGATTTGCACAAACAAACAACTTTTCACCCCAAACGCATATACCGTCTCCGTTCCGTCGTGGGTAAAAAAACTAGGTTTTGACATGGTCTAGGTCTGAAATTATCCCACGAGGATTATGACACTCAAGGTAACGCAGCTTCCTGTTAATGACAGAATTTTCGAAATCGTATCGGCACTTCCAAAGATTACCCATTACATACAAACTTTAACCCTTTATAATTTCATATAGTTTAGATTTATTCTGCTTCGCACGGTATCATCTATTGGGTGTAAGAGTTTGTACCAAGTAAAAATTTAGCATTGCCACTCGTATAACAACAAGTACGAAACATGCGAAGTCTGCACAAAAAAAATAAAAAATAAATCGTACCGATACACGATGTATGAAGTACAACACGTTTGAAGAACACACAACACTGAATTCTGAAAACTGCTCTAATCTCACTAACTTTTTTTTACTACTATTTCTTTACTCTCCTCAGTCAATGATAAAAGGTAGAGGAGAAACAACTCTTCAAAAAAATATTCATCTGATTTTTTTCCCTCGCTCCGCTCGGGATCCAACTTCGTCCCTCGAATGAAATTGTCTTTTAGTAAGTTGTTGTATAGTTGTGGTATAGTTCGGTTGTCCCCCCGTCACCTTGGAGGGCGCCATGACGGAGCTGAGAGTGGGCTGCACGAAGGGCGGCGGTGAGGGCGGCCTGGCGACGACGCCGCACCGCTCGGCCGCCTTACCGATGGCCGCGTTCTCTCCGCGCGGACCCATCAGTATCGCGGCCGTGCCCTTGCTGATCCACTGGTACTGTTTGTTCTGAAATCATAATTACTTATTACTATCTGTGCCCCGCAATCTTCGTTCGCGTAAAATTATTATAAAAACTAACTTCTGAGTTTGATAATTGCTCCATGGGATCTTACTATTCGAGTTTCGTAAAGCACGTTAAGCTGTTGGTCCCGGCTGTCATTTGTAGATCTTTGACAGTCGTTACAGGTAGTCAGTGGACCAAAAAGTCTGACAACCAGTCTTACCAAGTAGTATCGTATTACCCAGTACTAACTGGGTGGTAGAGGTCAGATAGACAATCGCTTCATGTAAAATACTGGTATTCACCTGCATTCGGTTAGACTGGAAGCCGACCCCAAGATAGTTGGCAGATGATGATGAAAGTACTACACTACTTACTTCTAGCTTAGTGTTCGGTGCTCCGATCTCCGGGTTGAGCTTGGTGGCGGAGATGGAGACAGGTGAGATGTTGAAGCTGTCGTCAGCTCCAGGCGCCAGGTTGCTGAGCAGTACGTCGGCCAGCTGAGTGACAGGACCCTTGATGCGCACCAGGCAGGCTGACGCACGCGGCTCACTCGATGGGAGACCTGCGGGGGGGGGGATAGATGGGAGGGGTTATGCGCACTTTGTCTCGCGTTCACAAATCATCTTATTCTTAGTTGATACTATACACTGCAGTACAGTTGGTCCCATTCGCGATTGGTCCCAATCGCGGTTGATCCCATCCTATTCGTAGTTGGTCCCATTCGCAGTTCGTCCTATGGAATTAGTTTTTAAGGAAGAGGTTGGAGAGTTAGAGAAGCTCGCTTTACATAAATCGTCTTGGCGCTCTACTCTCTACCAAAAAGTAAAAAGTTAAAAAGCCCTCCTTCCTGTACATACAATAACTCAGCCGGAGAACTCCAGTTTTAGTGATGATCCGGTATTCAAAAACAAATTCGACGTGGCCAGTCACAAAGCAAAAGCAAGGAAATAAAAGCTTGAAAGGGTGGTCGTTACCGAAATCGGTAGACATATGTAATTAATTTCTTCACTGTTCTCAAAAGTTAAGGAAAATATCGTGAGGAAACCGACTCTTCCAGAAACTATTCAATCAGCACTGGACACGCTTCATCAGCATTTCAGCCGAAAGACGTCCACTGTTGGACAGACTCTCCCAAGAGTCACCGCATTGGCCGGTCCCGTGCGACTCGCATCCAGCGGATTCCAAAAACCTTCACCAAGTCATCGGTCCACCTAGTGAGAGGCCTTCCAACGCCTCATCTTCCACTTCGTGGTCGCCACTTCAGAAATTTTCGGCCACATCGGCCATCCGTTCTGCGAGCAATGTGACCTGCCCACTGCCACTTAAGTTTAGCAATTGACTGGACACGCTTAATGGAGTTCAATCTGTCAGATGGCTACGTCAATCAGATAGTGACGATTAAAAACCAGCCCGGAATCTGTATTTGTGGCATCATCATCATCATCATCAGCCTAATGTTCCCACTCCTGGTAAACAGGTCTCCTCTCTTGGTAGATGTCACGTCTTCGAATTTTTAGTTCTAGGACATGCCGGTTTCCTCACGATGTTTTCTTCACCGTTTTGAGAGCAGTGGTGATGAAATAAATTACACAAAGTAATGCGCTTGTCTGGGTTTGAACCCACGACTAAGTAGGGGCCGCCACCACTGGGCTAGCGGAAAAAAAATATCAGCCCGGAATCCACATTTGTGGCATATTCATATCAAAATCCTCAAGGTCTTCCTACTTCCTGTTCCTGGAGAATAAATATGAGGTCAACTCACCATTCTCATCACAGCCATGAGGATCGAAGAAGAAGAAGTGTCCGTCATGCTTCCAGATGGCGACGGAAGCTCCTCTCGCGGTGAACACGCCGTGTGTATGTTCCTTGAAGAACTGCTTCAGCACCGGCTTCAGGTGAGGGGCGTCCGCGTCTGCGTCGGGGTTCAGGGTGCCTGGAGGGAGGGAGGGAGATAAATAATATATTCTAATATAATCAAGTATGAATACTGTACTACTATTAATTTTCACACAATTCATGGTAAAAAGTAGAGGTCAAAACTCGTGAAAAAAAAATCATCTAGCTTCTTGTATCCCTCGCTCCGCTCAGGATTCTACTCTAGAATCCTTCGCTGTTTTCGGGATCTACCTTAGTCCCTCGAATTATAGGGGTATGAATTAAATGGCCGGTCAATACAAATAAAGTTTTGTGTGAGACAAAATATTCTAAAGTTTCACAGTGTCATGTTTCCGAGATCGAGTTATCAAAGTTAAAAGTCCATGTACTGATGGCATATATACTAGAACAGAACAAATCATCGTCGAAAAGATTTGAAAGAGTAACCTGTTCAGTCAGTTGCCCGAGTAGGTACGAACTTTAACCTCTTCAAAATGTTATCTACAACTCTGATGGCGCAATTACACTTTGTATGTGCCCAAATTTAGGACAAACGACCAACATGTGAAACAACAGGGTTAAGGTCCATGTTCACCGGAAAGATAACGGTCTGATTATCTAAAACAGCTGTTTGAAACACATTTTTGTATGGGAACATGTCACATTGACAGCTGTTTTTAGATAATCAGACTTATCTTTTCGGTGAACATGGACCCAAGAGTACACCCGTCTTCGAGCAGTCTTGTTCATAGTTCAAAGCAATCCGAGTGCCTGAATTCAATTAATCTTTCGAGCACCCGAATACGAGCAAACGACCAATGAGGGATTTTCTTTTTAAACTCTTCCTTATTCACTGGATAGATGGCGCTGAACTTGGTATGTTACTGGAAGGAACGGAACGTCACATCATTTCACTTGGATGTAATGGTTATATTCGGAAGCTGATACAAACGAAAGTGTGAGTCAATGAGCGTATGTGACGTGACGCAATGATTTTTTTTTTCAAGCGTTTGGCTTTGGCACCTAGTAACGTAGTCAGTTCAACGCCATCTACAGAGTTTTTGGAAACTACGTTTTTTTTTTCATACTCAAAAAGGAAACCTCTCTTACCAGTGAAAGTGCTATCCCCGACATCTGTCTCGATACAGTCATAGTCCGACACCTTGAACCTGCAACCAACAGAAATACAAATCATCATAAACCAACGTTACTGGTCATTCTTGAGGAGTTGAGGTGGATTGAATTACTGATTTTCTCAGAGAAGTGTTGGTCGTCCAGCGGCGAGGTGGGTAGACGATATTGTTGCTATTGCGGGAACATCCTGGATGAGGTTCACACAAGAGGGTGAAGCTTGGCACAAACAAAGAGATGATGATTGAACAGGCTTTGGGATGCTTCCCACAGTCCTTTCCTTTCCTGTTTTTTAATTTTGTCGCCACTTGCCCTCGCTCTTCGCTGTGAGTGCGACAAGGACAACGCATCGCTCCCGCCATCTGACGGCGTGAACACGCAAAATCAGTTCAAAACTCAACAAAAAGCCGGCCGGCAACAAATCCGCGCGCGTGGTAAAAAAAACACAATATCGTGAAATACTACTGCCAGTGAAACAGTGTGGTGATCTCCTGGCCCCCAGCATCCTGTGTGAGTATCCGACCTCTTTCAATTTATATCCTTTAGCCTGTTTGTGAGTAGAAAACTTCAAAAACCGTGCTTGGCTTTACGCGATACTAATTAATGATCCGTAGACTGTTGATTGAGTGAAGGAAGCAAGTCGACAAGCTTAACGTAACGCCCTCTGGCTAGGTGTAGTGACATTCTCGGCGCCAAGGATCAAGCTGAAAGCAAAGAGGCATATGTCCAGCAGTGGATTGCTGTAGGCAGAAGCAGTACCTGGTCAGCACATCAGCCGCAGCCAGGGTCCCGGCGACATGCTCATCAGCATTCTGGTTCTCTTCCTCCGTGTCCTCCTCAGCTGAGGGAGGCTGGTCCATACTGATGCCCATCTTCTCTAGGTGTTCCATCGTGTTCTGGTAGAGCTGGTCGCCGCGGACCAGAGTCTGAAAGTAGAGTTTTATATTAGCGAGGTGGTTGATCATACAACTGTTTAAGCATGAGTTCTAGTTCTACGTTCGCCTCACAGGTCAGGTCAAGTGTTATTGGGTTATTCCGTGTGGATTGTCTCAGTAGCTGCCTGAAGTTTAGATTTGTGCCCAAGTAGCTGCTAAGCGGTGTGCTGAACTGAGCCTATTTGGCAAAGCCATTTTTTTTCCTGTGAAGCTGGTGCTCTACGCTGTTACGTTCTTAGAGCAAATGCTTATGTGATGAGCATTGACATTTGTTCCCACACCATTTCCTTGATGGTAGATTGCTTTTAGTTTTTCATCAGACCTATATCATTTCAAAATTCGTGCAAGCGGCTGACGCATAATCCCCCCTCCCCCATGCAGCTGACGATTTTGTTTAAGAGGCCGGCGGAGCGTGCGTCGTTCATACAAACGTAATACCAAAATAATTTGTAAACTAAACACATTCTTAAGGAAGTATGTATTTATTTCGATTGGATTACATAATAATAATATGTATGTAAGTATTATGAATGGAAATTGATTTAAACAAGAGTTATGAGAAAAATAAGTTTTCTATAGAAATTTTAAATTCTTCATATCTCGTCCAAATATCATTGTCCTTTCAAAATATATATTTGGGAACCTAGATAATATTATGTAATGTAATCGAAATAAATACACACTTTCATAAGAATATGTTTCGTTTACGAATTATTTTGGTATTATGTTTGTATGAACGACGCACGCACCGCTGGCCCCTTAAGCTCAGTATGATGTGAACTATTATTTCATGAAAAAACTTTCAGCCGGCGTACTATGATTTATTTTTTTATTTCTTTTTACAACTTTCGTAACCTCCCAATCCTACACCTACCGCCACTTGAGCAGCTGACGGTTGGTTCATTTATTGGTAATATAAGATCTACCTTCTATGACAACATCAGCCGGCTTACTATGGCTTTTTTAGTACCTCCCGGACTATTCGTGAAGGATAATTATACACCGTTAAGAATGGTGGGTGAGCTGACCTCGTCCACATCGTCGGCGGTCCACTCGTTGGGGTCGAGGACGGTGGACATGGCGAGCGCGGTGATGGCGGTGGGAGTAGCTTGCCGCCCGCGATGTTCCTCCGGGAAGCGTACGTCCGCCTCGTGGAAGCTGCCGCGCACTATCCAGCGCCCCGGGGCTATCGCTGGTACGTAAACGAAGAAAAAACACAGTTAAAATGAGTCAAATTTTCATGAAATTCAAGTTGTAACGGTATTTTTAAACAACACAGTCGATCAAAAATCATTACTTTTCCTTTGTGGGTAGACATAGCAACAACATCATTTTTGTGGGCTCTTCATTAAATAATTATTTTAAAATAGTTTTTCTTAAGTTTTTAATGAAATAAACAAGTTCATTTTACATTAGGCCCCCCCACACTTGCTATCTATTGTTATCAAGTTTGTAACACCTGCTCCTGGGACACAGTCACACTTCACCATGGACACTAAACTTGCTGCCAGCCTGGAGGACCTCCAACAGTTGTTTGGTTCCCGAATGCAGGAATATGAAGCTAAACTAGAACAGGCTTCCACTAACACCACACCAGCTTCACCTGACATTGCATCCATCGCACGTGAGTTCTCCGAGTTTAAGCTGTTTGTCTGTAAAGCACTTTCCGCATTAAAATCTCAAATTGAGCTGCTTGCTGCTGGGTATGATAGGCATGAAACTGCCATGCGTAGAAAGGTCCTGCTGTTCCATGGTGTTCCAGAGCAGAATAATGAAAATTTACTTGTTGTGGTCAACAACATATTAACCAACCAAGTTAAATTGCCTGAGGTGAATAGGGACAAGAATATTATCCATGTTTGTCACAGACTCGGATACTCTCAGCAGAAGGCCCGTCCCATACTAGTACGATTCTTCAAAATGGAGCACCGGCAACTTGTCTGGGACGGCAAGAAATCTCTCAAGGGTACTGGAATTACCATCTCCGAGTTCTTGACTCAAGCTAGGCACCGTGTGTTTGCGGCTGCTCGTAAGCATTTCGGCATGCCAAACTGCTGGTCCATGGAGGGCAAGATTGTTATTATCTGCCCAGACAAATCCCGCCGCAAGATCGAAATTGCAAGCGAACTTCACGATCTGATTGCCAAATTCCCGTCCACTGGAGCCGACACCGAGGATTCTGTACAGTCGGTAGAACCTGAGTCTCCAAATATCGCATCGACGACAGCTACACCGGCTAAGAGATCGAGAAAGACGCGTCTGCGCAAGTAACTCAGCGTCTCTGTATCTGTTGATACCGTTGTGCAGTTTATTTACGTCACGACTTCGCGACTTGGTCGCTTTGTACGAACACAATTATTTTGTTTCTTGTGCCGGTGGTTAAATAAGTTATTTTAGTCAGTTTACCGTTGAAATTTTTCACTTTTATTTAATTTAATAAGCCGGTATGTTGATAATTCGTTCATGTTATTGTGATAACTTGATGTGTTGTCAGTGTGACAGACGGAATGTTGACGTTGTCAGTTGTGGACTAGTGTCATTGTCATTGTTCAATTCCATCTGTCATTCGTTACGTTTCATTCCACGTTCGTTTCGTTGAATAATTGTTTTTTTTTTTTACTTTTCGTTTTCTCAGTTTTAACGTTTAACTAATTTTAGTGTTTCTTAAAAATTTTGTTAAAATTTCTGCCAATAAACATAGCAAGTTGGGGTGGTTTCTTATTGGAAGGAAACCTACATTAGGTTTTTTATTTTTTATTTTTTATAGATAATTTTATTTTAGTTAGGTACATATATTGATATATATTATATTTATATTAAATATGGATGATGTAGCTGATCTCAACGACAGCTTCTTCTCGTGCTCTTCCTCTGCTAGTTTTGTTAGTGTGGACAGTGACTCTTCCGCACCACTTACCTTACACGATAAAATTTCTTCTCTTTTCTCCAATGACCCTAAGAATCTACATATAGCACACATCAATGCTCAGAGTGTTCCTGGTCACTATTCTGATCTTCTGGCATCCTTTAGCAGTGCTCACCTAGACGCCTTATTGATTTCGGAATCTTTTTTGAAGCCTTCTCTCCTTTCTACTCAATATTCTTTGCCTGGCTTCGTCTTGATCCGCAATGACAGGACTGGCAAGGGTGGAGGAGGTGTTGCTATATACTTGCGTGCTGATTTACCCTACAGGGTGGTCAGCTCATCTCCTTCACTTTATTCTGGATCTGCTGAATACTTGTTTTTAGAAATTTCTTTTCACCACACTAAAGTTTTGCTTGCAGTGCTCTATAGTCCTAATCTAAATGTTGACTACTTTGATTCCCTTGATTCCACTCTCAGTAATCTTTGTCCGTTGTACGATCACGTTATTTTAATGGGTGATTTTAATACGTGCTTAATTAAAAACGACGCTCGCTCTCTCAAACTCCTCTCCGTCTTGTCTTCCTTTAATCTTCAAGTTTTGCCTCTCTCTGCAACTCACTATTTTCCTAATTGTACACCGTCTTTTTTAGACCTTATGATTGTTTCTTCTCCTAATAATGTTAAATATCATGGTCAACTTACTGCTACTTTCTCCTACCACGATCTTATTTATTTGTCGTATCGAATCCGTGTCCCTAAGCGTAAGCCTCAGTTATTATATCTCCGTAACTACAAAGGCATTGATTTGGAGGCATTGCAGCGTGATGCCAACAATATCGACTGGTCCCCTCTGGTCGAGGCGGAAAGTATCGAAGAGAAGGTGAGTTATCTTACTACACTAATTCTCAACTTGTTTGACCAGCATGCACCCATCCGACGTGTCAAAGTGAGACATAACCCTGCACCTTGGATTACCACACAAATTAAAGAGCTTATGGCACGTAGGGATAAAGCTAAGAGCAGATTTAAGCGCAGACCTTCAGAGCTGAATCTTTCTTACTACAAATCATTACGTAATCGCTGCAGTCATCTGTGTCAAGATGCCAAGAGACGCTATTTCCACGACCAACTCAACAACCGTAGTTCTTCTGATGTTTGGAAATTTCTCAAGTCTGTAGGCATAGGCAAATCACCTACCAACCAGTGCAAGGATGTGAACCTCGATGATCTGAATAAACATTTCTCTTTCCTTCCCTTTTCTCTCGATTCATCTGTGAAAGCTGTGACCCTGGAGAACCTTTCTAGACGGCCATTGCCACAATGTTCTCCTTTTAACCTTAGCGATGTTTCTGAGGATGACGTTAAAAAATCTGTCCTTGCGATTACATCTTCTGCAGTCGGTAACGATAAGTTGTGCTCAAGAATGGTTACTCTTATCCTTCCATCTCTACTTCCTGTTCTTACTTACATCTTTAACCACTCTTTGTCCTGTTGCTCTTTTCCTTCAGTTTGGAAGCAAGCTCACATCATACCTTTACCTAAAACTAACAATCCATCCTCGCTATCCCACTTTAGACCTATTTCTATTCTCCCATTTCTTTCCAAAGTTTTTGAGCACTTAGTTCACAAACAATTAACATTTTTCTTAACGTCGAACTCTTTAATATCCCCTTTCCAATCTGGTTTCCGCTCAGGTCATAGTACTGTCACTGCACTGTTAAAAGTAACTGACGATATCCGCTGGGCAATGGAGAGTAAGTCACTTACCGTTCTTGTATTGCTGGACTTCAGTAGTGCCTTCAATTCAGTGGATTTCGACATTTTGCTAGGTATCCTCAAATCTTTAAATTTCTCTTCTTCTGCTTTAGCCTGGTTCAATTCTTATCTTCGGGGACGCTCTCAGTGTGTCCGCCTTGATGAGGCTTTCTCTGATTGGTGTAGCCTTACTGAGGGTGTTCCTCAGGGTAGCGTTCTCTCTCCTCTTCTTTTTTCAATTTTCATTAACATGGTTACCAGTGTAATCTCTTCCAATTTCCATCTTTATGCGGATGACCTGCAGCTCTACCGGCACTTTACAGTAGCTGATGCCAATTCTGCCATTGCTGCTATGAATCATGACCTGGTTTGTATTAGCGCCTGGGCTAAGTCATTTGGATTGCAAATTAACCCTACTAAATCTCAGGCCATGGTCATAGGCAGCCGATTTGTTCGTAGTGCAGCCGTTGTTGCATCTCTGATGCCGTTGTACCTCGATGGTGTTCGCATCGATTATACAGATACCGCCAAAGATTTGGGTGTTACTATTGACTCTTATCTGTCGTGGCGAGCTCAAGTCAATGAGGTAAGCCGTAAGGTTCACTTCTCTCTTCATTCGCTGAAATGCCTTCAGAGTCTCCTGCCTTTGAAGACTAAAATTTCTTTGGCACAAACACTTATTCAGCCGATAATAGATTATGCCGATGCCTGCTACCTGGATGCTACTGAGGAGCTATTAAATAAGCTTGAGCGCTTGCAAAATTTATGTATTCGCTTTATTTTTGGTCTCCGTAAGTATGACCACGTTTCTCACCTTCGCAAAGAACTCAAGTGGCTCCCAATCCGCCTTCGCAGGAACACTAGGATCCTATGTCTCCTTTTCAATATCCTACACAACCCGTCCTATCCTTCTTACCTGCGTGAACGTTTTTCTTATGCTCGCCCTACTGACGCACCGTGTAGATCGCACCTTAGATCCCTACTTAAATCCCATCCTCATAAATCCAGCTACTACTCATATTCCTTCTCCGTCCATGCTGTAAGGTTGTGGAACGCACTTCCGCCTAGCATTCGTGATTTGCAGACCATCTCACTGTTCAAATCTAGAGTGAAAGAGCATTACCTTTCCTCTCAACCATGATTTATTATATACATATATATATTTATTAGTTTTTATATCTTAGCATTATGTATTTATATAAGTATTTATTAATATCTACCTATTTGTGTATTTATATATTTTAATAGGTTAAGTTAGGTAAGGCACATTATCCCTATATATTCTCTTCCTTTTCTCACACACTATTGTCTACATTTCTTTTTTTCATTTCTCCTTTTGCAGGTCTGCTGGCAGAAATTTCTTAAGAAATAAGCAGTACCTTTGTACTCATATTTTATAATGTGTTTTCCTGTGTTGTTTACTGTGTGTACATAAATAGTTAAATAAATAAATAAAATAAATAAATAAATAAATACTCTCACTACTCATTAATTAATGTTATGCAAAATATTGAATTTTCATTCCACGGAAAAGATCTAGACATAGATTCAAGTATTGCACAGGAAATTCCCGTAAAAATATGCACGTACAGGAAAAACAATAATAATTAAGCACGCCATGCACCCGCAGCTTTACTCGACACGTGTGTGGCCTTGTAAGAAACAACTTTAATAGATACTGACTAGAAGACGGAAGGGCGGGCGTAAGTCCTGCATTCAGGCCTAGATCTTTTTCGCGGAATTAAAACTAAATACATTGCATTTGCTTTTAATATCAAGGATTTCCGCAAAATAACGCCTTAATATAGTTACTGCCAGTAATCGCAATAACGGTCATTGCCCTTTCCCTTTTACGAACCAAAACAAATATGCAACCATGTATCGTTTTTCATTGATGACGATTCAAAACTTAACAGTCTTAGCTTTGAATTCCAAATTTGAAATCTTTAATAAATGTAGGTGGGTCAATGACCGATATTGCAAACTGGCAGCAATTTTGGTAGGGATTAGGTTTATTTTGTAATACGACTGTGTATAACCCAATAATGTGGCGCTTTGAGTCTACGTCAAGTGGAAATTTTTCAATAAAATAGGGTAGACGACAAAAAATCTAATTAGTCCGTCAGGTAGATTTAAAAAAAATATTTGACCCGTATTTTTTCTTTTGTTACGTAAATCAAAATTGACGAAGATAGGTTGCTTTTAAAATTCTCAATACGACACGACTAGATATAAATTTTAGCGAGTTCTGACGTCACAAGCCCCCCCCTCCCCCACTCCCGAGTTTTGATGTGTTTTATCTTTGTCAATATTCATTGATTTACAAAAAACAAAAAATACGTGTCCATTATTTTTCAATACTCTAACTGACGGACTAAATAAATTTGTAAGATTTTGATAGTTTCGTCATGCGTATTCTCATGATAATGACTCACGCTTCATCTTATTGACAGGCTCCGTGCTCTGCATGTCCTTGCTCTGCATGGTGACCTGGACATCGCTGATGCTGAACGGCTTGTTCTTCATATTGGAGACGTTGTCCATGAAGTAGTCGCAGAGACGCGCCACGCGAGGGAAGTACACCACGCAGCCTTTCCCACCATCTTGTAGACCAACCTGGGGAGGGTGGATAAGAAATTGAAGATAGATGTTGCCTCCGTGGCCGTTAGTCCCGGCTGTCATTTGTAGATCTTTGACAGTCGTTACAGAGAAGAAGATCGAAGTCTGACGACCAGTCTTACTAAGGGCCCGCCTCCATGTGCGAGCGAATCGCGGCGATTCATCGTATTTCTATACGAAAATATCGCCGCGATTCTCTCGCTTGTAGAGGCGGTCCTTAAGGATGTCGTAAGTTGTGGAGGTAAGATAGGCAGTCGGACTGAACAAAAACCCAAACCAAAAAAAGAAGGTTATGTTGGTACCGTAATTACTTTCAAATGCAATCAGTAAAAACTGTTATTTGGAAATTACTACCAGACACTTTAATCTCATAAGCAAGACATGCTACACCGACCCCAAATAAATTGAGCTAAGGGCATAAGAATAGTGATGGTATAAAAATGAATGCTTCTCACCCTGTTACCATACTTGTCAGCCGGCCAGGGATGGTACAGGTAGTACCTGCCTCCTTCGTACCAGATCGCCGTCTCGTACTCGCCGGGTATCTGAGGGCGATTAGCTTATTAATATAAATACTTGACGCGCGTTCGGGGTCGTCATATACTATGAAATCTTCTTCATTTCTATTATTAAGTTACTATTAATAAGTCGGGAGTGGGAGGCTTGTGACGTCAGAACTCAATAAAAATTATATCAGGAAAACATCGTGAGGAAACCAGCATGTCCTAGAACCAAAAATTCGAAGACGTGTGTGACATTTACAAATCCGCGCTGGTCCCACGTGGTACATCATAGCCCATTCCCTCTCATATAGAGGAGACCTGTGTCCCAGCAGTGGGAACATTAATAGGCTGATGATGATGAAGCCTATAATGTAGTTGTTCCACTCACTTGCAGTATCCCAGAGTCGGATTCCTTAAAGAAGTGCTCGATCCCTCGACACAGATCGTACACCTTGGGGTTGTTGGAGACCAACTTGCCCCACACTGCGATGCCGCGCACCTGCAACATAACAAATTATCACAAATAAACAATGGTTTTAGGTTTAAAGATGTTTATTCTCAAAAAAGTCACTTTAAACAACTTACATTGAATTAAAAATTTAAAAAAAACCCTGTGTCGGGGTTTTTTTTAAATTTTTATCTTCATATCATCATAATTTCAAGATATTTTTAACAAATTTTCCTTAACGCGGCTTACGAGTAGTGCGACTTACCCATACTGAGGGAGTTGGCCAAATGGCGGATTCCATGGTTATCAGAAAAACATCTAAAACCTCCGAAACCCTGCAGAGGTTGTTGAAGGTTGGTTAACCCTCGAGAGGTTGTTAACGTTTTACTAATAACCCAGAATATAAGGTGGCAAGGACGGTTAATGCGGACGAAGTTGCGGGCAACAGCTAGCGAAAAATAAATCAGCACGCATCATATTGTTCCACATACCTTCTGCTTATAGTCGCGGTCTCGTATGGAGAAGGTATCCTTCAGCTCTCCCAGCACCAGGCGCCGCACCGGCCCGCCGCGCTCCAGCAGCGACTCCTGCATCATATTGTTCCACATACCTTCTGCTTATAGTCGCGGTCTCGTATGGAGAAGGTATCCTTCAGCTCTCCCAGCACCAGGCGCCGCACCGGCCCGCCGCGCTCCAGCAGCGACTCCTGCATCATATTGTTCCACATACCTTCTGCTTATAGTCGCGGTCTCGTATGGAGAAGGTATCCTTCAGCTCTCCCAGCACCAGGCGCCGCACCGGCCCGCCGCGCTCCAGCAGCGACTCCTGCATCATATTGTTCCACATACCTTCTGCTTATAGTCGCGGTCTCGTATGGAGAAGGTATCCTTCAGCTCTCCCAGCACCAGGCGCCGCACCGGCCCGCCGCGCTCCAGCAGCGACTCCTGCATCATATTGTTCCACATACCTTCTGCTTATAGTCGCGGTCTCGTATGGAGAAGGTATCCTTCAGCTCTCCCAGCACCAGGCGCCGCACCGGCCCGCCGCGCTCCAGCAGCGACTCCTGCATCATATTGTTCCACATACCTTCTGCTTATAGTCGCGGTCTCGTATGGAGAAGGTATCCTTCAGCTCTCCCAGCACCAGGCGCCGCACCGGCCCGCCGCGCTCCAGCAGCGACTCCTGCATCATATTGTTCCACATACCTTCTGCTTATAGTCGCGGTCTCGTATGGAGAAGGTATCCTTCAGCTCTCCCAGCACCAGGCGCCGCACCGGCCCGCCGCGCTCCAGCAGCGACTCCTGCATCATATTGTTCCACATACCTTCTGCTTATAGTCGCGGTCTCGTATGGAGAAGGTATCCTTCAGCTCTCCCAGCACCAGGCGCCGCACCGGCCCGCCGCGCTCCAGCAGCGACTCCTGCATCATATTGTTCCACATACCTTCTGCTTATAGTCGCGGTCTCGTATGGAGAAGGTATCCTTCAGCTCTCCCAGCACCAGGCGCCGCACCGGCCCGCCGCGCTCCAGCAGCGACTCCTGCATCATATTGTTCCACATACCTTCTGCTTATAGTCGCGGTCTCGTATGGAGAAGGTATCCTTCAGCTCTCCCAGCACCAGGCGCCGCACCGGCCCGCCGCGCTCCAGCAGCGACTCCTGCATCATATTGTTCCACATACCTTCTGCTTATAGTCGCGGTCTCGTATGGAGAAGGTATCCTTCAGCTCTCCCAGCACCAGGCGCCGCACCGGCCCGCCGCGCTCCAGCAGCGACTCCTGCATCATATTGTTCCACATACCTTCTGCTTATAGTCGCGGTCTCGTATGGAGAAGGTATCCTTCAGCTCTCCCAGCACCAGGCGCCGCACCGGCCCGCCGCGCTCCAGCAGCGACTCCTGCATCATATTGTTCCACATACCTTCTGCTTATAGTCGCGGTCTCGTATGGAGAAGGTATCCTTCAGCTCTCCCAGCACCAGGCGCCGCACCGGCCCGCCGCGCTCCAGCAGCGACTCCTGCATCATATTGTTCCACATACCTTCTGCTTATAGTCGCGGTCTCGTATGGAGAAGGTATCCTTCAGCTCTCCCAGCACCAGGCGCCGCACCGGCCCGCCGCGCTCCAGCAGCGACTCCTGCATCATATTGTTCCACATACCTTCTGCTTATAGTCGCGGTCTCGTATGGAGAAGGTATCCTTCAGCTCTCCCAGCACCAGGCGCCGCACCGGCCCGCCGCGCTCCAGCAGCGACTCCTGCATCATATTGTTCCACATACCTTCTGCTTATAGTCGCGGTCTCGTATGGAGAAGGTATCCTTCAGCTCTCCCAGCACCAGGCGCCGCACCGGCCCGCCGCGCTCCAGCAGCGACTCCTGCATCATATTGTTCCACATACCTTCTGCTTATAGTCGCGGTCTCGTATGGAGAAGGTATCCTTCAGCTCTCCCAGCACCAGGCGCCGCACCGGCCCGCCGCGCTCCAGCAGCGACTCCTGCATCATATTGTTCCACATACCTTCTGCTTATAGTCGCGGTCTCGTATGGAGAAGGTATCCTTCAGCTCTCCCAGCACCAGGCGCCGCACCGGCCCGCCGCGCTCCAGCAGCGACTCCTGCATCATATTGTTCCACATACCTTCTGCTTATAGTCGCGGTCTCGTATGGAGAAGGTATCCTTCAGCTCTCCCAGCACCAGGCGCCGCACCGGCCCGCCGCGCTCCAGCAGCGACTCCTGCATCATATTGTTCCACATACCTTCTGCTTATAGTCGCGGTCTCGTATGGAGAAGGTATCCTTCAGCTCTCCCAGCACCAGGCGCCGCACCGGCCCGCCGCGCTCCAGCAGCGACTCCTGCATCATATTGTTCCACATACCTTCTGCTTATAGTCGCGGTCTCGTATGGAGAAGGTATCCTTCAGCTCTCCCAGCACCAGGCGCCGCACCGGCCCGCCGCGCTCCAGCAGCGACTCCTGCATCATATTGTTCCACATACCTTCTGCTTATAGTCGCGGTCTCGTATGGAGAAGGTATCCTTCAGCTCTCCCAGCACCAGGCGCCGCACCGGCCCGCCGCGCTCCAGCAGCGACTCCTGCATCATATTGTTCCACATACCTTCTGCTTATAGTCGCGGTCTCGTATGGAGAAGGTATCCTTCAGCTCTCCCAGCACCAGGCGCCGCACCGGCCCGCCGCGCTCCAGCAGCGACTCCTGCATCATATTGTTCCACATACCTTCTGCTTATAGTCGCGGTCTCGTATGGAGAAGGTATCCTTCAGCTCTCCCAGCACCAGGCGCCGCACCGGCCCGCCGCGCTCCAGCAGCGACTCCTGCATCATATTGTTCCACATACCTTCTGCTTATAGTCGCGGTCTCGTATGGAGAAGGTATCCTTCAGCTCTCCCAGCACCAGGCGCCGCACCGGCCCGCCGCGCTCCAGCAGCGACTCCTGCATCATATTGTTCCACATACCTTCTGCTTATAGTCGCGGTCTCGTATGGAGAAGGTATCCTTCAGCTCTCCCAGCACCAGGCGCCGCACCGGCCCGCCGCGCTCCAGCAGCGACTCCTGCATCATATTGTTCCACATACCTTCTGCTTATAGTCGCGGTCTCGTATGGAGAAGGTATCCTTCAGCTCTCCCAGCACCAGGCGCCGCACCGGCCCGCCGCGCTCCAGCAGCGACTCCTGCATCATATTGTTCCACATACCTTCTGCTTATAGTCGCGGTCTCGTATGGAGAAGGTATCCTTCAGCTCTCCCAGCACCAGGCGCCGCACCGGCCCGCCGCGCTCCAGCAGCGACTCCTGCATCATATTGTTCCACATACCTTCTGCTTATAGTCGCGGTCTCGTATGGAGAAGGTATCCTTCAGCTCTCCCAGCACCAGGCGCCGCACCGGCCCGCCGCGCTCCAGCAGCGACTCCTGCATCATATTGTTCCACATACCTTCTGCTTATAGTCGCGGTCTCGTATGGAGAAGGTATCCTTCAGCTCTCCCAGCACCAGGCGCCGCACCGGCCCGCCGCGCTCCAGCAGCGACTCCTGCATCATATTGTTCCACATACCTTCTGCTTATAGTCGCGGTCTCGTATGGAGAAGGTATCCTTCAGCTCTCCCAGCACCAGGCGCCGCACCGGCCCGCCGCGCTCCAGCAGCGACTCCTGCATCATATTGTTCCACATACCTTCTGCTTATAGTCGCGGTCTCGTATGGAGAAGGTATCCTTCAGCTCTCCCAGCACCAGGCGCCGCACCGGCCCGCCGCGCTCCAGCAGCGACTCCTGCATCATATTGTTCCACATACCTTCTGCTTATAGTCGCGGTCTCGTATGGAGAAGGTATCCTTCAGCTCTCCCAGCACCAGGCGCCGCACCGGCCCGCCGCGCTCCAGCAGCGACTCCTGCATCATATTGTTCCACATACCTTCTGCTTATAGTCGCGGTCTCGTATGGAGAAGGTATCCTTCAGCTCTCCCAGCACCAGGCGCCGCACCGGCCCGCCGCGCTCCAGCAGCGACTCCTGCATCATATTGTTCCACATACCTTCTGCTTATAGTCGCGGTCTCGTATGGAGAAGGTATCCTTCAGCTCTCCCAGCACCAGGCGCCGCACCGGCCCGCCGCGCTCCAGCAGCGACTCCTGCATCATATTGTTCCACATACCTTCTGCTTATAGTCGCGGTCTCGTATGGAGAAGGTATCCTTCAGCTCTCCCAGCACCAGGCGCCGCACCGGCCCGCCGCGCTCCAGCAGCGACTCCTGCATCATATTGTTCCACATACCTTCTGCTTATAGTCGCGGTCTCGTATGGAGAAGGTATCCTTCAGCTCTCCCAGCACCAGGCGCCGCACCGGCCCGCCGCGCTCCAGCAGCGACTCCTGCGCACACACGATATCATATAGGGTGACTGGTAATTAGGTCCATGTTCACCGAGAAGATAACAGTCTGATTATCTAAAACAGCTGTTTAAAACACATTTTTGTATGGGAACATGTCACATTGTCAGCTGTTTTTCAATAATCAGGCTGTTATCTTCTCGGTGAACACGGACCTTAGGTCCATGTTCACCAAAAAGATGACAGTCTGATTATCTAAAACAGCTGTTTAAAACACATTTTTGTATGGTAATATGTCACAGTGACAGCTGTTTTTAGCTAATCAGGCTGTTATCTTTTCGGTGAACACGGACCTTAGGTCCATGTTCACCAAAAAGATGACAGTCTGATTATCTAAAACAGCTGTTTAAAACACATTTTTGTATGGTAATATGTCACAGTGACAGCTGTTTTTAGCTAATCAGGCTGTTATCTTTTCGGTGAACATGGACCTTAGTGTACGAAACTTAAACACGTGATTCTGCTCATGATAACAAACAACTTTTACTATAGGACCAAACATGAAATCGCAAAAAAAAAAAAGCAGCAGTTCAGTACATTTACGTTCGCCTAATGTACTGAACAGCTGATATATTTTTCGCTATTGGATCGTATCAATTAGAGTGACACCGACGTGTTTGCGGGACAAACATGGCCAGAAACTGCAGAAGGTAAAAGTCTGGAAAGACAGACGAAAGAGAAGGCATTTGCCCAGCAGTAAGAAACTACATTTGGTAAACCGAAAACCCCGTTCAAGTACGAGTTGGACTCGCACACCGAGGATTTCGTATAATCATGAAGATATTTTGTTACTAAACTACAGTTTAAAAGCATTTATTAGCCCGTACAGGACAAAACACATAAAAATTAACATTATTTACAACTAAGACAGATAGGCAGTCGCTCCATGTAAGATACTAGTATTCAGCTGCATTCGGTTAGACTGTTGGGACAAGGCTAGGCAGATGAGTTACCCGAAACATATTCCAGCCAACATCCAGGGTCTCATCGAACATGTCCTCGTTCCAGGCGCGCGCGCGGTAGCGCTGCAGCATACCTAGCGCCGCCACGCAGCAGGCCACGCCTGTGTAGATCTTGAACAGCTGATACCTGCGAGGTTAATTACCCTCAACTATAAGAAATCTGTACTCTTTCAATGCATTCAAAACTCAACTTAGCGAGTACATAATGGCGGATCGAGCACTTCTAGAGAAATGAAGGCATTGAATGGGTGTAGTCTAGTTTGTAAGTTGTAACTGTTGACGACGAATCAGTGACGTAGCCTGCCTTGACGGGGCCCAGTATAAAAAAATGTTTGGGGGCCCATATGAAGGGTAAAGATTGCTCACAAGAAAAAAAAATGCATAAAATTAAACGAAAAATATTCAATCATCTGGCACTTTTTCCAAAAATTTTATAAACAGATCAAATTAAAAGTTACTCTAGTTGCCTTTTTTTCGGCAAACTGATTCATGAAATCATTTATAGCTGGTGATGACTTGTTTTTCTAAAGTTGTGCCTCTAATGTCTGACAGGCGTTCATGTCCCATCGAACTTCTAAGGTAAATTTTTATCAGTTTTTTTTTTATTTGGGCAGGTTTTATTAATTTTTGCTTACGCACGTCGGGGGTCCCCGTAGTTCGGGAGCCCCGTATAATTGATACGGCAGATACGGCGGTAGCTACGCCCCTGCGACGAATTATGTGTAGTTTATGTATATTTTGATACTGTTCTCAAGTGAGAGAACAGCTAGCTTCTGCCAGCGGCTTCGCCTGCGTGAAGTTTCAAAATTGTCTTATGTGATCTTACTACCGGGATCAAAAGTATCCTATGTGTTAATCCAGGTTAGATTGTGGATGGGTGGTAATCCATCTGTGTGCAAAATTTCATCCAAATACGTTCAGTAGTTTTTGCGTGAAAGAGTTACAAACATCCATCCATCCATCCATACATACTCACAAACTTTCGCATTTATAATATTATTAGGATAGGATAATTCTTTAAACCTAATTAATATGAACACCGCCTTTTCGGGCCGATTTTGTGTGATTGCGGATACGGTGCTTACCGCTGCTGCTGTTGTATGTGACTTTTTCTATTTTATATGCACGTTATGTCCCTGCCATAAATAAAGATTTCTTTCTTTCTTTCTCTCTTTTTCTCTGTTCTTTCTTTATTTCTGGTGCGGAACGATATTAGGGAATATGCATGTTATTTTTCTTCACTTAAATCAGAAAATACGGTATTATTGTCAACACAAGTAAAGCTGTAGTCGTCACGTAAAGTTAATTTCAATTACTGCTTATCGCTCAAAAATAATATTAAACTCCTGCAATTTCCTACGACAGTTCAAACGTCCGTGACTGCGGCCATGGTGACGTTATTTACCTCAATCTGCCTTGTTTACATCAAATTTTTAGGCCATATTAAGGTAATGTTACTAAATGTATGTAATTAATTTAGCAAAAATTGCAATAATGATATTTAAATAATAAAATCTTATTGAAATTTAATTGCTTTTCCATCCATCCATTCCATCCATCAATCCGTCCATCCGTCCATCCATCCATCCATCCAAATTTTCAATTAGTAAGAAAGATAACGAATGCTCACCTATAACTAGCAAAATGGCGCGTGCCTCTCAGGATCCACTTCTCCTTGTCCACTTGTTTGTACTGCGAGTGATAGTTGTTGGTTGCCAGGTCAACCGGACTGTGCAGCACCGGCTCCTCCTTGGGAAGGGGTATCATGTCGTCCCTGATGATCAATAAATATCGCTACTTAGACATTACACACGGTGCCATCTAGTGCCACACTAAGGGGCCGCCTCTATGAGCAGCAAATCGCGGCGCTAAAACGGATTTCTTTACAATAATATCGCCGCGATTCTCTTGCTCATGGAGACGCCCCTTGTGTTGTGGACACCAGATTAGTATAAAAAACAAAACAACAAGAAAACAATATAATTACATTTAGGAATAAAAGTACTTTTATGTACTTTTGTACTGACTGCCACGTTGGTCCATTTAGTGGTTGCAACATAAACAACATCATTCTCAGTTAATATGTATTTTGAAAACTTTTAATATACTTTTCACCTAATGACTTTTATGACAGTCATTCCATGGGATTCAAATAACCGAGCAGGTTGTTAAGATGATTTTTATTATAATAACTCAGTTAGGCTCAGCCCGGCTAGCATGGGCAGGGGATAAAAATTTTATCCACCGGTTATTTCCACTTTTGTTTGAATTTTCTCCCTTGTCAGTGGAAATAACCGGTGGATAAAATTTTATCCCCTGCCCATGCTAGCCGGGCAGGCTGATGCTCCAATCCAGGGTAGCCCGCAAAATTCAAATTTTCTTACGATTTTTCCAATGGGGATGGCAACCGTGGAACTAATGGCGCTAGCATAGTTTGTTCCAAGCATCGTCATTGGTAGAAAATCTGGTAATGTCATTTTATATTTCAAAATGGCTTGACCTCATTGGTCAGATTGGGAACAAGCTATGCTAGCGCCATCTGATTTCGGCTTTCACCGGCCAACCCCATTCGCAGGCCCTCCAAGTCCATAAAAGTCTAGGAACTGTTTTTTAAAGTTCAAAATCGTTCCTCGATCTTTATGAACTTAGAGGGTTGTTTTGATGATTTTGTTGAGTATAATTCTGTAACTACATACGTCTTACAGCCGCGAACGATATTTTAATCTACATGAACTCAGCACTGCGGGCCTAAACTGGCCGCTTTAGAAGAATCATAATTTGAATCATCTTAAAAAAATTAAATTGGTAAAATGGACCTTATGTTCATAACAATAAAGTCCGTTTTAAGAATTTTAAATTTTAACGTGATTCAAATTATGATTCTGCTAAAGTGGCCTTTTTAGACCCCCTGGCCTGCTAATTGCAAAAAACCTAAAAAAAATTGAATTTCGCGGGCTACCCTGGAGCATCAATATATGATCTTAAGCCATATATCTTACGGTCGCGAATCATATCTTCGACATACAACCTGACACTGCCCTGCAAATTGCAAAAAACTGATACTGATACTGTTCGCCTACGTCATCCCACTGCTGGGCAGAGAGCCTCTCCCAGTGACTTCCAATTGTTTCTGTGCAGAGCTAATGTGGGTCCCACAGATAGTTGGATTTGTCCAACTCATCCCGCCATCTTTTACGAGGTCTGCCGCGACGCATTCAAGCCGTGTCAGGCCTCCAAAAATAGCAAAAATCATAAGTAAGCCAACACCTCAGTCAAAAATAGCCAAAAATATGGTCATCACACATTTCTACGCCAACAGTCTATTATTAAACTGTTGCTTTAAGAAATATAAGCTAAAATAAAGATAACATCAACCTCTTACCTTCCAAACATGTGTGCATCCAGTTTGGGAGCATAGAGGAAGAAGTTCTCCCCGCGGAAGGACATCACCTGGTCCGTCGTCATCACCGGCGCGACCTCCGGCCTCATGGGGAGGTCTGGCATCGTCTGGAGGGGAGTACACACTGAGTCAAGTAGCTAGCATGCCAGTTACTTGCACAAAAGTATGGAGGTAGCTTCTTCTACTTTAGTTTCTGAAGGTATGGAAAAGGTACCTCCCAGAATCGGCATGACAACAGCATCAAAAAATTCCAAATCTAATTAGTCCGCCAGAGTGTTGGAAAATAATGTACACGTATTTTTTGTTTTTGTAAATCAATGAATATTGACTAAGATAAAACGCATCAAAACTCGGGAGTGTCTGCTCGTGACGTCAGCACTCACTAAAAATTATACCAATACGTTTAAAGAACGCACGCCAGACCGCACCAGAGTACCGTATATTCTGATCCATCCGTCTCTCTCACTTGCACTCATCTGCAGACATGCGCGATAGAGACGAATAGATCCGAATAAACGGATGAAGTATTAGGGAGTAGGGCCTCAGGTCCGAGCTGAGTGTCGATCGTAGCACAATCCATTGTCCGTAGCTCGCTAGCGGCTCGGAAGTGTGAGTGTGTCCATACAAACAAAAAAAAAATAAATCTAAATCAGTTCATTCGTTTGCGCGCTACGATGCCACAGACAGGCACACACACACACACACACACACACACACACACATACATACATACACAGACACGTCAAACTTATAACACCCCGTCGCTTTTGTGTCGGGGGTTAAAAACTTGAAACAAAACGACAAAAACGTAAAACAATTGAGTTATGGAATCAGGCGTTACTTTGCGGAAATCCATGACATTAAATGCTATGAAAAATATTTAGTTTTAATACCGCAAGATAAATATCCAGGTCTGAAAGCAGGGCAGGGCCGACAGCGGTGCGACTAGCTCATTCGAGCTCGAACGCTCGACGAGTCAACAACTCCTGAGGATGCCCCGTGGAGGGGCGAAACACGTGTCGAGTAAAGGTTTGGTTGCATGGCATGCTAATTATTTCTCACTTGTTTTGTATGTGTGCATGAGGGCAGGAGGGTGGGCCCATATGTGCATGTGCATATGCATGACGGTGGGACTTGTGTCCTGCTTTCAGACCTGGATATTTATCTTGCGTTATTAAAACTAAATATTTTTCATAGCATTTAATGTAAAAAAAAATGAATTTCGCGGGCCACCGACGCTTTCACCTTAAATATATTGAACGGGTTCAATGTCATTGGTGAAATCTGATCATATTAACAATGAAAACGGGCATTACCAGCTGCAAGATAAGATTTCCACCAAAACTTACCTCTGTAGTTGTCTTGAACTGATAGAACTCGCCGACTTTCTTCCTGGGGTGAGCCCGGGAGGTCGCCAGACTTACCGCGCTCAGCGACGCCGTGGGATACTGTCCCTGAGAATCGGTAGGACTCAGGTAAGTAAGCAGGTTTAATAAATCAGAGGCGAAGATACACCACAAGCATATTGCTCGCAGAATGAATGGCCGATGAGGCCAAAAAGTTCTGCAGTGGCGACCGCGAACCGGAAGACGATGGAAGGCCTCTCACTATGTTGAGCGATGACCTGGTGAAGGTTGTTGGAATCCGTTGGATGCGAATCGCAAGGGACCGGGCAATGTGACGACACTTGGGGGAGGACTATGTCCAGTAGTGGACGTCTTTCGACTGAAATGATGATGATCATGATGATAAAAAAAAATATACAAGGCAGTCTTTGGAGACTTCCGATAGAAGAGAAAACTAATCTATATCTGCTACAGGTTGTACCCCGCGCACGTCTAAGTGGTGCTACGCCGTAGCCGATCGGTTACCAGTGCTACGAAGCGTTAGGTGATAGTCACGCGAGTTCCATGATTTTTGCTCACCAGAAAGGTGGTGCCTAAAGAAGTTTTCACTTCGAAAATTGAAGTCCACTGGTACCGGGAACAGTGTCGAAGTTATAAGGTCAGGACTCCAGAGAAAAGAAATTCCAAACAATACGAGCCGTATCTTGGAGTACCGCTTTCTGAATCAAGCTCTTGATCCAGCTGCCTAACGAGAGTCTCCTCAGGTATTGGTCGACACTTTTGACAATCAAGTTTTGGCTGAAACGACTATCGGCACAATGATCGTCGAGATCACATCCCCCAAGTCGACAACCTCGCAAGCCAAGTTAAGATACTTGTATTGCTTAACTTTGCTGTTACGTCAGCCTATAAAATACACCTCCACGCAGACACTTTAATAATTATATACCTGACTGGCACCACTTGAAACTATTAGCGTTCTTTATTACAGCGACGAGCGGCACGTTGCCAACGGTAGATAAACTGCAGCCGTCGCCACCTGTCGACGACTGCCGTCGACGTGTGGCGACGACTGCCGTTGACGTGTGGCGACGCTTGCAGTTGTGGCATGCCGCGTAAATGTGTCGACGACCGCCGTCGGCGGGTCGGCGACGGCTGCAGTGTATCTGCCTTTGGCAAAGGGTCGCCCGTCTGTAAGATCGCTTACTGGTATTTAGAAGTGCCACAAATTTTGATTGGAACTGACTGGACTTTGTTAAGCTGTTGGTCCCGGCTGTCATTTGTAGATCTTTATCAGTCATTACAGGTAGTCAGTGACTCAAAAACTCTGACGACCAGTCTTTCATTTATTTTCATTTCATTAATTCATTAATTTACATGTCGTAAAAATATGAAATAGGTTTAACGGCGGGTCCCAAACTAGGCACAGCCTGTCTTACCAAGTGGTATCGTATTACCAAGTACTAACTGGGTTGTGGAGGTCAGATAGGCAGTCGCTCCATGTAAGATACTGTTATTCAGCTGCATCTGGTTAGACTGGAAGCCGACCCCAACATAGTTGGGAGAAGGCTGGCAGATGATGATATTACCTCACGCCTCTTCTTCTCAATGAGCGACTGGATGTTCAGACTGTCCCACTCGCTGTGGCAGTGGATCTTTAGAGCCTTGAGGTCCAGGCCGTAGGATGGGGCGCGGAGTAGGGGCTCCTTTTGGACTATCTGAGGAGCAACAGACAAGAGCGTAAAGCATTCAAAAAATAAAAGACCCGTTTTGACATTTGTTAGCGTACCTAGGTAATAGTAATAAAGTTCAATTTCCGATGGCGGTGTCAATTTACTATGGATTTGACGACTGTCAAAACGCACTTCTTAGATTTGGTCGACTCTAGCGAGGTACGGGCAGGGCGCGGGAGCCTCCACTAGATGATGCAGAAATGCTCACAAACCGTAAAGTTGATCCTTTTCCGTGAATTTTATAAGATTGTACTGTGAATGGTTGAATCTAGTTTTTTTTTTTCATTTTTAACGTAATCTGTCCCTTCGCTCATGCAGCATTTAATTTGTCTTAGTTTGTCTATTTTTTTTGTTCTACCTGGGAACCTACTAGTTATGGAAATATTTATTTATTTATTTATTTATTTACACTAAACATACAAAATATCATTACAGGCTAGACCCAATGCGATATTGTAGCACATTTCAAATTCAGATAGTTCATCCGTGTATTTTAAGTATAGCAAATTCTAAACATAGCTATTCTTGTAAATTCACCCAAAGCACAACAGAATATATCTAAGTCCTCAGCAATGAGGTTGAGAGTGCGGAGCGCACTGGTGAGCGGCGCCTCACGCAGCAAGTTTGTTCGCGCGCGCGGTTCCACCAACAACCGCGGCTGACGACGACGACCAACATACCCGTCTGGCACGGCTAGCTCCACCCTTCGCAATATATCCGCATTGTGTATCTTCCCTCTAATGACCTTAAAGATATAAGTCACTAGTGTGAGTTGCCTCCTGACCCTTAGTTCATTATATCCGACCATTCCCAAGACAAATAGAGTTGGATACATCAATGGATAAAATGGATATACCCCGTATTCCCTCATATATTTGTATCTAATAAATTTATTTTGTACTCGCTCCAACATGAGACTATATTTAGTTTCATGTGGAGCCCAGATAACTGCATTACATTCTAGTTGACTTCTTACTAAAGCATTATATAATGCTGTTATAGCTTTAAATATTGGAGGTCAAACTTCCAACTTTATTTTAAGTTTTTATTTACAAGTTGAAATACCTCCACGACTCCAGTACTATTCAATGCACCACCACCAGCACAATATTTTGAAAGCGCAACATTGAGGTTTACTGTAAAACGTGACTTTTGACCCCAAAAAAAGTCGTTTCCCAGGAATATTTTTTTTTGCATAGAATTACTTAGTTAGATGTGCAGAATGTTTGGTTAACGGCTTCGTGATGAGGTTGTTTAAATCCTGTATAAATCGGACCAGTAATCACGGAGAAATCGAAAAAAAATACGCTGGTGGAATACACAATTTTTCATTAATTAGTCGTCGGTTAAAAACAAGTATAAAAGAACTCCTAGTACATTATTTGGTTACCTCGATGGTGGTGAGCGTGGCCATGGGCTGCGGTTTGGTCTTATCGCCCAAGTTCCCGTAGTTGGACAAGAAGTCGATCACGAAGGAGTGGATGCCCGCGTAGCGGATGAAGGCGCCGGCTCCCTTCCTGGGGAACAGATAACAGATAACATCACACCTCGCTGGTTTGACTTGTTGAACGCACAACTCAAACCACTCGAAACGAAATGGGCTAAGATTTGGCAAAGGCCAAAAGACAAGATTTTGGAAAATTCGACTCCTTAAATAGGGATTGAAAATTATTATGGAAATCCGTCACCGGTAGAAGCTGGTACTAGACGTTTTGGGAGTTGCCGTTTTGGGAAACGGACTATTTGAGAACTGGTCGTTTTTGGAAAGTGGACGAAATGGGAAACAGACATTTAAGGGGTTACCATTTTGGGAAGTGGACGTTTTGGGAAGGTGGACATTTTGGGAAATATTCATTCTGAACCTAAACCTAACCTGTATGTGTGCCAACACATACCTTTAGGTTTAAAACGAACATAGTTGGAGATAAAAGTTTCTCTGGAAGCTCCAAATCTTCTGCAAATCAGAAATCCGTTTTGTCAAGAAATAAATTAATCATCTTATTTCACACTAGCGGACGTCACGCGGTTTTACCTATAACACAGGCTATATAAAATATAGCCTATGTTACTCGCCGATAATGTAGCTATCCATTGCTGAAAGAATATTTCAAATCGGTCCAGTAGTTTTTATGTTTATTCGTTACATACTAGTTACTAGTTTTTGCTTGCTCACTGAGGAGCATAGGGTTAATATTACAGCCGCACAGATCTATCTTTATTTATTTTATTTTTCATTTCGTTTGCCTTGGTCAGCCTGTGGATAGGTGATCATCATAACATACCAGGATTCCTGCGTGCCTTGTAAAGCACGTTAAGCCATTAGTCACGACTTATTTTTAAATCTTTCGACAGTCGTTACAAGTAAGTGGCCCAAGAAGTCTGACACCCTATCTTACCAACGGGTATCGTATTACCCAGTACTAACAGGGTTGTGGAGGTCAGATAGGCAGTCGCTCCATGTGAAATACTGGTATTTAGCTGCATCCGGCAAAACTGGAAGCCGACAGCAATTAAGGCGGGGAAAAAGCAGGCAGATCAGATGAGTAACCTAGTCATCAGATATGCCTGCAAGAGGCTTTTGTTCTTTAAGTGCTGTAAGATTTTTACTTTAAAGCCTTCCCCGTACTATTCAATCCATTCATCAACACAATATTTTAAGTACGTTACATTGAGTTCTACCACAAAACATGATTTTTCATCCCAAAACAAAAAACTAGTTTCCCAGCAATAATTTTTGCGTAAAGTTACTTAGTTTGATGTACAGAATGCTTGGTTGTCGGCTTCGTGATGAGATTGTTTGCACCCTGTAGAAGGAGAGTGAAGACTTGTTTAATGACTCACAATTTATAAACTTCAACCCCCCCAATCTCGTTGAGCATGTGGGGGTCGAAGATGTAGCAGACAGTCTTGACGGTACTGCCGCTCTCCGGCGCGGGAGGGTGGCCCCAGATCAGGAAGTGACGGGTTTCTCCGATGGACAGGATCTGCATGTAGGTTTGGCCTACCCGCTTCTCCATCAACCTGGATAGAGATAGAAAGAAAGAAATAGTAGATTGTATGACAAGGGAGCAAAATGGAGAAAGTTTGTTATTGTAGTTCAAGGCGGTATTAACACACAAGCCGTAGGCGAGGGTGTTTTTGAGCCGAGAACTGCAACAACAAATGTCCCAATTTGCTTAAAGAAAATATTAGTTTTAAAGAATCATGTTTTTCTATGATATTGAATTTATAATAAACACAATTTGAATATTCAAAAAAGAACCAGTTTTCGAGGAAGTAAAAATACACTTATTCCACACTAGCTGTTGCCCGCGAATATCATCATTATTTCAGCCGAAAGACATCTAGGTACTGCTGGACATAAGCCTCCCCCAAATGTCACCACATTGACGGGTCCCGTGCAACTCGCATCCAACGGATTCCTGTAACCTTCACCAAGTCATCGGTCCACCTAGTGGGAGGTTTTCCAATGCAGCGTCTTCCACGATCTTTGCCCGCTTGAAATTGTTATTTGAATCGGATTTTATTAACATTTTCAAGGTTGTGAAGTTTTGGAATTCTTTGAAGCCCACGCCTAAAGAGTTAGACACTAAATCTAGGTACCGTGGGCGAAAGTACACAGCCATCGACAACATCATGGACTGTACTCATTCCCGAGATAAAGGGTGTTGACAGACAGACGACATACTTTAAATGAAGACTATGTTTTTTATGATTGAATTACAAATGTATGTATTTTCAGATTTTTCCCTAAATTTGTAGTAATAAGACAATATTCCTTGCCTTTCATAGTTCTAGGTTATCGGGAAATACCCTAAGAATGTTAAAATCCTTGATAGTTTTGAAATACCTATCCGTTTTTTGCGAAAAAAGCTTGCGTTTTCATTAACTTTGAAGTTTGATTTTTTCACAGCTTCAAGGGAATGTAGACTTGAATATTATATGGTTTTGATTTCAACTTGATACCTCCACGCGTTTCGAAGATAAAACGTCTTAAAAGACAGACGGACAGACAAAAGGTGATCCTAAAAGGGTTCCGTTTTTTCATTTTGAGTCACGGAACCCTATAAAGATGTCGCGAGCCGTGCCATCAGTCTTGCAGATTACCATCAAGAAGAACACTTACATCATGAGGTCCGTATCCTTGACATTGTCCTGGGTCTTCGCTAGCAAGACCTGGTCAGTCTGCAACAACTTGACTGTGTACTTTGTATCTAGGTAGAAGAATGAGGGCAGGAGTTGATGCAGTTGGAGGGCAGGTTTACCTGGAGGGAAGGAGGTGTTCAGGGTTAGAAAAGAAGATACTTTTAAATGATCTTCATAATCACCATCATTTCAGCCGAAAGACGTCCACTGCTGGACAAAGGCCTCCTCAAGTGTCACCACATTGACCGGTCCCGTGCGACTCGCATCCAGCAGATCCCCGCAACCTTCACCAGGTCATCGCTCCACCTAGTGGGAGGTCTTCCAACGCATTATCTTCCAGTTCGTGGTCGCCACTTCAGAATTTTCCGGCTACATCGGCCATCCGTTCTGCGAGCAATGTGCCCTGCCCACTGCCACTAAGTTTGGCAATACTTCGGGCTACGTCGGTAACCTTGGTTCTCTTGCATGATCTTGATCAGCCTTAATGCTACCATTGCTAGACCATAAACGTCTTCTGTATGAGCAGGAGTGGGAAATCCACCACGCGGGCCCAGTGTGGGTTGGTAGATGTCACATATCTTCGATTTATTTGGTTCTAAGCCCCTTCGTACACAAGGCTAATCAAATTTTAGATACTCAACGATTTTAGTCTTCAAGCGACTGCCGCCATACCTTGCCGGACGAGATCATCGCTACATAAGTCGCAGCGATTTCCAAGATGGCATTTAGATTTTTGACATTTTGGGAAAAGTGTGATCTGCTTAGCGACTGAATAGGCAATTCGCGTCTTGTGATTCAATGTCGTGTGTACGGACCGTGCGCTACTCGATACTTGCGACTTGATACTAATGTGGTATACAACATTAGTATCGAAGATTTGCATAGCCTTGTGTACGAAGGGGCTACGTTTTCTCACGATGTTTTCCGTTACAATTTTGAAAGTAGTGGCGATGAAATAAATGACACCAAGTAATTCGCCTGTCTGCTTTTGAGTTTGATGACCTAAAAGTCTATAGATAAATCAGGATAGTTACCACTAGGCCATGACCGCTCTAAGCTACAAATTTTTGTGTTTTGTACTTTACTGATAAAGCTCTGGCCTGGATTGAAGTATAGACTGTCTTAAGTTTTGACTATCAAAGAGTGCTGATTTTCAGCCTGATTTAAGTACACGCACGGGTCAATCTTCAGATACGCTACACTTGATGTCAAACAATGGGTAACCATCATTCACCAACAAGAAATAAACACCCTTACCTTTATAGCACTTTAAGGCGATCATGCATTGCTTGTAATAATTATCGCCAGTTTCAATAACCTCGTCCACATCTCTCTTGACGAACTCTGCAGGTGTCTTCTCGTCGAGAAGAGCGCGGCATGCCACGGCTATGCAGCCGGTTTGGGCACCTGGTCAGATATGAAGGCAGCATAATCAAATGAGGTTGCGACGGCATCTATCAACGCCATCTGGGAACTACGCACCATCTTGGTGAAATGCACGAGTTTTTCGCGCGATTAGAATGGATATTGCAAAAAGGTGGAGCCTTTAGTATGGAAGTGAAATATTGGTCGAAAAGGTATGAAGAGATTATAGAAACAGCAAAAATGAAATCGAGAATACAATTTTGGTGGAAACAAATCCGGAGTGAGGACAACTTCCCAATCGTAATGTCATACATTTTTTGGTCGGGTCCCTAACTAATCACAATAGGCTAGTTTCCACCATCAATAAATTGCAAAACTAATTAGTCCGTCAGTTAGAGTATTGTAAAATAATGGACACGTATTTTTGCGCGTCGGGCACTAGTTGTCCGGCATTTTGCTGAACTGGGCCTATTTGGCGCAGCCGTGAGGCACACAGTGTCACACTGTTATTTTTTCTTTTATTTAATTTTTTTCTTTTTGTATAGTTACTTATAAGTTTTTTATGATTGTTTTTGGTTTCCTTTTTTTTTTTATTTATTTCGTTTGTTTTTTTCTTTTATTTTATTCTGTGTGCACTTGTGGCGTGTGCCAAATAAATGTATTTTCTTTCTTTCTTTCTTTCTTTCTTTTGTTATTGTAAATCTCTGAGTACTGACAAAGATAAAACGCATCAAAACTCGGGAGTGGGGGCTCGTGACGTCACAACGCATTAAAAACTATAGCACGGCGTGACGTATTGCGAATTTTAAAAGCGTCGTATCCTCGTCAATTTTGGTTTATGTAACAAAAGAAAAAATACGGGTCAAATATTTTTTTATAATCTAACTGACGGACTAATTAGATTTTTTTAGGACACAAGCCTATTATGGCCGTAGCAAACGCGCCCGTAAACCTCGACCGAAACCTGTGGTTAGACTGGAAGCCGACCCAACAAAGTTGGGAAAAGCGAGGCAGATGATATGTAGGTATCTTGTCTACTAGGCCCTCATAACTTGGAGCACTTCAGTGTAAACGCATCAGCGATAGTTCTTGTAACTTATCTGGCGGAATGTGTGTCGTTTATTTCGGAATGGACATGTAATGAGGAGGGATGAAACGCAAGTGACTGAAAGAGTGATGGACACGAATGTTGATGAATGGAGAGATGGAAGAATGCCAAAGAAATGATGGATTGTGTGAGAAATGATATGAAAAAGAAAGTAGTAAATGATGCCGTGACATCTGACAAGGTAGAATGTAAAACGAAAATGTGTTACGCCGACCTCGAGTAACATGGGACAAAGCAGGAAGATGATGATGATCTGACGGAATAGAGTAAGTGTATCTGTCGCAGGCATATTGTAGAACACGCCGTATTACATAAAGGCGCGTCGGATTGGAAAATGTCGCTATTGTGTAATGTGGTGTCTTCACGTTCAGCCGCATTACAATTCGGCTTTAATAAAGTACGCCGCATTGAATGAGCACTACGCGCACAAAGCGGCGTAAATGTGCCGCTCAAATACAAACGGGCGCATCGTCGATACGCCGTTTTGAAAGCGAGCTCGATACTTAGGGCACCCAACGGTAGGTTTGGTTAGATTACTTTAAACCCTGCAGACAGAAATAGGAGCCACGCGTAGTGGGGGTACGTCGACTACGTCTTATTTTCGGAATTTTCAGTATTTTATTCGGTCGTTTTACACCACAATCCAGCTGAACGTGAGGACGCCGCATTACATAACGGCGACATTTTTCAATCCGGCGCGCCATTATGTAATACGGCGTGTTATACGTACGTATTGGCTGCGACATATCCTCTGCTTACCTGCTCGTGGGGGTCACAGGCGTAATGTTACATAGTAAGTACTAACCGCAGTGCGTGGCGGAGTATTTCTTGGAGTTGCACCCAATGCTTCCTTGCAGCATCATCTTATTCCTGTCCACCTGGCTGAAGTTGTGCCAGATCTAACAGGCAAAAAAGATTTGAGTTTACTTTCCGAATGAATGCCTCGTTGGTTTGAGGTACCTGTGCCTAGCCTACAACATTATTTTACAGACGTGATATTATGTTATGCATGTTAACTTTTTTATGAAGATTTTGATATGAAAGCTTCCCTCATAGAGAGGAGGCCTGTGTCCTAGCAGTGGAAACATTAATAGGCTGATGATGATGATGAAGGCTTCTACATCAGGCAGAGAGAGACATTTCACCAATTATATGTAGCCCTATTTAATAAGGGGCGATACTATTGCCATCAGCCGGGCGCAAATCTAGACAACGTGGCTACTACTGACTAAACCACCGCCCGACTAAGGAATCGAACCAAGGAGCTCATCAGCTCAGAATAAACTATAGTAAATTTTGTAAACAAACATTCGGGTTCGCAACCTTTGGATCAAATTTATAAATAGCAGCGTCAGCGTGATGTTACTTCAAAATGGCGGCCCAATTGTTTTCGTTCCAAGATGTCAGATGCGTTCCAGTACTACAAAAAATTACTTAGCTCCATGTTCACCAAAAAGATGACGGTCTGATTATCTGAAACAGCTGTTTAAAAAACACATTTTTCTATGGGAACATGTCACAGTGACAGCTGTTTTTAGATAATCAGACCGTTATTTTTTCGGTGGACAACATGGACTAGACGCTTAACCTTCGTTAACGGTTAACCTTCGTTAAGCGTCTATTTGCATCCTTTATAATACTCTCCAAAGAAAACTGGGCATAATGATACGAGCAGGATAGTCCGTGCCACGATAAGCTATAATTTTTGTAAACAAAGAATTTCTACCAAGAAACGTAGCGACAATTCAATCAACAAGAAATACTCCCAAATTCAATAAACTCAAATTATCATACGTGTAAAACGAAACTAACGAGCAATTTCACTTGGTCGGGTTATATTTTGGCGATATGAATAGCGTCGTCCTCTAATTTTTTCCTAAGCTGATGAGGTCCTGGGGTCAGGCAGCCTTATTGGGTCCAAAAGGCATTTGTTTTCCCCGTCATTGTGATAATTTTTGGCTGTGATCTATGCCTGGGAAACTTCTAGTTACGGAGATTTTGGATCGTCGAAATAGGTCCAAGTAATTTCCAACTTTTTTCAAATACTTTATATAAGTTCATAGCTTTACATTACAAAGGGTGTAAAACACCTCTTAACGAAACCGAATGGCACTTGTTTTCCACGTAATTGCGGTTTTTTTTTCTATATCATACCGCTAGTAACGGAAATATTAGGGGTCAAAGTTCCAGCCTTTTGACAAGTTTTTTTTTTAAATAAAAGCTTTTACTGTAATATATTTACTTCAAACACCTCTACGACCCCCGTACTATTCCATCCATCCGTCAGCACAGTGTTTTGAGTGACATTGAGTTTTAACAAAAGCCGGGATTTTTCAACCCTAAAAAAAAGTCTTTTCCCAGCAAACGTTTTTACGTAAAGTTAGTTAGTTTGATGTACAGGATGCTTGATTAACGGCTTCGTGATGAGGTTGTTTACACCCTGTATAAGATAGGACACTGTCTTAGTTCTAATCTTACCTTCCTCAACTTGGAGACCTCAGGCGGCGGTGGTCGAGTGATCTCCTCCAGTAGTATCCGCGCCAGGCGGGGGCGTGGTCGGCGCCGGCGCAGGTACGGGGGCTTCCACGGACGCGTCACCAGATCTGGACGGTCGATCACCTGGTGTCAACCAAGAGCAGGTCTTTTGAAGGTGACAATTTATTTTGATTCAACGGTTCGAGGAGCTCGTGGCAAAATGGTAGCCGCTCGGGTCGATCTTTAGGTTAAGCCGTGCTTGCCTAGGTTGACCTGTGGATGAATGACCACAGAGGACACGGTGCATACAGAGTTTCCTCCATGCCTCGGAAGCCGTTGGTCCCGGCTGTCATTTTTAAATCTTTGACAGCCATTACAGGTAGTCAGTAGCCCAAAAAGTCTGAAAGCCAGGATTACCCAGTACGAACTGGGTTGTGGGATCAGATAGGCCAGTCGCTCTATGTAAAATACTGGTATTCAGCTGCATCCGGTTAGACTGGAAGCCGATGCTTATACAGGGTGACTGGGTCTGGACACGCCTTAGCAAATTCGCTTATAGAGGTCATTTTCTAATTACTGAACCTTACTTTCCCTAACCATAGTTTTATAGTTTAAAAATAAGGACAAACGATTTTAAATTCGCGGTATCTTTTCCTATGCTTTTCTGTTTTACATTGTAAAAGTATTATTTTGAATAATAAAAAAAGTAAATCCACTAAGAATTTATTTAAGCATTATTTTCTTTATAAAGCGTGCTGTTATTTTTTACGATAGTTTGAGGGAAGTTCCGAGGTATTTTAATCACCAATATTTATGACTACCAAAAAAATAGTAAAAAAAAACCACAAAAATAAAGCAAAAATAAAGTTATGAATGCTCGAAGGTCACATTGTCAACAAAGTATTAAAATTGACCATCTCCTAAACTATAAAACTTTCTTTACGGAAAGTAAGGTTCAGTTATTATAAAAGACCTCCTCTATAAGCGAATTTGCTATGGAGGGTCCAGACCCAGTCACCCTGTATACCTAATTGAGTAAGGCCAGGCAGATGACTAACCAACAAAATTCCTTGCGTGGTGGATTATAGCCCATTCACTCTCATAGAGAGAAGGCCGGTGTCCCAGCAGCGGGAACGTAATACGCTGATGATGATACTAACCACTGGTGGTGGTTTCCGCGGCGGTGGAGGGGGGTGCCACGGTACAGTTCGGAACTTAGCTTTAGTGATCTCCGGCCATCTTCGTTTGAAGCGCATCTTTCTGGCCAGGGCTCGCATTTCAATCTCTCTGGAGACGATCATTTTATTTATTTTTTTTTGTCAAGTATGAATTTTACATTATAACTAGAAGTTAGTAGTACGTCATAGACATAGATGTAGAAAAAAACCGGCCAAGTGCGAGCCTTATATAGAAGTCGGTTAAAAATTAAAAAGTTCTCACTCTCTTAGAAACATCGAAGGTGTCTTTTCCAGTTCCGACTCTTCTTCGGCTTCCACCATCACTTCTTTCGAATGCTTAGATTTACTTTTATCATCCTTGAGTTTTTTGTCTAAAAAACGGAAAAGCGTAAATAATTCTTAATTGCAAGATTTACAAAGGACTGCTTTTTTTTTGGTCGAGTGTCGCATGCATGAGGGCCGGACCCTACCGAAGCGAAGACGAGACGAGTCGAGATGTAAGTCACCAATTGAATTTCGTTATTTACACTTCTCGTCTCCGCTTAGCTTTAGTCTATCTCATACGGTTGAGCAGGGGCCTAATTCTGCTATTTTAATAAATTCGTCACTCCAACACGATTCCATTCTCATCCCATTGTCATTTTGCTTAAAGTTCGTAATCTGCTAAATTCACAATGGTCGGTCAATGGTCTCGTAATAAAATTGTGTTTTAATGGCATTTTCGTATTGCCATTATTATAAAACCCTTAGTACAAATGGTTTTCGAAATCTACTACTAAATGCGAACATTTATTCATGCCAGATTTCATGTTACGAGATTAATATTCTATGACATTTCTTTCAATGGAGTGTCAGTGGTTGTTCATTGAGAAGTCATAATGGCGCCATTATGATAGTAGAAATAACAAACTTGTCAAAATTTGACAGAACTTGATCATTATGAAATCAATGATCGAATACTCTGACACTATTGTTATAGCAGAATCGAGGCCCTGAGAAAAGGGGAAATGTCTTGCTGAACTGATATATCAGTTTGAAGGCTACGCGATTGGCTTGATTTTGTTAGTTTAGTATGTCGCTATTAAATGCTATGAAAAATATTTAGTTTTAATACCGCTACCGCTACCGCTGTCGCTATTATCTCGCGCGCTCTCTTCAAAAGTCGCACCAACAATCAAATACCAAAAAAATCAAATCTAATTAGACCGAGTAGAATATTAGAAAATAATGGAAACGTATTTTTTGTTTTTGTAAATCAATGAATATTGGACAAAGATAAAACGCATCGAAACTCGGGCGTGGGGGAGTGCGACGTCAGAACGTCCTAAAAATTATACCAAGGCGTGACGTATTGAGAATTTTAAAAGCGTAGTATCTTCGTCAATTTTGGTTTAAGTAACAAAAGAAAAAAAAATGACAGATTATCTAGATTTTTTTTGTCTTCTACCCCTAACGCAATAGGTCTGATTTGCGCATTCGTCAAAAATTGTTCGCATGGCGCGCTAACTACTCAACCCGACTAAACGATCGGCCGATAGAAAGGGAAAATCTGCAGTCTGGATACCAATGAGGTTCAATTTTTTTTAGCAACAGCCAGGGTGCGATTGTTCGTTGATGATTAATTTGTAATGCGAGTGACTAAAGTCTAAAGGCACATGTTCTCCCCATCATTGAACTTTTTGAGATTTTTTTTTAAAGTGATAGCGTCGGTGGCTCGCGAAATTCAAATTTTCTTACGTTTTTTGCAATTTCAATTTCGCGGGCTACCTTAAAGGATGCCCCTTAATGAATTATTCTTACTTCTTAATCTCTCCAAGTGCGTTACAATTGAGTCCTACCGTAAAACATGATTTTTCACCCCAAAAAAAGTCGTTACAAAGCAATAATGTTTGCGTGGAGTTACTTAGTTTGATATACGAATGCTTGGTTGACTTGACGGTTTCGTGAAGGGTCCGTTTACATCTTGTATATTGGGTATTGTCTTACCTTTATCACCTTTGTCACCCTTGTCGCGTTTATCACCTTTGTCACCCTTATCGGCTTTTTCACTTTTATCCCCTTCATCCTTACTATCTTTTTTCTCCTTCTTTCCTTTACCTTTTTCCTTCTTATCTAGGTCTTCCAATTTTGATTTAGCCTCACCAGGCTCACCAGCGCCCGTTGATGACGCGGCCCTTTTAAAAAAAACATTAGTTGATCAGGAAACTTTGGCCCTTAAACATAAGGCGGGTGGACTAGGAAGGCCACGCTCCTTTGAAGGCCAACTATTAAAAAGTCTTAGTTATTGACGTGTAAGGACATATTTCTTCTACTACACACTAAAATCCATTCGATCTGGCATTGGATCTGACATGTAAAGACATATTCCTTCTACTACACGCTAAGATCCATTAGATCTTGTGACCATGTTAATTAAGAAAAATAGAACCTTGAAACTATGATAGTAATTGCAGAATATAAATTTTTATATCGTGTATGTTGGTCAAGCTATCACAATATTTGCGAACGAAATCGCGGGCCATGTGCTAATTTAAAAATAAACAAGTAAGTCAAAAAGTAAACAAGTAAAATTAAATTAAAAAATTAAAAAAACCCGACACAGGTAAATGTACCACTCCACTTTCCTCATCTCATTTCGTTAGTTAGTATCCATCATTATTCAATACTTATACTTAGTATTCATTATTTTAATAGTATCAATATTATATTAAGGGAGTTGTGAAAAAATATGTAATCAGCCATTTTGTGGCGGCGACCATCTTGGACCGATTTTCATAAAATGTAGCTAAGAACACTCCCGACTAATTCACCTTTCAAACAAAAAAATCAAAACGGTTCATGAGTTTGGGAGCTACGACTTTAGGGTATGGGAAACAAAGATGTATTGACAATACTTACTTCTTGTTACCCTCCTTGTTCGGCATGATTAACGCAGACTGAATCAACCTTGATTGATAGAATCCGCTTCAAATTGTTTATCCTTATAACGACATTGACAATCCTTACAAGAATACTTTTTTTTTACTTTTGTTAATCTGAAAATGCAACTTAGATCATTAATGAATTGAGAAATACTTATAATTACTAACAAAATAAGACGGAGGCCGGGTACGTCGACAAATCAAAATATATTTTTACGGCGAGGGTGCTTGTGGTGATTTTGAATCCAGAGCGAAGCGAAGGATAGGGATTCAAAGAACATCGCCTGAGGGAAAAATATTTTGTCCTCAACTTTTCACCTCCTTTTATGAGAAAATATTTCTCCCGGGATTTGATAGGTATTAAGTTTTATAAATGATGTTATTAGCTTCTATTTTTATTTTTTCAGGAGTAAATGCACTATCACTTTCAGAACTCGGCGTAGAAAGTCCGTAAGTACCGGTTACAAGAACAAGGAAGTAAATCGCGGGTTTTTATTTTTTTTTAGTTACAGCGCCTCCCCGCCACATCCAACACTTACAGTCAGTAATTTATACAATGTGCGTTCGGTTTCAATGAACGACTCATGTTCCAAATTCAAATCTCATTACTGTCCGCTAAAAAGTCTAGTGGAGACAAGAGCTACTTTGCTCCCGCTTATTTATGGTGGAACAAAACGACACTTTTCGAATAGAAGGGATGAAAATTAAGTTACCCTACGCTAAATAGTACATTGTACATAATATACCCTAGGGGTGAAAGTTACTTATTTAGTCCCGAGACGAGGTTTGGTGCCCGAACGTAGTGAGGGCGGTAGTAGTTCAAGGGACTAAATAAGTCTTTAACCCGAGGTAAACACAGTACAGTCGCTACATGTACCAAAGGCCGCGTTCCCACTATGTCGTGACGACAGATAGTCGTAAGTGTCGTGGCTTGTGTATTTAAATGTAGGTGTTCACATATAGGACGACGCGAATACTGTCGTCCGCGACTTTTGCATACTAAAAACCAACGATAAAGTTATCGCCACGACATAGGTTAGTTATGGCCTAAAATACTGTTATTCAGCTGCATCCGCTTAGACTGGAGGCCGACCCCAACATAGTTTTGATAGGCAGATATGTTTGAAACGTACGGAACTACTAGTGGATGGCGTTTCCCTGGACAGACAGCGCCACCCTAAAGGTCTGAAGTTACGATAAATACAAATAAATATCGCTGGACATTACACACAGCGCCATCTGGTGCCACATTAGCAAGGCTTGTGTCGTGGACACCAGATAGTTGATATACTACACATATTTCGTTTTTTGTTTGTAAATACTTACTTATTATACATATAAACATACATGACTGAAACAAATGTCCCATGCTCATCACACAAACATTTGCTCCTACCGGGATTCGAACCCAAGACCCTAAGAAATAAGTGAACTGCCTCGTTGGTCTTTTAATCGCAAGCGTGACTGCTGAACTTAGGGTAATAGGTCGACTCCTGAGTCGAGTAAAGTATTATTCTGAATTTCCATTAAGAATTTCTCATTAGCAACCTGAGGTTCAGCCTCTTACCTACGCCTCCGAAAGCAAGTCAAAGGATGCCCGTGTCGGATCCGAGCCGAGTGTCGACCGTGCAATTTAGTATGGACACACTCACGCTTCCGAGCCGCCACCGAGCAACAGACAACGGATTGTGCTACGGCCGACACTCCGCTCGGACCCGACACGGTCTAGCGTGCGTCAACCTTTAGTCGGCGGTAAGCAAACTGTAGCTGCTACTAAAAAGTCCTGCTGAAAAACCCAATAACTAACCTACTAATCCTACGGCAATCACAAGGGTGAAGTTATGTTAAGGTGACTACAGGAGCTAAATTAGCAACTCTGTTTGTGGAGGTCCAAAAAATACTGAAGTGGTTGTTACGTCAGACAAAACGGACTGAATAGTGCGAAATTAGTGGTTTCGATCGTTTTACAAAAATCTGTTGATAGGACTAAAAAAAAATACATGAAGCATTTGTATTATGTTTTCACAACACTATCATACTAGCATATATCCTGAAGAACATCATATATTATTCTGGTTTTGTTTATTGCAGTGAATCATATAATTACTTTCAGGCATTATAAAACTCGCGTTTAGCTCCTTTAGTCGCCTAAGTCTAAAAATACGTTCGAAATCATTGTGTTCTATTCTTACCTTTAGTTTTTTTTTTGTAATTTTGTTTATTAATTTTTATAGCAAAATAGTAACATGTTTGCTCACCACATTTCACTATTTTGAGTTCATGGATTGACGTAATTTTTTTCGTATTTTAACCGTTATTTTTTTTAATATTATTTTGTGCCAAATACATTTTGTGAACAGAAAGAGGTTTGTAGATAAGCTTTAATAAGGGCCTTATCACACAAGCGGATTGCCAGCGGATTCAAAGCGGAGCGGTGGCGCAGCGAATTCGCCGCGGATGCGCAACGGATTCGTCGCGAAGTGACAACGTACAATACACTCGGTAACAAAATGGATTCCAAAGAGGAAACACTGCTGTTGGCTTTTTTACTTCGAAGACGCCGGAGACGAAAGCGAAAGCATTGAAGAATTTGGGAAGATCCATTATCAATCAATCTAATGGAAGAGAACGACTACTTTGTGTTGTTTTGCAATGAATAAAGAATAATCCACAACAATTTCGATCCTACCTACGAATGTCAAGCACCCTACATTTTATGAGTTGTTGTATCTGATACAAACTGACCTAAGACGCGAAGACACAAATTTGAGATTATCAGTGTCACCTGAAGAAAGGCTCGTAATTTCTATAAGGTTGAAAATTTTGAATTGAAAAATTTGTTTATAAAAGTAAATATTAGTTTTAAATAATCATGTTTACCTATGATATTGAATTTATAAGCACAATTTGAATATTTGCTTAAATTTACTTAAAATTAATGTTCTTCGAACTTTTGACTGGCGAGTGGCGTTTGTACGAGACAGTACAAATGGAGTCCACGCTGCTATTCGCGACGAATCCGTTGCGCATCCGCGGCGAATTCGCTGCGCCACCGCTCCGCTTTGAATCCGCTGGCAATCCGCTAGTGTGATAAGGCTCTTACACTAAACATTTCTACCTGTTTTCCATCATCGATGAACTTTAAGTGATAATATCGAAGGCGATCCAAGGACACATCAGGCCTCTGCCTCGAATCTTGCTGGCAGCGGGGCGGCAGCGGGGCGGCAGCGGGGCGGGCGCGGGCAGCGACATTAGTCAAGCGGTGACCGCCCGCGCGTCTGCGTTGCAGTGTTGTGCAATTTATTTTTGTGACGTGTCGAAATGTCCTCCGACGTGCTACTAGAGCAAATTATTTCAGCAATTTTTGAGATGACACCGATATGGAATAGCAAAGATGTGAACCATAAAAACAGAAGAGTAATTAGCCAGTTAAGGGAAGAAATTAAAAACGAACTGAATTTTGATTCACTGATTTTGGTGTAGTCGTAGAATTTGTCGGGACGGTGTCGATTCTGTTGTGCACAAACTAAACTTAATTTAGGCTATTACTATCTTTTCCTCACTAATAAAACGAGAAAGAGACGGACGTAATAAAAAGCTGTCAAATTTAATTCGAACTAATATTTCCATACAAATGAAGAGTGCACGTAAAAACATGTCGACTAAAAACACGGTGAAGCGCAAGGCATAAACTAGTTTGACATTTCTAACTTAGTGCATAGCTATAGCCGTCCTTTTCTCGCACTGCCTTTTAGTAAAAGATAGCAATAGTCGAAATTAAGTTTAGTTTGTGCACAATAGAATCGACACCATTGTCTCTGTTCTTCATAATTTCGATAAAACTCGCCTTTTATTTTCCTTGCTTTATAGTAGGGATTTACTTCTTCTTTTGCCCACAATAAATCGAGCGTTAGGAATAAATTTGAATCAAAAAGATGTTGCCGCCATTGTTCAGACATTTCGTTCGCGAATAAAAACAAATAATCTCGATGACACAATCACGAAAACAACACTACGCGGCTATAGTGGTGACGCGCGATCTGCCCGCTAATGCCCGCCCCGCTCCCGCGCCGCCGCCGCCACCGCCCCGCTGCCCGCAAGATTCGAGGCAGAGGCCTCAGACAGACAGCATCGCGGCAACCAAAGACTACAATATACAGGGTGTCTCATTCAAATCGGTCAGTATGGGAAAGTCTGAAACTATAAGACATACGAAGATCTGTTCTGAGGAACCATGTCATCGATTTTAATAACAAGAAAAACTGCATTCATACATTTTAAAAAACATCTGTAGTCCGTTCGGGAATCGAACCCGGTTATTTTGAAAAAAAAAACCTACACTATTTCTATTTAGATATCGATTGTGTAGTTTGTAGTTGTTGCAACTTGATACATACACCGCTTTACATACATGATATGACATTGGCATTGCATTACATACATTATTGGCCAAATTTTAACGCAAATTCACCACATGAAGATACAAAATGCAATTATAAGATCGTTACCTAAACGTGTTGAATATTGTATTGAATGAAAAAGGCGGTGGTCACTTCGAGCACCTACTAAAAAAAAAAATTAAAGTATGTGGAAACAATTCATTTTATTCATTTTAGACATCATGTTTCATACACACATTTACTGCTTAAGACGCCTGCGGAGCATGCGTATTTCATACAAACGTAATACCAAAATAATTTGTAAATTAATTATTTCGATTGAATTACAGAATATCTAGGTTCCCAAATATATATTTTGATTAGACACTGATTTTAACAAGAGTTATAAGAAAAATAAGGACAATGATACAAAGACGAGATATGGGGAATTTAAAATTTCTATAGAAATATAGAAATTTTAAATTCCCCATATCTCGTCTTTGTATCATTGTCCTCTCAAAAAATACATTTGGACACATAGATATTCTGTAATACAATCGAAATAAATACACACTACCTTAAGAATATGTTCGATTTTCATATTATTTTGGTATTACGTTTGTATGAAAAACGCATGCTCCGCCGGCCCCTTAAGACCTACACAATCGATAAACATAAACTGACTGTATGATGTTGCTGCTTTAGAATTGGATAATTAGCTCTATAGCTTACCCCCTACATACAAACCTACAATACCTCTTTTTAGTCATTATTAAGGATACGATTGGCTTCCGCCTAGTTTTTGGTAATATTGCATACTTACCAAAGACTGAAGCATTTCTTCGGACATGGTGATGTTCTTTGATGTTGTTTTTGGCACCATCGTCCTATTTTGTTCCACGTCCCTGTCGTATTCCGATCGGTTCGGCGACATGGTAACCTACATAGATATAATAAAGAAGGTAACCTACTAGTTCTCCTGCTACTCGTTTGCACTTATAGTCACTGTTTAGTTTGGGTTTTCCACTAATAACGTACCTAGCCGCAAGCTGGGCGTCACTGTAAGATAAGTTTTCTCAGGGGTTTTGATTATTAGGCTATTGAAAGAGTTCACACACGTTAATTAGTAAAAAGTACCTATATAAAACACAGGACTTGGGAAATAAGGAAAACAGTAAAACTAATAAAATATAAACGAGCGAGTTTAAAACCGCGCGCGAAATCGTCATCCACTGGCTTGGCGGGTCGCGGAGTCGGTGGGCGGTATTGCCAGCTCACAAAGAAAATGTTTTTGAGCCAGTGCTGCGCAAATATTTTTAAGATTAAATAAATGTCTTTTTAAATTATATATTATGTAAAACAAATAGATTTATAAAAACTAATGTTTTTTTATAACATTATAACTAACTAACTGTTTTTTTTAATTTTAGACACATCACAAACATAACGAAACGCAAAATCACCTGACACAATCATTCATAAACCCGATATTGCCAGGTTAGTAACTTTACCTTCAGTTAGGGTTTTATTAAAAAATCCTGAGAAACGATGAAACAATAATTTATTAAACTAAGATACTCTACGTGGAGAAGACTGAGAAATTAAGAAAATGTTGGAATGTAGATTAGAAGAAGACCCAAATAACGGACGGTACTGTGAGAAGGGTGACATTATAAAGGGTGTAAAAAACCTCTTCACGAAGCCGAAACGCACTTGTTCTCCCCATCATTGCGATCATTTTTTTGTTCTACACCATGCCTGTAAACCTTCTAGTTACAGAGATATGGGGGTCAAAGTTACAACTTTTTGACAAGTTTTTTTTTAATCTTAAGTTTTTTTTTGTATGATTTTTACTTTTGACACCTCCACGACCCCGTAATATTCAATCCATCCATCAGCATTAAGTTCTACCACAAAACATGATTTATAACCTCAAAAAAAATTTGTTTTCCAGCAATATTTTTTGCGTAAAGTTAGGTACTTAGTTTGATGTACAGAATGCTTGGTTAATGGGCTTTGTGATGAGGTGGTTTACACCCTGTATTATAATGGCTAGAATGAGGATGACTGCTGAGGTGACGAATTATAGAGAAGTAGGTATATAAGAAGAAGGTATGCTGCGCTAACCCAAATAAATTGGCAGGACAATGATGATGACGTGCCACAGCCCTGATCACTGTAACATGACGAGGACTAGCATTAAATGACTTAGTAGAAACAACTTTTGAGACCAATGCAATATTTTTCGAATAATAAATTATGCGTAACACTGGTCAGTTCCTTTCATTCGTCATCATCATCTGCCTAGCCTTTACCCAATATGTTGGAGTCGGCTTCCAGTCTAGCCGGATGCAGCTGAATACCAGTATTTTACATGGAACGACTGCCTATCTGACCTCCACAACCCAGTTAATACTGGGTAATACGATACCACTTGGTAAGAGTGGATGTCAGACTTTTTGGGTCACTGACTATCTGTAACGACTGTCAAAGATGGACAAATGACAGCCGGGATCAACAGCTTAACGTGCTTTCCGAGGCATGGAGGAAACTCGGTATGTAAGGCTGGTCATCCATCCACAGATCAACCTAAGCAAGCACGGCTTAACCTAAAGATCGGCCCGAGCGGCTGTTATTATTTAGCCACAAGCTCCTCCAGTTCCTTTCACTCGTCATTTTAGTTAATCGACAAATTCGTTGATAATTAGTCAGTTTCGCTGATTGGACAGTTGTGTGAAGGCGCCGTTTGTTCCAACTCGACAGTTTCCATAATTTATTTAAACTTTATGTACAAAGACGGACTTAATGCCTTAGGCATTTTCGACCAACCTTAGACCTTTTAGGTTACCTTTATTCATGACATGAATTAATTAAAGATTTCAATTTTTTTGACTGCTACAATTAATCGGGTAAAATATTTTTGAAATGGCAACACTGCAATACACCTGTCTGTTCACTCATTCGGAAAAACTGAAAACTGACACCTGTCAATTAAGGCTATCTGTCAATTCTGTCATAAAAATAGGTCTTGAAATCGTGATTTTATACGAAATATTTTCTGTTTTTAATATCTTTTAACTAATTAAACATGTCGGAAAACAAGGAAGTGGACAAAGCCAACTTGGACCCAGAATTGGACGATTTGCTTGAAAGTAAGTTGGTTTAAATTTGTCAAATTCAGCCATGGTCAGATTACACAACCAACGCACATAACCTACGAACGATTTAAATTGTAAATATTTAATTGAATAATTATTTCGAAGGACTTTGAGACGTAAATTTTACGTGGGAGGTTATAGAAAAATTACAGCGATAACATTGAAATACCGTGTACCTACTGTTTTACCGTCGTTTTTTTCGCCGTTTTTATCAAGATTGTTCTCTGTTTTCCTCTCGTTTTATTAAGAAAATGTATCTTAATAAATATTGCTTCCATAAATTGCTTTGTTTTTTACAAAGCTTTTATGAACTTGAATAGTCATGCATGGTGACCTGATTATCTATTAGAAGCAATGAATAATGTAATTAATATCCATGCCTTGGCATCCATGCATTGATGTCCAATGTTTCAAAATAAATTGGTCAAGTTGCATGTGACTCTAGATGATGAATATAAATTTTGATTTTATGATAATATTGAGGGTATTACTATTAGAGAAAGATTATATTTCTAGGATCACATATTTATTTTTATAACGGTCATCCTGCACCAGATTTACTTCACACTTGACAATCAGTCATATTCCATAGACTCGTACACATAGACTAGCCATAGGCAAAATACACACTTAACACCCCACCTCGATTAATAGTGCTTTTATTATAAAATCAAACACTGTTAATCGCTCACAAATATTCACAGTAAAACTTGAAATCAAATTAACATTCAGCTTACATTGTCAAAACAAAAAAATATATTATGGTGACACTAATATTATCCAAGAAAAAAACAAAATCATGGTCACCCCCTACTTTATCAAACAATAATTATCATGAAACATTTTACAGGATAGAAACCATTTACCTACCTGCTTTCATGAATACTATCATAGACCTACCTGCTTTCATGAATACTATCATAGACTTAACACCCTCACACATGGTGCTTGTCTACCTATGTTAAATAATACCATAGTTTAATATTTACGATATAGGTACCGCAGTCACCTATTCTTTACAATAAATATTTAACCATTCACAAATTTGTCTAAATCTATCAACTGCTAATGTTTTTGTAAAAATATCAGCTAAATTCTTTTCTGTATTAACATATTCAATTCTTAGCTCCTTTTTGAATATCAAATCTTTTATAAAATGAAATTTTATGTCGATATGTTTGGTTCTCTTGCTATTCTCAAACGTTTTCGATATGTCAATAGCTCCTTTATTGTCCATGTAGAGAACACACTGCACATCTTTGTTTCTATTGAAACTCGTGCTTAGTCCCTTTATATTGATATTATCGCACGCACTTGTGGCTCCAGCGACATACTCCGCCTCTGCTGTCGACAACGCTACGCAGTTTTGTTTTCTTGAAAACCATGCTACAACATGACCATTGTATAAAGTAACAGAACCGCTGATACTTTTTCGATCGACGTGATTACCTGCCCAATCAGAATCAGAGTAGGTTTCAATCACATTTTTCTTATTGTTCTTGATATAGGTCAATCCACTTGTCTTTGTTTCTTTTAAATATCGTAGCACTCGTTTTGCTTGCGTCCAAAGATTTAAAGTTGGTTTATCTAGGTACTGACTCAGAAATGTTGTACTAAAAGCTATATCCGGTCTTGATACCGTCGCTAAAAACATTAAACCTCCAATCAACTCTCTGTAAGGTGCATCAACACTCTTACTATCAGTATCTGCTTGAAAACCTTTCGTCATAGGACATTTTGTTCCGTTTGCCTCAGTCATATTAAACTTTTTCAACATTTTATCTATTTGTCTTTCCTGAGTTATCTTTAGAGTATTTCCATTTCTCTGTATTTCCATTCCAAGAAACTTTTTAACTTCACCAAAATCTTTTGCATTAAATTCTTTCTTTAGCTCTTCTTTTACGTAGTCTAATCTCTTTTTTTACATCCTGTTACCAAAATATCATCTACAAATACTATCATCCAACATGTGTCATTATAATACATGCAAAAATCGTGTTTTGATCTATTTAGTCCAATTCTGAGAATAAATTGATTTAATCTATCATTCCAGCATTTCGGACTCTCTTTTAATCCATACAAGCTTCTATTCAGCTTTAGAACTTTACCTTTCTCTTTACATTTGACTCCTTTTGGTATCTTTAGGTATACATCTGTTTCTAATATCCCATTTAAGAATGCTGTTGGGATGTCCAATTGATGGATTTCAAAATCATTTTGTACTGCATGTGATAAGAAAGTACGGACTGTGCTCATTCTTGCGACAGGGGAATAGTTCACAGTAAAACCATCATCTCTTTGTAGAAAACCTCTCGCAACCAGTCTCGCTTTTTTTAGGTTATTGTCTTTCTTCACAAAAATCCATTTAGCATCTATTGCTTCTTTTCCATTTGGTAAATCAGTTATTGACCATGTTTTCATATCTTCTAATGCTTTCAGCTCTTTATCAATTGCTTCACTCCAGCCCAATTTTATAGCTTCGTTGTAACTTTTAGGAACATTTTCCATATCTGCGCTATAAGCATACTGTGTCTCATATTCTTGTAGTTCTTTCGGTTTAACTACTTTTCTTCCACTTCTTGTATATATTTCTTGTGGTAACTTTTCTTGTACTTTTTCTTTCAATTGTTCAGTTGCATCATCAAATTTATCATCATCGTCATCACTGTCTTGAGTATTTTCAGACATAGTAGGACGTTCTCTAACTCTTAGTCCTGATGTACTTGGTATATTTCCTTCTTCATCTATTTCTCTATAAACCACTGATCTTTCATTGTCTCTTTCAATTTCTCTAATTCTATCATATCTTACATTTGTTTCATCAAAATGTACATCTCTCGAGATTTTAATTTCATTCTTCTCTGGATCCCACAATCTGTATCCATTTGGACTATATCCAATAAATCTCATAGCTCTCGCTCTTTCTTCAAATTTTGATTTTCTTGGTAATATAACCATCCATGCTTTCGATCCAAATACTTTCATATTTGCTATATGATTTTTACCATAATACAACTCTGCTGGGGTTTTAAATTTGATAGCTGCTGATGGACATCTATTTATTTGATACATTGCACATTTCACTGCTTCTCCCCATAACTCTCTAGGAAGGTTGGATTCCATCATTAATGCCCTTGCTTTATTATATACTGTACGGTTCATCCTTTCTGATACCCCGTTCATCTGTGGACTGTATGGGTTTGTGTATTCCATTTTTATCCCATGATTTATTGCAAATTCGTTTATTATTCTATTCTTAAATTCTCCACCATTATCACATCTAATTCTCTTTACTTTGTTTTCTTTCTGTCTTTCCAAATATCTTACATAATCTATTAAGTTTTGTGTTGCTTCATGTTTATACTTTAACAGATATACGACTCCAAAATGAGTATAATCATCTATTATTAAGTACTTGGTAGTATCTTTCGTCATTCAGGCTTGGAATATTTACAGGACCTGAAATATCAGTGTGTAAAAGTTCGCACACTTTTTCTGATCGTGGCATTTCAACTCTAAGAAACGGTAATCTAGTTGACTTTGCTTTTATGCACACATCGCATCTCTTATCACTATTCGGTAAATTTAAAGTGATCAACCCATTTCTATTCAAATGCCCTAGTCGTTGATGCCATAAATTGGTTTCTTTTCTTGTTATATAACATTCACTAGCTTCTGCCCGCGACTTCGTACGCGGATCCTGTTGCTTATGCCAGCGACAACGGGGTCGTCGAAGATCTGAAACGTCTGATGTCGAATTCTAAGAACCCGGGGACGGGAAAATAACGGATCTTTCCCACCTGAGCAACACATACCATTTGTTTCTTTTTGCCATTTAACAGCTTCACAAAAAGTATAACAATTTTTAGCCATACCTCCGATGGCGGAATATGTGGCGTATTAAATCATAGGAGACGTAAATGCACTCCGTGCCTTATCAACCCAAGGAAGGTCGCCATGCCCTTTTTTTTCGGTTGGGAAATAATCAAATAACTTCTCCAACTCTGGGCGGAGCGGGATTCCTGTCAGATTTTTACTGACTAAAACCCATCCATGTTCCTTCCTCGCCCTTTACGTTCCAGGGCCACGGTATCTCTTTCGAACAGTCCCGCAGCCCCGGCAGGCTTCGACCTTTGCGGGCCCCTCCCTTTATGCTGACATCTCTTTGAGGCGCACGTGGAACACGAACGCGCCGTCGACACGGCAGGTCGCCATGCCCTACGGCTATATCTTGAGACACATCCGGTTTTTCAGATGATATCGACATTCTGTTCAGAGAATGTCGACGTCGATCAGAATTCAAACGTTCGTTCAATGAACGTGCATCGCGCATCACGCATCACGTTCATCACTCGTTTCAAAAGTCCTGTTAGTAGATGTGCGAATACGCTGAAAACTCAAGCCTGATTCTGTATCGGTAAAAATTTCGGATTCGCTCACGATCAGCGGACAGTCGCGCATCACGTTCCGCACTTGTCTCTAAAGACCTAGAAGAAGCTATGCGTAGATACGCTGAGAACTCAAGCGCAATTCTCTATCCGTGAACGTCTCCGACTCGCGAGACAATGCGTGACGTTCACGATCAGCGGTCAGTCGCGCATCACGTTCCCTACTTGTCTCTAGAGATCTAGTAGTCGATGCGTAGATACGCTTGAAACTCAAGCGCAATTCTCTATCCGTGAACGGCTCCGACTCGCAAGACAATGCATGACGTTCACGATTAGCGGTCAGTCGCGCATCTATTCTTCACTGGTCTCTAGAGACCTGGATGTAGAAATACGCTGAGAACGCAGGCGTGCTTCGCGATCCGAAGAGGTTTCCACGGAGCAAGTTGCAGCCTGATGTTCTCGAACAGCATCAAGTCTCTCCTGACGCTCTTCGATAGATTCTTGGGATCTTATGATCCTCAATCTTTTAGCTCCTTTGGAACATTGGGAAAGATTTGACCTCTTTCTAGGCATGGTTATAGTTTTGTTGTGAAGATACCTGATCAATTGAAATCTAAGTAACTGCTCCCCTGCGTTACCAGGTAGGCTACCGAGTCACGAAGATAACTGGAAAAGGAAATTAATTTTACAACAGCCCGGCTAGCATGGGCAGGGGATAAAATTTTATCCACCGGTTATTTCCACTGACAAGGGACAAAATTCAAACAAAAGTGGAAATAACCGGTGGATAACATTTTTATCCCCTGCCCATGTTAGCCGGGCTGGTGTCCGAGATCTTCGATTTTTATAAGTCAAAAGAGAGTGCTCATCAGATTGAACAACTTTTGCTAAGACGTCATTCCTATATGTGTTATGGTGTAGCTGGGCTCTTGGAGTTCCACAACAGGTGTTCCAGATCTTCGATTTTTATAAACCGACAGAGAGTGCTCATAAAATTGAACAACTTTTGCTAAGACGTCATTCCTATATGTGTTATGGTGTAGCTGGGCTCTTGGAGTTCCACATCAGATGTTCCAGATCTTCAAACTTATACTCTCAGCAGAAAATGCTCATCATGTAGAACAATTTTTGCTATGGTGGCATTTTTGTATCTCTTATAGTTTAGCTGGTCTGTTGCGGTTCTGCATCAGGTGTTCAAGTTTCCAAGATAATTTATAGCCTCATAGCTTCTGCCCGCGACTTCGTTCGCGTGAAGTTTTGATATCGCAACGCATCGCCTACTCAACGGAAGTTTAAACTGCTTTGTTCCCGCTTGCAACATTTCTTATTGCTGCTCCGCTCCTATTGGTCATAGCGTGATGTTATATAGCCTATAGCCTTCCTCGATACATGGACTATCCAACGCAAAAAGAATTTTTCAATTCGAGCCAGTAGTTCCGGAGATTAGCGCGTTCAACCAAACAAACAAACAAACAAACAAACAAACAAACTCTTCTGCTTTATAATATTAGTATAGATATAGATTCTCAGTTTTAATTTTAAATTGTATTTTATATAATTTTCCATCTTTTTGTCCATATAATCTCATATTGTTCTGTATAATCTTTACCACATTGCCTTGAAATATCACATTACAATTCCTTTCAACTAGTTTACTTACCGACAGTAAGTTCTGTGAGAGATTTGACACAATTAAGGCTTCAATACTTGAGCTTCTGGCTTTTCCTTCTGTTTCTATAATTCCTCTCTCCTTGGCTTCCAAATATTCGCCATTCGCAACTTTTATTTTTACTGGTTTTGTCAGTGTAGTTATTTCAGTCATAAATTCTCTGTATTTTTCTTGTATCATATTATCCGAGGCTCCCGAGTCTACTATGAACTCTATTACGTTCGACTCTAACTCATTGTACTCATTTGTTAAATTGGTTTCATCATATGCAGTGAACATATACTTAGACATATTTGCATGTTCTCTCTCATCTCTTCTGCCTCTTCTATTAAAATTACCCCTAATGTACCTACCTCTTTGGTGGTTACTTCTGCATTGATATGCTTTATGGCCTCTTTTCTTACATTTATAACATACTACATTATTTTCAGTTGTAAAACTTGTTTCTGTGTTTGTATTGTTATTTTCATTTACACTTTTTTGTTTCATCTCAGCATCTAATAATCTCGCTTTTACAAAATCAATTGTTATTTCCTTTTCTGTTGACATAGTTTCCAACGACGTTATTACATTTTCGTAATCATCTGGTAGTGTTAATAATAAATGACACACTTTATCGGACTCAGACATTTTTTCGCCGATCTCAATTTCTGCTATTATCTCATCGAACCTTAGATAGTGGTCTTGGAGTTTAGTATCTTTTTGACATTTTAAATTTAGCAATCTTCTCTTTAGTTGCAATTTGTTAAAAACTGATTTTCTCTCAAAAATTGCTTCCAAGCACTTCATCATATCTAATGATTTTTCACATTTTTTTATATAAGCAATGTACTTATCTGATACACATTGTACGATAATCGATCTCGCCTTGACATCCAGTGTACTCTGTACTTCCGAAGATTTTATAGCCTCTACGACACCTTTTTCTTCTAATAATAAATTCAGTCGAAATTTCCATGTTTGAAAATTCACTCCCTCTTTCAGAAATGGCATAGCTTCGTATTTTCTCAAGTCCATTTTTTTCTTTTCTTTTGTTTTCTTTGACAGTTCAAAATTTTCTTCGTATTTTTCTATTTTAATTTATTTTGCCATTTTTCCATCTAATAAATCATCACAAATATAGCCCATAACCTTTTATGATAATATTGAGGGTATTACTATTAGAGAAAGATTATATTTCTAGGATCACATATTTATTTTTATAACGGTCATCCTGCACCAGATTTACTTCACACTTGACAATCAGTCATATTCCATAGACTCGTACACATAGACTAGCCATAGGCAAAATACACACTTAACATGTAGGGGGAGACCAAGAAAACGGATATATTGTGTGAGAAATGTTTTTAAAAAAAAAGGAGAAAATGATATGCTTGACAATATCTTGAACCCAACATGGTTTCTTACATCGCCATCTCTGCTTCTAGCCAGATGTTCTGCCCAACTACACTTTAGGTGTGTCATCATGATGGTCAATTAACTTGTTGGAATATATTTCATCATCATTTACTAGCACTTCGTCATCAGCCTATTAATGTTCCCGCTGCTGGGACACAGGCCTTCTCTCTATGAGAGGGAATGGGCTATAATCCACCACGCGGGCCCAGTGCGTATTGGTAGATGTCACATGTCTTCAAAGTTTTTGGTTCTAGGATATACCGGATTCCTCATGATGTTTTCCTTCACTGAGTTGAGAGCACTGGTGATGAAATAAATTACACAAAGTAATGCGCCTGTCGCCTGGGTTCGAAACCAGGCCACCACCACTGGGCACTGCTGCTCCTTGTAATATATTTCATTATCATTCACTAGATCAAGATGAAGAAAAATGTAATCCAATACTTTTTACTATTTAGTAATAAAATCAGTCTGTCTATTGCCATACTCCTACTTGTCAGGCTATAATAACAAGATATGGTAAGAAAGGACATCAGACACCTCTTTTCAAAGGAGGTGTCTGAGGAGATGACGAGTAAAAGAGGAGTATGGAAGAAGAAGACTTGCTGCGCCGAGCACGAGTGAATTGGGATTGAGGCAGGAGAATGTTGAATTATTTAATTTAAGATTATAATGTATGTATGTATAATATATGTATAATGCGGCTGTTATTATTTAGCTCCTCAAGAGCTTGTTGCTAAATAATAACAGCCGCTTGTGTAGATTTTTAGGTTAAGCTGTGCTTGCCTGGGTTTGGCGTGTGGGTAGGTGACCACCCTTATTTACTGAGTTTCCTCTGTGCCTCGAAAAGCATGTAAAGCTGTTGGTCCCAAAAAGTGTGACAACCAGTCTTACCAAGGGGTATTGTATTACCCAGTACTAACTGGGTTGTGTTACCCTTGCCAAAGATCGGGAGAGTTGGAAGCGGATAGAGGAGCCTTTACCCGATATGGGACTACATCTCCAAAAGATACCCAAACAAATAGCACTGCTAACTAGAATAAGACAAACACTAACACTTAAACACAACTAACACTTATTGCATTTTAAAAAAGTAGTAAGTACCAAATATGATATAAAAAGGCTTATTATTATTATCTTCTTTATTCATTATTCATCTTACTTTATACATTTTTAAATATTTCTTCAAAAAGATATAAAAACATTTTAAAATAAAAAAAAAATATTATTATTATTTTTAACGGGGTTGTGGAGATCAGATAGGCAGTTGCTCCATGTAAAATACTGGTATTCAGCTGCATCCGGTTAGACTGGAAGCCGACCCTAACATAGTTGGGAAAAGGCTAGTCAGATGATGATGAATGTATGTATATGATGAAATGACTGGTAATAAATTCATTTCAAAATAAACCTAGTCATAGTCTGTATGTATTTTTTTCATATATTAAAATTTTAAACAATGACATTAATATTCCTAATGCCTTCAATGTCAGACAAGTATGCAGGCATTAATGAATATGCATATCCTATGCAAATAAATAAAATGTGTCTGTATGTAATTTCATCATAATGTGGTACTTGTGTAGCAATAAAACATTTTTTTTATTTTTGTTTTTATGTTTGTTCCTGCTAATCTCTCCTAAACCACCATGGATAATACACTATGTAATACAAGATAGATGCGCACTGTGGTTTTCGTTTTTAAAACTGTGTACCCAATCTGTTAGATGGCGCTGTTAGTTTTTGTTCAACAAAATAAATACAAAAAGTAATTCCTGACTGAGGATTCGAACTTGTGAACTAATATTCACAAGGCTGTTACTGCTAGGCTATCTACTTCACTGACAAGGTGTCCAAAATAGCTGTTCTCTTTATAACAGTTGTAAGTTGTCAAACAGTAAAAAGTCTGTGTTCTCAAACACACAGATGGCAGCAATGTCTATGAATATTTTGTTTGAAGCCAATGTATGGAAGTTTCACCCCCCTGTAAACCACTAGCCCGCTTTTGACAGGACTAGTACTGTCAGATGGCTGATGTTATAAGGAGTTACTTAGGCTACTTTTATTATAGAAAAAGGATAAGGGTGTATCATGTTCATGCATCATCATCTTCAACCTTTACACTATAGTTTACTTCTTTTTCCTTCATATAATTCCTCACACAATCCATACTTTACTCTAGAATAAATAATGAAGAGTGTAAAACACCTCTTGACGAAGCCGAAACGCACTTGTTCTCCCCGTCATTGCGATCATTTTTTGGTTCTAGACCGTACCTGGGAATCGTCTAGTTATGGAGATATTAGGGTTCAAAGTGCCAACTTTTTTGACAAGTTTTTTTTTAAATAAGTACAGATTTTTATTCAAGATTAAACACCTCGAATACCCCCCTACTATTCAATCCATCCATCAGACCAATGTTTCTTACATTGAGTTCTACCACAAAACAAAAATCGTTTCCCAGCAGTTTTTGCGTAAAGTAACTTAGTTTGATTTGGTTGACGGCTTCGTGATGAGGTTGTTTACACTCTTTATATTCTTCCTTGCAGGTGCTCTCCAAGACATGACAAAGAAGCAGCAGTCAGCCAGCTCCACGGCTGAAGGGCCCAGCGACGTGCCGTCCAACATGTGGAGTGAGGAGTTCATTAAGGAAGCTGCCGCACAGTTCGAGAGCAACATGTCTGCTATACTGAGCAGTTTCAGCGGAGTCCCTGGTGAGGGTAACATGAGTTATTATTTTAATACCATGCAATACTCAATACTCAAATCTTTATTGCATTCCATATGTGTGTGTGTGTGTGTGCGTGCTTAGGGCACTTGCCAAAGGCAGTCCATTGATGGGTGACCATTGTGACCGTTTCCTCCGTGCCTCGGAAAGCACGTTAAGCCGTTGGTCCCGGCTGTTATTTGTAGATCATTGACCTGTCGTTACAGGTAGTCAGTGGCCCGCAAGTCTGACTACCTGTCTTAGCAAAGGGCGTTTTGCATTCACTGGGTCGTGGAGATATAAGTCGCGTCCGAATGCCATGCGATGAGTATTTCGTAATATCGCCTAGGTTAGTTGAGTCTTCACGTGCCCAGAGAGCGGGCCTATTTTTTGGCCAAAGAATCATCAGCGTTCCCAGCCAACGTGGCAATGCTGCCAGCTTTCTGTGCATTTTCCTATTTACATAGATGTGGACGAATTTTTTGACGCCCTCTAATTCTTCCCTTTATTTTAAATGTAATTTATAAACTTATTGTGTTGTTTTCAGAGGACCAAATAACACAGGAACAGATTGCCCAGACATTCTCAAAAATGGCAGGTATGTATGTTTTTCGGTTCGTTCTGGCTAATCTCCGAAACGGCGAGACGGATTTTGACGGGACTGATTATAATAGCTTACTCTTACTTTAGAAAAAATATCAGGCTGCCATGCAAAAAAACTCTCCGCTCTTCTAGGAACTCAATAAAAATATCAGGCTGCCATGCAAAAAAACTCTCCGCTCTTCTAGGAACTCAATAAAAATATCAGGCTGCCATGCAAAAAAACTCTCCGCTCTTCTAGGAACTCAATAAAAAAAAGTCCCATGAAAATCCGACCTTTGAGTATTTTTGTATAATTGCATTCGGCTAAAAGCTCATCTATAAAAAGCTGAATAATTTGTTGGTTGGCTTGAGTTCGTTGATTTGATAAATTATTTTAGTGTTGGATAGCCCATTTATTGAGGAAGGCTATTGGTTATATAACATCACCCTTCGACCAACAGGAGTAGAGCACAAATGAAAATTTTTGAAAAAACGGGGAATATTTATTCCTTTTGTAAGCTTTTCACATAAGTGACGTAAACGAAGTTGCGTAGGTCTGCTAGTAGTTAATATAATAAAAATAGCTTATAATAGGGTAGTCGACAACAAATAATAATAAGTCCGTCAGCTAGATTATCAACAAATATTTGACCCGTATTTTTTCGTATGTTACATAAACCTAAATTGACGAAGATAATTGGTATAATTTTAGTGAGTTCTGACGTCACGAGCCCACACTCCCGAGTTTTGATGTGTTTTATCTTTGTTATATTCATTGATTTACAAAAACAAAATATGAATATACTTGTTCATTATTTTCCTTTATTCTAACTGACGTACTAAATAGATTTGCAATTTTTTGATACTGTTGTCATGCCTATTGAGTGAGTCTCCCTCTCGTCCTCAGAGGCGGCGGCGCACGTGCTGAAGCCGGAGGGCGGCGCGGCGGAGGCGCCCCCCTCACCCGCCGCGCTCAGTGACCACGACGCCGATCCCGACGTCGTGCTCGACAATGTGGACGACGTACGTAACTATACCGCACGGTGCATGCTCATGAGTTTAGGTGGAACCTAAATGATTGGAACCTGGATGATTTCTGAATAAAAAAAATATTAAAAAATTGTTGACGAAAATAAAACGCCTCAATGATCATGTGACGTTGTTTTGTTTTGTCAGTGGGAGCTATTGCCACCGGAGGCAATTGGGAATCAAAATTTCCAGTCGACACCGGCGGTGACTGGGTAGTCATTGCCCCCACTTCAGTTTCTCTATACATTGCTTTGTTTCTTGTGAAGAATAAAATAATAAGGATTTTTTTTAATAATATGGAAAGGTCTAAAATCACAAAAGTAGTAAATACAATAGAGTAAACAAATTTAGTATTGCCGATGATGCCACCTTGTTAGAATAAATAAAATCGCGGCATTGTTAAAAAAACTACCCGTATTTAAAAAAAATACATGAAAATTTATATTTTTTTAAATTTGGGTAGTTTTGACTTTTTTTTGACTATTGTATTTATGTATTAAATAAGTGTCTACTTCTTATGGTGATTTTAGACCTTTCCATATAACTTGATAAAAAAAAACCATTGGTCTACCAAGTCACACCTAAAGTCTCGAGTCGAACTCATGACAAGCACCTCTGATTTTTGGATTCATCTGGGTAATACACAATAATTATTACTTTCTTCGGTGAAGGAAAACATCGTGACCAGCATGCCTGAGAGATATTTCTCGACGGTATGTAAAGCCAAGTCTGAGGTCAATGGGTGACATAAAAAATCTGACACCAGGTTAGGGACTAACCACGCGTTAAACTAGAAGATAATATGATCTGCCTGCCTTTACCCAACTATGTTGGGGTCAGCTTCCAGTGTAACCGGATGCAGCTGAATACCAGTATCTTACATGGAGCGACTGCGATGATGATACGATACCACTGAGTAAGACTGGTTATCAGACTTTGTGGACCACTGACTACCTGTAGCGACTGTCAAAAATCTAACAATGACAGCCGGGACCAACGGTTGAACGTGTTTTCAGAGGCACGGAGGAAACTCTGTATGTAAGGGTGGTCACCTATCCACAGACCAACCTAGGCAAGCACGGCTTAACCGAAAGATCGACCCGAGTGGCTGTTATTATCTAGCCACGAGCTCCTCCAAATAGAAGATAGGATACCATCACAATAACTCATCATCTCGTCCACAGGTATCTGCAGCCATCTCTCAGACCCTCAGGAACCTCAACACAAATACAGAGACACTCCAGAACCCCTTCTCCGACCAGGACCTGGCCAGCATGTTTACCAATATCAACCTTGGAGCTGAGGGGCAGGTAATCTAAAACTGAACGAATTTATTGTCATACATTTCTTTGAATTAATATTGACATAAGTATCTAGTTTTTATTGACATTTAGTTGATAATGTTTTTATTTTTTTATTCTTATATTTTGATCAATGACTCATAATGTTAGCACCTATGTGGAATTTATGATTATTACTTAAATTATTTTATTTTCTTTCCTGGCTTGACGATGTTTCATCATCATCATCATTTCAGCCGAAAGACGTCCACTGTTGGACATAGGCCTCCCCCCAGTGTCGCCACTGTTGGATATAGGCCTCCCCCAAGTCCCGTGCGACGATGTTTAAGTATTTGATTTTGTGTAACAATTATTGTTAAAACCCATTGTTCGACACAAATGTAAATTTTTTGAAAATAAATAAAAATAAATCATCATCAACATCATCATCATCTGTCTAGCCATTTCCCAACTATGTTTCAGTCTGAGGGAAATTCAAATTTAAGTGGAATCTGCAAAATAAATCCTAGCTGTTGTTCGCGTGAAATTATTATGAAAATATAACTCACTATTTGAATAGGATTTTGTTATTAATTAAATGAATAAATATCGCTGAACATTACGCACAGCGCCATCTAGTGCCACACTAAGCAAGACTTGTGTCATGGTCACCAAACAGTTGATATACTAAGTACATACATACTTACTTAATAATAATATATACATAATAAACATCCATGACTCGGAAACAAATTTCCATGCTCATCACCCAAACATTTGGTTATTTCATGGATTTTTTTTTGTACGGAACTTAAACTTTTTTCTAAAATAAAAGTTGCCTAAATTACTCCTTTTAACAGCTATCGGCCAGTAAAAACCCCGGCAAAATCGGTCTCCGTTAACCTACCTAATGATCGACCCAAGCAGCTGTTGGTATTTAGCCACAAAATCAAATATCAAACTCAAAATAATTAATTACACATAGGCCTAGATGGCACTTATAAATAATTTATTACACATAGGCCTAGATGGCACTTATAAATAATTTATTACACATAGGCCTAGATGGCACTTATAAATAATTTATTACACATAGGCCTAGATGGCACTTATAAATAATTTATTACACATAGGCCTAGATGGCACTTATAAAACGTCGAAAAAGGTGCACGGTTCGCGTTGGTCGATTCCATGGAGAAGAACCGGCAAGAAACTCCATGGTTACTCTTTTCAAATCATTTGGTATTACAATATTATTGTGTTACAGCATTAGTACTTTAGTATGGGGGGCAGCGTAGGCCCGACAATAGGTCGTTGCTTACTATACAAAAATGTCATCATCAGGCCTCCCCCAAGTGTCGTCACATTGACCGGTCCCGTGCGACTCGCATCCAAGGGATTCCCGCAGCCTTCACCAGGACAACCAGGACATCGATCCACCAAAAAATATAAAACAAGATAAATATTTAACAAAAGTTAACAAACATCTGGGAATCTACGAAGCCTATAATGTTCCCTTTTTTTTCCCATTCACAAATAATAGGTCGAGCTCCTCATCCTAAAATCAGATGATGAATTGATTCATTCCCTTTCAGCAGGAGTCGAACATGTTCGTGCCGTTCATGCAGGGCATGATGCAGTCTCTCCTCTCCAAGGAGGTACTGTACCCGTCCCTCAAGGAGCTGGTGGAGAAGTACCCCTCCTGGCTAGAGGAGAACAAGGGCAAGATTGAGCAGAGCGAGTATGATAGGTGAGATCATTTGTTATTTTATTGCTAGGTAGCTGTTAGTTCTTCATTTATATCATAGTCTGTCTATATTTATGCCACCTGTGAAGGCCGACCGAATTGGTCTGACGCCATTGTTTAATTGCTGTGCTACTTCGTTAACAGATGAAGGTATAGATGGCGCTGAAGTTATTTTTGTACTATGTTGCGATAGTACTTTTTGTGGTGCTGCATTTTGTGCGGCACTACAAAAAGTTCTACACAATTTATAAATATTGCTTTACTAAGCTTAATTCGAGTCTGGAAAAAAAATTTAAGGAACGAATGAAAGAGATACCGCGGCCCCGGAACATAAAGGGCGAGGAAGGAACATGGATGGGTTTTAGTCACTAAAAGTCTGATACTCTCTCCCGCTCTGCCCAGAGTTGGAGAAGTTATTTGATGATTTCCCATTCCTTACAAAAATAAAACAAAAACAAAGGAACGAATGGTGTTCGCATATTAATCTACAGCATGTAGAAAGTTATGAAAATGTAAAAAAATAATATCCTGTGTTAACTACTGGATATATTCGAATGAATTTTTGAATGTATACCGGATCTTCTTAAGGTACACGCAGATTAATTTAGTGTCGTATAGTCTGAGAACCAGTCTTACTAAGGGGTATTTATTACCCTTATGTAAACACTGGTATTCAGCTGCTTCCGGTTAGACAGGAAGCCAACCCAAAAATACTTGGGAAAAGGCAGGGAGATGTCGGCGCCACTCAGTATATTACATAAGACATTCCCACTTCCTAGTTTTTGAACTGCAGAGAAGAAATGGCGGAACAAACTCTCCAGCAATACATCCATCTGTTGGCGTTAGGTAAACAATAAGGTAATTATAAACTAAAGTAACTGATTTATTGGTCTCTCCAGGTTCTCAAAACAGCAGAAGCTGATGGAGCAGGTGTGCGCGGAGCTGGAGCCTGAACAGGAGTCAGACCCTGAGGACGTGAAGCGAAAGAGGTTCGAGATCGTACTGGATCTTATGCAAAAGGTAAGCCACTCTATTTTTCCAGATTTACACTCCTTGTTGGGCAGGGAAGTGGCCTTGCTGCTACCACTGCCCGGCGTACAGTCTCGCGCACTTGCCGCAGAACTTCTACCGAGAAAGAACATGCGAGTGCGTGTAAACGACGTTTTCTAATATTGAAACCTGGCTTGATCGAATTATCGCCCCCGAAACCCTCTACATACTAAATTTCATGAAAATCGTTAAGGCCGTTTCCGAGATTCAGATTATAAATAAAGGGTGTAAAACACCTCTTCACGAAGCCGAAAGGCACTTGTTCTCCCCATCATTGCGATCATTTTTTTGTTCTACACCAAACCTGGGAACCTTCTAGTTACAGAGATATGGGGGGTCAAAGTTACAACGTTTTGACAAGTTTTTTTTTTTTGTAAGATTTTGACTTTTAACACCTCCACGACCCCCGTACTATTCAATCCATCCATCAGCACAATGTTTTAAGTGCGTTGCATTGAGTTCTACCACAAAACATGATTTATAACCTCAAAAAAAAAAGTTGTTTCCCAGCAATAATTTTTGCGTAAAGTTACTTAGTTTGATGTACAGAATGCTTGGTTAACGGCTTTGTGATGAGGTGGTTTACACCCTGTATACAAGAATTGCTTGCTTAAAGGTGATTAGATGAAGGTTGAGTGTGAACACCCACTCGCGTCTTTATGACCGCAGAAGGATTTAGGGAAACTGGGAAATACATCCGGCAGTGACAGGAGCAGTGGCTGTGGCTGATTCTAAATCTAGCATTTGACCTGAACGAAACTCTCGACTTGTGCTAGTACGAGATACTTAACTCGTGTTGGCATGAGATTTTCAGTATGTGCAAATTATTATTACTAGATTTTGGTGCATCTGTCACCGTAAAATTGTCAAATACGTTATATTGTAATGTCTCTAGCGATATTGTAAAATCTCGAAATATTGTCAAACGAACATACTGCTTACAACAAAACGCATTATTTTTCGTGAAATGCATGCGATGGTAGTCAACTCACGCGGTGTGGAGGGAAGGAGGGGTCCCCCTTGCCCAGTGGAACAACTATCATGAAAAGATAATGTACCATTCCTGAGAAATACCGATTAATATAACCTAACCTTAAAACACTTTATATTGCCCTAAAAAGCGGCCCCTATTTCCGAGTGCAGGGTTTAAAGCAACCTAACTAACCTAACGGGGGGGTGCCCCAAGTCCCGATTATGGGGACAGAGATACTTCCGTATGTTCAGTTGACAATATTTCGAGAGTTTACAATATCGCTAGAGAGTAACACGATAAATTGTAATATAACGTGTTTGACAATTGTACGGTGACACATCCACACCGCAGTTACTTTTTGTGGAGCAACGTGTCCAAGTGTTAGTGAGCAACATCCGTTAACAAAAGTTATTTATTGTTATTGTGTGTTGCCGTGGGGAGTAAAAAGTTCTTACGAACCCGAAAGGCGCTTCTTCTCCCCGTCATTGCGATCATTGTTTTGTTCTACACCATACCTGGGTACCTTCTATTTACTGAGATATTAGAGGTCAAAGTTCCAACATTTTGAAAAGTTTTTCTTAAGACGCCTGCGGAGCATGCGTATTTCATACAAAAGTAATACCAAAATTATTTGTAAATTAAACATATTCATTTATTTATTTATTTATTTTTTTTATTTGCTTACATGTAAAACACTGTATATTAGGCATGCATTAAAATTTCATGACACAGTATTAAGACATGCACCCTGTAAGGGCACTGCAATTCTTTTATAAGAAATTGTTAAGTTACATAATTGATTCTAAATATTAACATTATATTTCATTAAAATGGTTTACATTTCAAATATTATACAAAACATTAATCAATCATTTATTACATATTATATTAAAATTAATCATTATTATCAGTTCATTTAATCATTTTTGTCAAAGGTATAAGAAAGTGTCGCATTTATTATTATTCTTTTACATATATGTCGTATTAATATTAGGTATTACAGGATCGATCGATTTACAATTTACAATTTATCAGTTTTAAATTCCTCAACGGTATAGTAGCCTTTCCTTATCAACAAAGATTTTACCTCTTTACTGAAAATTGAGTCATTTGGTAGGGATTTTAATTTTTCAGGTAGCTTATTAAATATATTAGCTAGCCTTGAGTATGGGCTTTTCCCGATAACTTTTAAGTTTGTGATGGGTAGTATTAATCTATTCCTGTTCCGGCGATTATAGTTTTCATTTAGCTCGATATTAGATTTGAAGAGGTGCCTATTTTTTCTAACGAATATACAACTTTGCAATATGTATATTGCTGGTAATGTTAGAATTTGTTGTTTAATAAAGTGTGGCCTACAACTCTCTCGTTGATCTATGTTCATTAGTATTCTGATTCATAAGGTAGTGTGTATTTATTTCGATTGAATTACAGAATATCTAGGTTCCCAAATATAAATTTTGATTGGACACTGATTTTAACAAGAGTTATAAGAAAAATAAGTTTTCTATGGAAATTTTAATATTCTCATATCTCGTCTTTGTATCATTGTCCTCTCAAAAAATATATTTGGGAACATAGATATTCTGTAATCCAATCGAAATAAATACTCACTACCTTAAGAATATGTTTTATTTACAAATAATTTTGGTATTACGTTTGTATGAAATACGCATGCTCCGCCGGCCCCTTAAATACAAGTTTTTATTCAAATAAAATAAACAAAACACATCCACGACCCCCGTACTATTCAATCCATCCATTAGTTCAATGTTTTGAGTGTGTTACATTGAGTTCTACCACAATATAATTATTCTTCACCACAAAGTCATATCCCAGCAATAATTTTTGCATAAAGACTTAGTATGATGTACAGAATGCTTGGTTGGCGGTTTCGTGATGAGGTTGTTTACACCCGTATGTTAAGTAATGTTGCCCAATTTTTGAACACAGTCAACATGTAACAATTTTTAACATTGTTAGAAAATGTTACATAACATAGAACAAATTCCGTGCAACTCGCTTGTTGCTGAAAGTTACTCTGTTATATTTTGTTAATTTATGTTACTGGCAGAACGGACACGTTGATAACATTCAACAAATAGCAACAAGTAGCCACAAAAGTTACAGATTGTTACCTAATCAATCAATCAATAATTTTAGTAGTGGGCGATTACTAAGGCCCATAGATAAAATACATAAAATTACATTAATACATAGTGTGTGTGTGTGTAGTGTTTAGTTCCATTAATGTTACCGTGTTGCTCAACAAAAAGTAACAGCGGTGTGGATGCACCATTTGACCATCTGAAGGTCTTCCATTTTGAGGTCTGTATTTTATTGTTTGTCTAGGTCTATTGGTAGGTGGTGGTGTAGTCCCAGGTCTTGCAAAATGTTATTGGGTTTTTTCATCAGGAACTTCTCAGTAGCAGCCAAGAAGTCTGGATTTGTGCCCGGTTTATGCCAATAGCCTTGGCTCGTTCGTGAAGGGTCCGTTTAGACCCTGTATTGTATCATTACAATTATTTTCATGAATTTAGATAGGGAGTGGTTATGAAGTTTTTTTTTTTAATTTCCAACATAAAGAAATGCCTTTTCTCTCGTTATACAGATGCTACAGCACCATGCTGAGACAGAAGCCTTTTTGCCTCGTACAGGACCAATTTCGTTTATTTTATGTTTTTTCTCTATGCTTAATTTTTTATTAGTTTAAATTACAATTTAACCATTTTGTTTGTGTGTTTTGTCTTGGCGGGCTAATAAATGCCTTTTCTTTGTTTGTTTAGATGCAGGACCTGGGCCAGCCTCCCACAGAGCTGGTGGGCGACATGGGCGCCCCCCCCGCCGGGTTCGCGCTGCCCGCGCAACCTGACGCCGCGCAGTGCTGTATCATGTAGGGGATGTAGGTCACTCGCAATATGCTATACTATAGCTGGGGAACACAGAGATTTTGTCAGCTATAATGTTGAGAAACATGTTTTGGGAACATGCTTTTGTGTGTGAGATACATGATACTGGACCGGTATAGTGATAAAATGCGTCAGTGTTGCTAACAATAAAGGTTATTTTTTGTAAAATTACTTTATTATAAAATGTTGCTGTAATGCACAAACTTTTGGTGACGACAAATTAAAAATTTTTAGCGACAATGACGCTCATTTTTTACGTAATGTTTCGACAATATGTTAGTGTTATGGGAAACATTTTGCCAGCAACATGGAATATTACAGTGACGAAATGAAATGTCAGTTTTGCACAATTTGCAGTTTTAAACAAAGAACAAATGTTCCCAAAACATGTTGCTCAACATTGTTTGCAACAATTTCAAGGCAAAACATCCCCGGTGTTGTATAAACTGTATCGAATGAAGATGTGTCTTTAAATAAGGCTGATTTCTTGAATCAACTATGTTTCTGAACATTGATTGATTCAATGAATTTGTGTATCATAGTAGTGCCAATTCAATCAATCGATATTTGCAATAGGCTCGCTCCTTTTACACGAGACTTAAACATATCTGGCGAAACGCGGAAGTACTATTAGGTACACCTCTGCTTAACCCTTCTGGGATTACAAGCGAGTGAGTTATTTGCATTTAGATTGATTGATGGTTGGAGCCTTATATCATAGATGTGAAATGCTGTATGGGATTGAAAGCGCTGTTGAATAACCAAGGTTCTGTTCAATGCTGAAAGTTCAAAATCAAGCAGCAACCTCAATGTCTCCTAAAGACGTTTTATATTTTCACCATCGATAATTTAAAATAGTGGTTAACCATAACATAGCATTGTAACATAGAATTTTTATTAAAACTTATGCGAGTGATTGAATTAACAGTTAGCTAGTAACTAGGCTTTCCAGCAACTCGAACTGTGCTCGCGTGGTCGATTATAAGAACCCAGTGTTCGAGCTGTGAGAACTCAGTGTCCCAGCTGTGAGAACTCAGTGTCCCAGATGTGACAACTCAGTGTCCCAGCTTGGACAACTCAGTGTCGCAGCTGTGATAATACTGTGTCCCAGCTAGGCTTCCCAGCTGTGTAACTCAGTGTACTAGCTGTGAGAACTCAGTGTCCCAGCTGTGAGAACTCAGTGTCGCAGATGTGATAACTCAGTGTCGCAGATGTGACAACTCAGTGTCGCAGCTGTAACAACTCAGTGTCGCAGATGTGATAACTCAGTGTCGCAGCTGTGAGAACTCAGTGTCACAGCTCGTGGAACCCAGTGTCAAAGCTGTGAGAACGCAGTGTCTAGTTTTGTGCCCGGTTAATGGTAATAATAGGGTCGCTCCCTATAATATGGGACTTAAACATAATTGGCAAAATGTGGGCGTACCTACTATCATTACACTACTAGCTATCCCTACACAAGTAACATGCGTGATGTTAATTCTAAACTGATTGATTCAATCACTCACTAAACTAGAGTGCCGCCTTTGAGAGGCGAGATAGAATATTACAGTAATATTAATTTTAATTCTAAATAGTAACACATATTGTTTCCACACACACCAAATTAAGTAAAATCGTGTCGAAATAACTACCTGAAGCATCTAATATGTTATTTTGTTAAAAGTGATATGTTTTCATTAAGAGGACGCATTCAGAAAGTTGGTAACCTCGCAAATATCTGTCAAATATTTACTTGTTTTAATAAATTTCGCAGTATTGCTGTATGGAAATAAGAAATATGGCTAACTAGAGAACTAAAATATTGATTATGAAATGCAATAATGAATATCGAAACACCGAATAATCAGTTTTAGATGAGAAAAAACTGAATTTGGAAACTTTCCAAATGCCTTTTGTGTACCTAAAACGGTTACAACATCAAATTCAGTGCTTTTATTGCAATTCACTATTAACATTCTAGTTCACTGGTTAGCCATATTTTGTATTTCCATTCAGTAATATTGCCAAATATTGTAAAATAGGTAATTTTTTTACAGCTATTTGTGTCGCTGGCAACTTTCTCGATACAGGCTCTTAATCATTTGACATATTCTAGGTTGCCTTTGATGATTGCATTTTTAAATTCCGGACACTACTTTCGGACACCAGACTGACATGTAACGTACTGATGTATCTGTAAGTGTCCGCTGTCTGTCTTTTTAAGATAGACTTACTGATGTCCAACGACAGACTTTTTTTGTGTAAAAGTCTGCGACAAATTTTGCGTGGTTGACTCCTTTTTTGTCCACTATAAGGCGATCGGTAGGATCCTTTCCATCAGTAAAATTGATCCTTATCATCATCATCATCAGCCTATTAATGTTCCCACTGCTGGGACACAGGCGTCCTCTCTATGAGAGGGAATAGGTTATAAACCACCACGCGGGCCCAGTGCGGATTTTTAGATGTCACATGTCTTCGAATTTTTTGGTTCTAGAACATGTCGGTTTCCTCACGATGTTTTCGTTCACCGTTTTGAGAGCAGTGGTGATAAAATAAATTACATAAAGTTATGCGCCTGCCTGTTCGTAAGTCGGGCCGCCACCACTGGGCCACCGCTGCTCTTTATAGTGGACAAAAAAAACCGGCCAAGAGCGTGTCGGGCCACGCTCACTGTAGGGTTCCGTAGCTTCCCAGACCATTAAAAATACCAACATTTTTCGTCAGCAAAAATAACTTTGTTTTTCATAGTATTTGTATGAAAAACAAAGTTATCATTTGCGTTTTTTTGAAAAAGTGCTATATAACTCAAAAACTATTCAACTCATCAAGTTGAAAATAATTTTCCTAGAAAGTTCATATAAAGGTCTACTTCTGTGATTTTTTTCATATTTTTTAAACTTATGGTTCAAAAGTTAGAGGGGGGGGGGACACATTGTTTTTGACTTTCGGAGCGATTATTTCCTAAAATATTAATATTATCAAAAAATGATTTTAGAAAACCCCTATTCATTTTTAAATACCTATCCAACAATATATCACACGTCAGGGTCAAAATTAAAAAAAAAATCGCTCCCCACTTTACGTCTGGGGGAGGTACCCTAATAAAAATGTTTTTTTAAATTTTTATTTTTGCCCTTTGTCGGCATGATTGATATACATATTGGTACCAAATTTCAGCTTTCTGGTGCTAACGGTCACTGAGATTATCCGCGGACAGACAGACAGACAGACAGACATGGCGAAACTATAAGGGTTCCGTTTTTTGCCATTTGGCTACGGAACCCTAAAAAGGGGTCAAACATATCAATCACGCAAAATTAGTCCAAAAAAAAGGCAGCGCGCCCTTAAGTATAACCAAACCAACTGCGCTGCCTTTAAGTATAACCAAATGATAGGACAATTATTTTGACATGATGTTTTAGTGCAATTTTGACTAACTCGCCTTTATTTATTTATTAAACTAGATGTGTCTACGGAATTGCTTGATTTGGTCAATATCATCCCAACTATGTTGGGGTCGGCTTCCAGTCTAACCGGATGCAGCTGGATACCAGTATTGTACAAGTTGCGACTGCCTATCTGACCTCCACAACCCAGTTAATACTGGGTAATACGATACTCCTTGGTCAGACCACTGACTTCAATAACGACTGTCAAATATCTACAAATGACAGCCGGGACCAACTGCTTAATGTGCTTTCCGAGTCACGGAGGAAACTCGATATGTAAGGGTGGTCACCCATCCACAGAGCAACCTAGGCAAGTGCGGCTTAACCTTAAGATCGACTCGAGCGGCTGTTATTATTTAGCCTCGAGCTCTCGGTATGTAATTAACAGGCAGTTTAAAAAAGACTCGATCAAGCAAATCCATAGACAGTTTTAAATCCTAGAGCACTGCTGAACTCCATGGAATGTAGGAATGAAGATATTGTATGTATGAATTGATTTACATGAACGTAAATATTATTGATATTTATAAATGTATGCATTTTTATACTGTAGCATATAAAGTTATCGGGATATTACTTCTTATTAGAAGTATTAAAAACTGGGTTTCTGCCTAACCCTCAATGGGAAAAAGAAATCAGTTTATGTCTGTATGTATGTATTAAAAACTGATACATAAGTTATTAGAATGATAGAAGGAAGGCTCTGAGAGTGCCAAAACCTTAATTTAACACATGAAAAAATTACCAGGATATCGCTTGCAACTTTGTCCGCGAAAGTTGAGATAGCTCGATTATTTGCATGATATCAAAATTATTTATATGTTTTTATATTATTTATATACTTATGTTACTCGGTAAAGATGTAGCTTTCTAATGGTGAAAGAATTTTTAAAGTTGGTTGAGCAGTTCTTGAGTTAAATCGTAAACGTAAACGAAAAACCAAATCTTTCCTCTTTATAATACCTATATAATATAACCTATAAATTATAAAGTTAACATGCAAATTAGGCGAGCTATCAATTTTTTTGCGGACGAAGTCGGGGGCAAAGTATATAAAGTAAAAAACCTGCCTTTTCATGCTTTGGCGTGAAAACAATCTAAATTATTCCGGTTTTTATGTGTTAAATTAAATCAAAATAATTAAAAACGTTTTGAACTAAAGGGTCGATAAAACAATTTTGACTGAATGAGATATTACACTACCTACCTTCTAAGAGCATATCTTTTTTTTATCAAAAAATGCCCCAAATGTAATATTTGTTTCAGTCAAAAATGGATAGTGGTTTTATGAATATAATTATATATCTTGGACTTTAAAATGTAGATATAAAAACCTTTACAAAGTAACTCTAATCTAAACACATAAAAGATCCGTCAGATGGATTTCCGAAATATATTGGACACATGTTTTTTCTTTTTTCACTTGCCCACTCATCTTTGACGCGTTTTATCTTCGTCAATTTTAATTAATTTGCTAAAACAAAAAAAAATGAAATGTATGTATTATATCGTATCACAAAAATGTATGACATTTAAATGGAAAGGTAGCAGAGGCCTGAAACCTCGGATTTAGGAATACATAACGACTTGTGTATTAAAATTATTATTATTTGTTTGATTATTATTATTTATTTAGTTGTTTCTTAATAATAAACGTTCAGTTATTATTTTGGTTTTTTTTTCGTCATCTGTTTAATCTTTTCCCTATGTTGAGGTCGGCTTCCAGTCTAACCGGACACAGCTGAATGCCAGTATTTTACATGGAGCGACTGCCTATCTGATTACCACATAGTACTTGGTAATACGATACTCCTTGGTAAGGCCCGTACTGCACCGAAGCGGAGACTGAGCAGTTACTTTTTGTGCACCAATAACAATAAACTAACTAACTTATTTATTGTTATTGTATGTTGCCGTGTTAATAAATATATGTTAAGTAATGTCGCCTAACTTTTGAAAACAGTCAACATGTGGTGGTAACATTGCTAGAGAATGTTACACAACATAGAACAAATGCAACTCGCTTGTTGCTCAAAGTTACTCTTTGTATATGCATGCGATTGGTAATCAACTCACGCGGTGTGGAGGGGCCCCTTGCCCAGTGGTACCACTCTCATGAAAAGATAATGTACCATACCTGAGAAATACCGATTAATATAACCTAACCTTAAAACACTTTTTATTTTCCTAAAAAGCGTAGGTAGTCGACGCTTCGCGGGGCCCCTATTTCCGAGTGCAGGGTTTAAAGGAACCTAACGGGGGGGTGCCCCAAGTCCCGATTATGGGGGGCAGAGATACTTCCGTATGTTCAGTTGACAATATTTCGAGAGTTTACAATATCGCTAGAGAGAAACACGTTAAATTGTAATAGAACGTGTTTGTCAATTTTATGGTGACATATACATTCTTGGTTTGTCTACGCGCCGACGCTCTTGAACCGTCTGGCGGAGGCCTTACAGGGATGTAGTTGAGGTGACGTATATGGCTCGCCGATTGATTGTTGTTTTTATTCTTTTTTTTGTATTTAAATGACTTGTTATTTATTTTGTATTTCAATTTTATCATCATCTCAACCGAAAGACTGCTGGACATAGGCTTCCCCCAAGTGTCGCCACATTGACCGGTCCCGTGCGACTCGCATCCAGTGGATTCCCGCAACCTTCACCAGGTCATCGGTCCACCTAGTGGGAGGTCTTCCAGCGCATCGTCTTCCGGTTCGCGGTCGCCACTCCAGAACTTTTCGGCCCCAACGGCCATCCGTTCTGCGAGCAATGTGCCCTGCCCACTGCCACTTAAGTTTAGCAATTCTTCGGGATACGTCGGTGACCTTGGTTCTCTTGCGGATTTCTTCATTTCTGATTCGATCACGCAAGGAAACTCCGAGCATAGCCCTCTCCATTGCCCTTTGGGTGACTTTAAGCCTTTTGATAAGGCCCATTGTGAGCGACCACGTTTTGGTCCCGTATGTAATCACTGGCAACACACACTGGTCATAGACTTTCGTCTTGAGACACTGCGGTAAGTTGGACGAGAAGATACCGTGCAGTTTCCCTAACGCTGCCCAGCCGAGTCGGATTCGACGATTGACCTCTTTATCGAAGTTAGACCTACCTAACTGGACCGTTTGTCCTAGGTATACATAATCGTCTACAATTTCGAGTGTAGAGTCTCCGATCTTGATAGGAATGGGTGTGACATGGGCGTTCAACATGACCTTCGTCTTGTCCATGTTCATTTTTAGACCCACTCTTTCGGAAGCTCTACTGAGGTCATCGAGCATCGTACTGAGGTCCTCCATGGTCTCAGCCATGACCACAATATCGTCGGCAAACCGAAGGTGAGTATGATGTACTCGCCATTGACGTTGATGCCTAGCCCTCTCCAGTCCAGAACCTTGAAGACGGATGTCCGAAACTGTTGATGTCGAACTGGAGGATACCAGTGCAGCGGTGAACAGTTTCGGAGATATGACATCTCCCTGTCTTACACCTCGCTGCAGAAGGATAGGTTCCGAGGCTTGTTCCTGAAGTCGGACTGACATGGTGGCGTTTTTGTACAAACACTTCAACATCTCGATGTACCGATAGTCAATTTGGCACCGCTGGAGAGACTGCAGTACAGCCCAGGTTTCGATCGAATCAAAGGCTTTTTCGTAATCCACAAACTTTATATTATTTTTTAATAAGATATAATTGAATTATTTTAATAATTGTGTAATTTGTAATGATTTCAACGTATGTATTGTGATATTTATTTTAATTTTACTTTGTAAGTACCTATATTTTATGCTAAGGACAATTTTTTAGTCTGAAATAAACGTTTAATATAATAATAATTTGACAGATTGCTTGATGTGTTGCTTGATGTGCTGGCATCTATTCTATACCTATTTTATCACAACATCTTATGAACCTGTGATCCACAATAAATTATTTGAATTTGAATGTGAATTAAACATTTCGTTCAAATTAAAACGTCACGCGGACATTGACACTTTGTAAGTAGACTTGGACTATTCATTTATCACAAACAGTTTGTGCAAACTGTATCGTGTCTACACGCTCAATCGTGCATGCGCAAACAATTTGTGCAGAAATTGGCGAACAAACTGCAGCATGTCTACACGCTCAATCGTGCATGCGCAAACAGTTTGTGCAGAAATTGGCGCACAAACTGCAGCATGTCTACACGCTCAATCGTGCATGCGCAAACAGTTTGTGCAGAAACTGGCGCACAAACTGCAGCAGGTCTACACGCTCAATCGTGCATGCGCAAACAGTTTGTCAGTTTGTGCAGAAATTGGCGCACAAACTGCAGCATGTCTACACGCTCAATCGTGCATTCGCAAACAGTTTGTGCAAAAATTAGAGATTGTATATTTCTGTTGCCGCTCTAACATCTAATCTTAATAATATTATAAGTGCGAAAGTTTGTGAGGATGAATGGATGTTTGTTACTCTTTCACTTAAAAACAGCTAAACGGATTTGGATGAAATTTAGCACACAGATAGATTATAAACCTGGATTCACATATAGGAAACTTTTTATCCCGGTAATATGTATATCCTGTGGGACAGTAAGAACTCCACAAGGGGGAACCCGGCGGGCTTAAGCTAGTCTGTTTATATTATGCTTAATATCTATTTTAAATGTAAATTATACGATACAATATAGCATATAATTATAAGTAGGTTAGGTAGGTTGTTACAAACAAAAATAAAACGAATGAGTGCGGTCACCTTTACTGTTGTTGTATTTATAAATAATCATGTTTTATTGTACTTGTGTGTGTTGAGAGAGCAGCAGTGGCCCAGTGTTAGCGGACTCGACTTTTATTAACTGGTTGGGTTGCCACTTTATAACAGTGATAAGATTTAATTGAAAATAACTTATTTGATAAATTAGATTGAGAAACCATAGGTCATCTACACCAATTTAGGTAAATATAAAAAAATAAAAGAATTAAATCAATCAATGATAGAGACGTATTTTATTCATGGATACTATCAACCATCTGTCACCAACTGACAACTGTCATAGAACAGCTATTTTAAACCAAATTGACAATAGAACGTGTAGCCCGTTGAGGACTACCACTGACTTAGGAGCTGCAGATCGTAAGATCAAACCTCGGTCACGACACACTTTTTGTATTTATTTTGTTAGATTTTGATTTAACCACCACGGATAGAGAGCGCTGCTTGTATGATGATGGAAATACGGTTGAGAGTACCGTCTATCTCATTATATATATTGTAGTCTTTGCAGACAGCCACACAGAGTATACTCTGTGGCACAGAGTATACATAGGGTTACTGGTAATTCGACGTATTCCTTGCAGGACGTTATAGTAGGGTTATAATGCAAGAAATCAATGACAAATTGACAAAAGTCGATTGGATTACTTTCTTTTCAAATTTAAACACAGAATCTAGTGCTAGTAAATTTTATAGTTTTCTAAATAATTTAATTGAATTACATGTTCCACGACGTAAGTTGCGCTCATCAAGTAAAGTTCCTTCCTGGTATAGTAAACCTTTAAAAAAGGTTTTATATGAAAAACGTAAATACCATTCATTATGGAAGCGTTACAGGAACCCTCTTGATTACGAAAGCTTTAAAATATTACGAAAAAGAACTGAGAAAATGGAATCTGAGTGTTATAATAGTTATTTATCATTTTCGGAGAAAAGAATTAAAAGTACTTAATCCTAATTTCTTTTGGTCTTATATTAAATCCTTCTTTTCTAATAATTGTATACCTCAATCGATGCAGTATAAGGGTGAGTGGACTACAGATGGCGAAAAAATTTGTAATCTTTTTAATGACCATTTTCATTCTGTCTTTGAAGAATCTAACCTCATATCATATCAGGCTGAAAATTTAACTCCTCCTCTAGACGTGTTAATTGATATCAATTCTATTGAATTTAAGGAAATCATAGTTCTTAAATATTTGAAAGCAGTAAACATACATAAGGGAGCTGGACCTGATGGAGTGCACCCTCTGTTAATTCATAGATGTGCTATCTCGTTGGCAAAACCTATTACTATTCTCTTTACAAAATCGATGAAAGAGGGCTGTTTTCCGGCTATTTGGAAATTGGCATGGATAACTCCCATACCAAAAGGGCCAATTAGTAGCGACATTGAAAAGTATCGTCCTATATCTAAACTATGTCAATTTAGTAAAATATGCGAAAAAATTGTTACTGAACAACTTTTTAGTGTAGTTCATCGTCATATTGCACAAGAACAACACGGTTTTTACAAGGGTCGCTCGGTTGATAGTAACCTATTAGTTTTTACCACTAAAATTCTTGATGCTATGGACAACGGGTAGGTACAGCGTTGATGCTATTGTTACATCGGACCTACTAGAACATTCGAGAAAGCACGTGATTACAGTATGTGTACGTTGGAATTTCGAGAGATTTCTATTATTATAGCTTTCAAAGTTGGGTAGGTACCTACAAACTCGCGACCTCTTTATAAAAAAGATATTAGAATTGCGACCGTACGCCTAGGGCATACGGTTCATATTTGTTTGTGTTGTACAAGTAGCTAGTAATAATAATTACCTACCTACCTACCTACTCTTTCGTTAGTGTTTTCTATGACCCTCTAGAATATTCGAGGTTATTCTGGTGTGTCTGAGGGCGAGTATAAATAGACTGCCCAGGGCCGCGACAGTCAGTCTTGTTTTGGCTACCATCGAAGCGAATCGAAGTGAACTTGAAGTGCGATATATAAGTGAATAGTGAATAGTAGTGTATTGTAGTGTACTTGTGATTAAGTTTAAATTGTTTTGTGATTAATAAAGTTATTGTGTTGTTTAATCGGTAGTAATTAATTTATCTCATACCCAGCTCGTAACAAATTGGTGTCAGAAGTGAGAGATAAATTATGCCAATTCTACCAAAGGACGACACGGACGGTATCCGTACCAGAAGTCAGCGACAGCAGGATATGGACCAGAGGCGGTTTGGGGATTCTCCGACACAGACACCGGGTGGTGTCCAGCCTACGTCACAGCCAGTCGCTGGCCCATCCGGAGTTTCTCCAGCATCAGTGGCGCCAGACTTGTCAGCTTTAATGGCGCTGCTGCAGGATCAAGCTCGCCGCCAAGAGGAGCAGGCTCGCCAGTTACGGGAGCAATTGCAACGAGACAAAGAGGAGCAGGCTCGCCGTCAAGAGGAGCAGGCTCGCCGTCAAGAGGAGCAGGCTCGCCGGTTGGAAGAGCAATTGCAACGAGACAAGGAGGAGCAGGCTCGCCGTCAAGAGGAGCAGGCTCACCGGTTGGAAGAGCAGTTGCAGCGAGACAAAGAGGAGCAAGCCCGCCGCCAAGACGAGCAGATGATCCTCATAAAGGATCTTCATGCAACTTTCGGCAAGGACCTGAAAGTGATAAAAGATCAGGTCCACCAGCACGAGAACCGCATCTCAGAGGCCGAGGTTCAGATTGCTGGGGTCAAGAAGGCTTTGGGTGAACTAAAGGTTGAAGGCGGGACGGTAGCTCCAGTGGTTGCTGCACCTACTTCGCGTGGTTTTAAGGTTCCGCCATTCGACGGAACATCGTCGTGGTCGGCCTATAGAATCCAGTTTGAGGCCGTCATGAAGGCGAATGGATGGACCAAACCACAAGCCATCTCGCAAGCACATGACGGGAACAGCCTGACCATCAAAGGCGAAGTCAATGGAACACCATGCAAACTGACGTTGGATACTGGAGCTTCTCACACGGTCGTCAATTCGAAACTAGCAAGTCGGTTTCTTGGGGACTACTTCAATAAGCACGACCATATACAGTTACTAACAGCTACCGGTCAGCACATAAACGTCCGAGGCAAGAAGGAGGTGGAGTTAAAATTGGGTGACAGATTTTACAAGCAGAATGTCATCGTGGCCGACATAGTGGACGATTGCATCTTGGGCTTGGACTTCATGCGGAAATATCGTTGTGAGATCGACGTTGATCAAGGAGTACTGAAATGTGGTTCAGAGGAAGTGTTCATGGAAGGTGCACCGTCAGGAAAAGTGTACTGCCTGAAGAAGATTGTTCTTCCTCGCAGATCAGAAACGATGGTGCCAATTAGTTTACCACAGAATTCTGGAAACAAAGGTCGAAGTGTTCTGATAGAAAGGGTGAACAATGACTTCCCATGGAAGATGGCACGAACTCTGGTCAAGGCCACCAACGTCTCAGCAGTACGCATACTGAATCCAAGTGACCAGGAGCATGTGATTAAGAAGGGCACCTTGATCGGCACTTGCGAAGAAGTAGCTTGGATGCGTCAGTTGCAAGATGTGCCTTCCGGAAATAAAATTCGTAGTACAAAATTTGACGTGTCAACGCTTTTGGAAAACTGCGATTTAAGTAAAGGAGAAATGAACAAGGCTAAGAAGATGTTACTTGAGTACGCCGACACTTTCTCTTCAGATGATGCTGACATAGGGAGAACTGGACTTGTTCAGCACCAGATTAATACAGGTAACGAGTTACCTATCCGTCAGCGACCAAGAAGACTGCCAGTTGCACGAGAAAAACAGGTAGAAACCATGATTGAGGGAATGGTGAAGGACGGTGTTATAGAGCCTTCATCGAGTCCATGGTGTTCTCCTGTGGTCTTGGTAAAGAAAAAGGACGGCAGTATGCGCTTCTGTGTGGACTATCGACGTCTGAACGACGTCACGAAAAAGGACAGCTACCCGCTGCCTAGGATCGATGACACACTGGATACGCTGACTGGTATGAAGTGGTTTACTACACTTGATCTGAAGAGTGGCTACTGGCAAGTAGAAATAGACCCCAAGGACAAGGAGAAAACTGCATTCTCAACAGGAAAAGGGCTATGGCAGTTTAAAGTTATGCCATTCGGTTTGTGCAATGCCCCTGCGACGTTTGAAAGGCTGATGGAGCAAGTACTTGCCGGATTGATTGGAGACGCATGTCTTGTCTATCTAGACGACATAATCATCGTGGGCCGTACATTTGAAGATCACCTTAAAAACCTCAACCGAGTGCTGTCAAAAATCCAAACAGCAAATCTCAAGTTAAGTCCGAAGAAGTGCTCGTTTTTCAGACAGCAAGTGAACTTTTTAGGACACATAGTTTCTGGGAAAGGTGTTCAAACGGACCCAGAAAAAGTAGTCGCCGTCAAGGATTGGCCAGTTCCGAAAGACAAGACACAGGTCAGAGCATTTCTGGGTTTGTGCTCCTACTATCGAAGATTTGTCAAGAATTTTGCCGACATTGCAAAACCTCTGCACAAACTCACTGAGGATAAGCGGCAATTCTGTTGGGACGAAGACTTGTAGTAATATTATTACGTACTAACCGACTGAACGTCCTCAATGGTTGACATTTTGTCTGTACATCAATTTTAGGTCAAATCTTCATCACATCCATTATTAGTTTAAGCTTTATTGTTTCACGTTGCTCTTTTATTGCCATCCTTTCATTTAGTTTCATTGTAGATATCGTTTTACTGTAACAATTACGAGTTTATCATTTTCATTTTCATACTACACTATACTCACAAATTGCTCACAGATGATGCGCAACATTATTTACTACACTATCCACGCACCAGAACCTTTAATTCCATCGTATTTCTTCATGTTTTTGCTAACTTTGTGTTTATTAATTCTTTGACATTTTATTGTCAATAATCTGGTCGTCATAGTTACCTTTTAATCGTTCGTGGTTTTCTTTGTGGCCATCCACCGTTTTTGTCTTAAAAGCCAGATAATCGTTCTGGCCTTCTACTTTACACACTCTTTTCGTCTAATTTTCAAACATTTTGCAAATTCCACTTTTGATTTCGAAATCGGCTATATAAGACAGGGCCGCTCTAGACATTCATTCATTTCATCGCTAGCTTTCGTGCGAAGAAAATTATATAGGCCTTGTCCCGGGGCCGACTGCTCCGGGACTCAAGAAAAGACCTCAAACCTCTTGACTTCTCCACCAGTCACCTCAACTAAAACCTGCCTCTGCACTGGTCTTCAGAGGAGGACTGCTGCATCTGTTGTCAACCTTCATCCGGGGCTGGAGTCCTGTGCTGCGAAGCCTGCCTACTGCTGTCAACCTTCATCCGGGGCTGGAGTCCTGTGCTGCGAAGCCTGCCTACTGCTACCAACCTTCATCCGGGGCTGGAGTCCTGTGCTGCGAAGCCTGTCTACTGCTGTCAACCTTCATCCGGGGCTGGAGTCCTGTGGTTGGACCGTTTTTGGCTGACTCGCCCCGGACTGCCGTCGACCCTCTCCTGCGACCCTCTCCTGCTCGTCTTCATCCCGTGATCATCCCTTCACTCCATCCTCATCTTCACTATCATCTTCATTTTGTTACTTTCAGATTTTATTACTAAAATAAATTGTATTACGTTTATCCTCATTTTTTTTATTTATTCTATTTTTTTCTTCATATCTGTCGCTTCACGACAGTTTGGCGCCCAACGTGGGGCTTCAGGTTCTACACTTCTACATAACACTACACATTTCCATCATCACAAAATTCTAAAGAAAACACTTTGTCTAGTGTCCATAAATCAGAGGGAAAATAAGTACCCATTTTAAAAACATTATTTCTGGTGGTCATACACGTAATACTTTTAAGATTGTGGTATCTTACCTTTACATAGTGTGACTCATTATATAAACTAAAGAGGTCATTACTCTTCACTAAACCTTAAAACCTTTATACAGACTTGGTTTATAAAAATTGTTTCTGTTTCACCTTAACTACAATTTTCCTCTGATTTAATATAAACCTTTTTGGCAGTCTCTCTTGGCAACTTCACTTTAGATCATTAGTTCATTGTCATACTACAGACATCATTAAACATTTTCATATAGCTATCATTGTAACTATTTTTTCTTTTGGAAGGAAAATAATTTTTCTTTAATCTTTTACTAACTTAATACTTCTAATTTTTTTTTCTTCTAGAAGGAAACAAGGTATTTTCTTTGAAACTTATCTTTATTTTACCAATATGTATAGAACAATTAAGTTTGAATTTCTTAATAAACCTGAACTCGAATACGAAATTAAGATCAGACTTGAGGAACCAGTAGACACTGTCGTACGGTTAAGAAAGCAAATTCTTCGACTTTCTTCTATTACCTCCTCGGAGGAAATTTTAATCTCACCAATTCCAATTGAGGAAGAGCTCCCTCAAATTAATACCACTATTAATTACTTAGACTTAAAAGTAGATAAACTTCTACACGGTGATTCCAAATACACTCGTCTTATAGAAACTTATCTTAATCATTTATTTTTTAGACTCGAGCGTATAGACGTTGACGTACTGAACTCTGAACAGAAAATTGAGTTTGACGCTTTACGGTCCAAATTTGATAGCCTCAACAACAAATTTGAACCATTCACTTTTCTTCCAGCGGAAAATACTTCCCCTCCTCTCTACGATTTACCTACCTCTCATGACAACTCGGAAACTCCTCCTTCAAATATCCCTCCGTCACAGACCATTCTTGAGGCCCTCCTTCAACAAATTAACTCTACAGTTCCTCCTCAACAAGTGAAGCCTCATATTTTTAAAGATTTAAAAAGATACACTTATAATGGAAAGTCATGTCCTAGGTCGTTCCTTCAAAAACTAGAAGAATATTGCATTTCACGTAGCTTTGACAAAAAACTTTTGATTAATCAAGCGTACGAAATTTTTACAGACAATGCTTTACACTGGTTTAGATTTCAGATTAATTGTAATCCAAATCTGACCTGGCATGAAACTTCTGAGCTTCTTATAAAAGATTTTGGTGTTTTCGATTACGATTACAAATTACTAGAAGACATCAGAAAGCGAACTCAAGGTCTGGATGAAACTATATCGGTCTACATTTCAATTATGTCCGGAATGTTTTCACGCTTGACTAAAAAATTGTCTGAGTCAGAACAATTAGAGATTTTACTGAGGAATATCAGACCGTGCTATTCAGTTTTTGTGGCATTAAGAGATTGTACTACTATTGACTCTCTCTTAGCTGTTTGCCAGATTTACGAAAAATTCTTGGACAAAGATAAAAACTTTAAAGAACCATCTTTGCAACAAAATACTTTAACAGCTGAATTTAGCTACAAACCTCGTATACCAGTTACTAATTCTTCCTCTGTAAATTTTCAGAAACCTCCTCCTCAGTACCTCCAAAAACCAAAACAAATTAACACTCTGACTCGATCTGATCCTCCTCAACAGAGTAGCTTTTGCGTTCGTTGTCGTGTGCATGGACACACCTTAAACACTTGTAAGAAACCTCACTTCATTATTTGCTTCAAATGTGGTTTGAAGGACTTTAAAACTGCTGATTGCCCTAAATGCAATCCTAAGCCTGGTACTAGCTCAAAAAACTAACAACTGACTTGAAAAGTGAAAATTTCGACGTTAATGATTGGAATAATTGGATCAAAACTCTTAAAAATTTCTTTTCTTACTACAAAATTTCTTCAACCCTTTACTCTAATGACAATGATTCCAAACGCCCTTTCATTAACGTGCGAATTATTAACTTAAACATTTCTGCCTTACTTGATTCAGGTAGTTCTGTTACCATACTTGGCAACAATTCTCACCTGGAAATTCTTAAATTAGGTTTCAAGCTTTTCAAGTCAGACTTAATTACTGTCTCAACTGCTAGTAACCAAAAAATTAAATCTTTAGGATATTTTGAATTACCTATTTTCTTTAATGACCAGACTCATTTAATTAAAGCTTATGTTTTTCCAGAATTATTCCCCTCTCTTATTCTTGGTATTGATTTCTGGAAAAAATTTAATCTTCTTCCTACTATTTTATCTTCTGTTTGTCAGTCGAACCTTAAATGTTCATCTATTCAAGATGCGGAGAAAAAGATACTACCTTATGAACATCTTAGTACAAATCAAAAGGATATTGCAGATAACATTATCCAACGCTTCAAGAGTATCTCATTTGAAGAAAAAGGCATTTTGGGACGTACTCATTTAATTACACACAAGATCGACACAGGTGATTCTCTCCCCATCAAGCAAAGATGTTATCGATTGTCCCCTGAAAAACAAAAAGCTTTAATCAACGAAGTGGATAAAATGTTGAAATGGAATGTCATTGAACAATGCGAAAGTCCATGGCTATCTCCGGTGCTTATAACTCCGAAGAAGAATGGAGAATGGCGTTTCTGCGTCGACAGCAGGAAACTTAACTCAATCACTCGTCGTGATGCCTACAGCCTCCCACTTATAAGTGAGATTCTTGACAATCTTAAAAACGCCAAATATCTCTCAAGTATCGACATTGCGAAGGCCTTCTGGGAAATTTCTCTCAACCCTGCGGACAAAGACAAGACTGCCTTTTATGTACCCGGAAGAGGCATGTACAGATTTAAAGTAATGCCCTTCGGCTTAACTAACTCTCCTGCTACTCAACAGAGACTAATGGATATGCTGTTTACTCCAGATTTTGACAACAAAGTATTCTGTTATCTCGACGATATCGTAATTATAAGCGATACCTTCGAAGAACATATTTCTCTTCTCTTAAAAGTTCATGAAAAACTCTCTTTTGCCAATTTAACTATAAATTTTGAAAAAAGTCAATTCTTCAGGAAAGAACTCAAGTACCTCGGTTTTGTTGTAGGTGAATATGGCCTGAGAGCTGATCCTGACAAAATTCGAGCCATTTTGGAATATCCTACACCATCCTCTAGAAAAGAAGTACGTAGATTCATCGGTACTTGCAGCTGGTTCCGAAGATTCATTGCAAACTTCAGCACAATTGCTTCTCCACTTAACAGGCTAACTTGCTCTGGGAAGATTGCCCCTAAATTCGTTTGGAACCCCGAAGCAGAATCGGCATTCGTGAAACTTAAAGAAGCTTTGGTTACTACTCCTGTTCTCGCTTGCCCAGACTTCAACCTCCCATTCTCTGTACATTGCGATGCATCAAATTTTGGCATAGGAGCAATGCTTACACAACATCAAAACGACAAGGAAGTTGTTATTGCTTACATGAGTAAAGCTCTTAATAAAAACCAGCAGAACTATTCTACAACAGAAAGAGAAACTCTAGCCGTAATAACTGCTCTAGAACACTGGCGTTGTTACCTAGATAATGGTAAACAATTTACAATTTACACAGATCACGCTGCTCTTAAATGGTTCCAGAACTTATCCAATCCTTCAGGAAGACTGGCTCGTTGGACGCTACGCCTATCTTGCTTCAACTTCATTCTAAAACATAAAAAGGGTAAAGATAATGTTGTCCCTGACCTACTATCCAGATCAAAAACTCATGACTCTGAAGATTCTCAACGTCAAGGTGTAAATCCTATTTTAACGGACGAATCAGTTCCTAATCGTGACTTGGAACACTACAACAAGATTTTACTTGGCTGTCAGAACAATCCTGATTCTTATCCAAACTATACGGTTAAAGAAAACAAGCTCTATCGTTGCATTCACTCTCCTCATGCTCTGAACGATGACTTCACTTGGAAAGAAGTTCCACTTCCACATGAAAGACAGGCTATTATCGAAAGGAATCACAGTCCTTCTCAAGAACCTCATCTCGGAATTTTCAAAACCTACAAGAAGCTTTCGTTACGATATTACTGGTCTGGCATGTTTAAAGATATCGCTAAATTTATCTCTACTTGCGACATTTGTCTTGCTTATAAACATCCAAATCATTCTCCTTATGGCCCTATGGGTAAACCAAAAATTTGCTCGAGACCTTTTCAATCTATATCGCTTGATCTTATGGGTCCTTTTCCCATGACCAGAAGACGTAATCAACATATTTTAGTTATTAATTGTACCTTTACTAAATATACTTTTATCTTTCCCTTAAAACGTGCTACTGCGTCTAACATAATTAATATTTTAGGGAATTCCGTATTTCTCATCCATGGTGTTCCACAAACCATTATCATGGATAACGGTCCCCAATTTCAATCCCGTGAATTTACTACATTTCTTAATAAATATAAAGTCCCTTTTATATTCTACTCTCCATTTTACTGTCCCCAAGTCAATCCTACAGAAAGGTATAATAGGACCATCATCACGGCTCTAGCTACTTTGGTAGGTGATGATCATCGAACCTGGGATATTTATCTCCCAAAAATTCAACACGCGATAAACAGTTGTGTTAATGCTATAACTGGTTTTTCTCCAAACTTTTTAGTATTTGGTCGGGAAACAGTTCCTTGTGGTTCATTCTACACTCCAACTCAAAATCTTGAGGAAGTTGTTTTTCTACCTCGCGATGTCTACGCTACAAATATTGGTTTCCTCTCGTCAATTTTTGATAAGGTTCAAACTAATTTATACATAGCACACGCTAAGAATAGCGCTCGCTATGACCTACGTCGGTCATTTAAAGAATTTAATGTCGGTGATACAGTTTGGCGTAAGAATTACGTACAAAGCAACGCGGGTTCGTACTTCAGCGCAAAACTGGCCCCTAAATTTCTAAGATGCAAAGTCTTTAAGAAACTCTCGCCCTTAGTATACATATTAGAAGATACTAATGGAACGAAAAATAAATGGCACATCAAAGACATTAAAATCTAAACCTCGTCTTCATCGAATCATCTTATTTAGATAGTTAATCTCTCATTAGCTCATTTATCAATCGCTTAAAATTAATCTTTATTTTTGTTTTGAATACGAGTTTTTAAACTCACTATTCAACGTCCTATGCGGCGTTACTTTTAACTTGTCTTTATTTTGTGATTTAGAGCTTACTGCTCTTATTCTTCACTTCTACAAATGAGGTCAGAAGATCACTAGTTCAGATACCTTTACTTTAGAGCCCTACCGCTCGAATCTATCTTAGACTAAACTAAATAGTCATCTTAATAATTATATAATTATTCCTTTATAGGGTTTTCTTCGAGCGGCTGACTACTCGTAAAATAAGCCTTAGGTCAATATATTTTTCACCCAGGGAGCGGTTGATTACTCCCTAAATAAGCCTTAGGTCAATATATTTTCCACCCATGGAGCGGTTGATTACTCCCTAAATAAGCCTTAGGTCATATTTAGGAACATACTTCTAGAGTGGTAGTCATTGACTGTGAACTCCACCCTTACCATTATGTAGATGATAGTATACCTGAGGAAGAATGAATGTCTGTTAGATGATTTCTGTTTGGACGAAGTAATGTTTCAAGGATTTCTCTCGAACTTTAAACATAAAATTTTCTCTGAGTCGAAAATTTTCTGGGGTTGTCGGGGAAATGTAGTAATATTATTACGTACTAACCGACTGAACGTCCTCAATGGTTGACATTTTGTCTGTACATCAATTTTAGGTCAAATCTTCATCACATCCATTATTAGTTTAAGCTTTATTGTTTCACGTTGCTCTTTTATTGCCATCCTTTCATTTAGTTTCATTGTAGATATCGTTTTACTGTAACAATTACGAGTTTATCATTTTCATTTTCATACTACACTATACTCACAAATTGCTCACAGATGATGCGCAACATTATTTACTACACTATCCACGCACCAGAACCTTTAATTCCATCGTATTTCTTCATGTTTTTGCTAACTTTGTGTTTATTAATTCTTTGACATTTTATTGTCAATAATCTGGTCGTCATCCTCCTCCTCCTCAAGTCGTGCTCCTCATTACTGAGGGTCGTGATCCACCCTTGAAATAATTTTTTCCTTGACGATGTTTCGCCATCTCCGTCTATCTTTGGCCAAGTGAAGCGCATCATGAAACTTCGTTTCGAGAGAAGAGCTTATTTGGTCGTCATAGTTACCTTTTAATCGTTCGTGGTTTTCTTTGTGGCCATCCACCGTTTTTGTCTTAAAAGCCAGATAATCGTTCTGGCCTTCTACTTTACACACTCTTTTCGTCTAATTTTCAAACATTTTGCAAATTCCACTTTTGATTTCGAAATCGGCTATATAAGACAGGGCCGCTCTAGACATTCATTCATTTCATCGCTAGCTTTCGTGCGAAGAAAATTATATAGGCCTTGTCCCGGGGCCGACTGCTCCGGGACTCAAGAAAAGACCTCAAACCTCTTGACTTCTCCACCAGTCACCTCAACTAAAACCTGCCTCTGCACTGGTCTTCAGAGGAGGACTGCTGCATCTGTTGTCAACCTTCATCCGGGGCTGGAGTCCTGTGCTGCGAAGCCTGCCTACTGCTGTCAACCTTCATCCGGGGCTGGAGTCCTGTGCTGCGAAGCCTGCCTACTGCTACCAACCTTCATCCGGGGCTGGAGTCCTGTGCTGCGAAGCCTGTCTACTGCTGTCAACCTTCATCCGGGGCTGGAGTCCTGTGGTTGGACCGTTTTTGGCTGACTCGCCCCGGACTGCCGTCGACCCTCTCCTGCGACCCTCTCCTGCTCGTCTTCATCCCGTGATCATCCCTTCACTCCATCCTCATCTTCACTATCATCTTCATTTTGTTACTTTCAGATTTTATTACTAAAATAAATTGTATTACGTTTATCCTCATTTTTTTTATTTATTCTATTTTTTTCTTCATATCTGTCGCTTCACGACAGACTGCGGCGTCGCATTTCAGGAATTAAAGAAACGTCTGTGCAATTCACCTATTTTGGGATATCCTGACACTGAAAATGACTTCATAGTTGACACAGATGCAAGTAATACTGGAATTGGGGGCGTGCTGTCTCAACGGAAAGGAGACCGGGAGGTTGTAATAGCCTACTTCAGCAAGTCTTTATCCAAACCAGAAAGAAATTACTGCGTTACAAGGCGGGAGCTACTCGCTGTAGTAAAGACATTGCAGCACTTCAGTAAATATTTGCTGGGACGTAAATTCCAACTACGAACTGACCATGCTGCACTGAAGTGGCTATTACAGTTCAAGAGTCCAGAGGGGCAAGTGGCGAGATGGATAGAACTACTACAAGAGTTTGACTTCGTAACTGAGCATCGCAGTGGGAGAACTCACGGTAACGCAGACGCCTTGTCAAGAAGACCTTGTCCTGAAGACTGTAAGCACTGTGCCAGGCAAGAGACTAAGGAAGTAGTGCCCGTGAGGATGCTTAGAACGGATCTCAGCGATGAATGGAAGGAGACCCTACAGCAGGCTCAGCAAAATGACCCGGACATCAAACTGATCTTCGAGTGGATCAAAGCTGGTATTCCTAAACCCAAGTGGAGTGATGTGGCTGCGATGAGTTCCATCACTAAGAGTTATTGGGCGCAATGGAACAGCTTGGTAATCCAGGATGGAGTCTTGTGCCGTAAATGGGAAAGCGCTAGAGGGGACAGCTGCCATATACAAATGGTTGTCCCTAAAGCTAAGGTACCGGATGTTCTACGGCTCTACCATGATGGATGTTCAGGAGGATATATGGGGGTAAAAAGGACTTTACTAAAAATTCGAGAACGCTTTTACTGGATCCACTGTCGAGGTGATGTGGAGGACTGGTGTCGCAAATGTACCAGTTGTGCGGCCGTGAAAGGACCCCAGACACGCAGCAGAGGTGCATTAAAAGTGTACAACGTTGGAGCCCCTTGGGAACGGATAGCACTAGACGTTGCGGGACCATTTCCAGTAAGTGAGAGTGGAAACAGGTACTTCCTGGTGGTCATGGATTACTTCACAAAGTGGCCAGAAGTCTTCGCCATTCCTAATCAAGAAGCTACAACTGTCGCAGATAAATTGGTTCAGGAAGTCTTCTGTCGTTTTGGAGTACCCTTAGAAATACACAGCGATCAAGGAAGGAATTTTGAATCGCAAGTATTTCAAGAGACTTGTCGATTGATGGGTACCCACAAAACCAGAACCACCTCTTACCACCCACAATCTGACGGAATGGTGGAACGATTTAACCAAACGTTGGAGAGGTATCTGGCGAAGGTCGTGGAAAGCCGGCAAAGGGATTGGGACAAGCACATACAGCCGTTTCTTCTGTCTTATCGAAGTGCAGTCCACGAAAGTACGACTGTGACACCAGCCTTCGCGAACTTTGGAAGGGAATTACGGTTACCTGCTGATTTAATCACTGGAACTCCCCCTGATGCTCCATGTAGTGTAACAGATTACGCGAATAACTTGCGTAATAAGTTGAACGATGTTTATGAGCATATCCGACAATCCAGCCAACAGATGTCAGAGAAGATGAAGACCCGTTATAATCGGAAGGCAAACGGTAGGGGTTTCGACGAGGGTTCACTGGTGTGGTTGCATAACCCAGTGCGGAGCAAGGGGAAGTCTCCGAAGTTACAAGCAAAATGGGATGGACCATACCGAGTCGTGACTAGGATCAACGATGTCACCTACCGAATACAGAAGGGTCCACGAGGTGCGCCTAAAATTGTGCATGTGGACCGGTTGGCGCGATACTACGGAACTAATGATGCTCGGGACGAGCATGTCTAAGGAGGGGGCAGTGTTACATCGGACCTACTAGAACATTCGAGAAAGCACGTGATTACAGTATGTGTACGTTGGAATTTCGAGAGATTTCTATTATTATTACTTTCAAAGTTGGGTAGGTACCTACAAACTCGCGACCTCTTTATAAAAAAGACATTAGAATTTCGACCGTACGCCTAGGGCATACGGTTCATATTTGTTTGTGTTGTACAAGTAGCTAGTAATAATAATTACCTACCTACCTACCTACTCTTTCGTTAGTGTTTTCTATGACCCTCTAGAATATTCGAGGTTATTCTGGTGTGTCTGAGGGCGAGTATAAATAGACTGCTCAGGGCCGCGACAGTCAGTCTTGTTTTGGCTACCATCGAAGCGAATCGAAGTGAACTTGAAGTGCGATATCTAAGTGAATAGTGAATAGTAGTGTATTGTAGTGTACTTGTGATTAAGTTTAAATTGTTTTGTGATTAATAAAGTTATTGTGTTGTTTAATCGGTAGTAATTAATTTATCTCATACCCAGCTCGTAACACTATTTATGCTGACTTTGCTAAAGCTTTCGATAAAATTTGTCATAAAAGCTTATTAATTAAGCTTTGGCACCTCGGCATACACGGTGACCTTTTTCGCTGGATCAAGTCGTAAGTCGAAAATCGTAATCAATGTGTCGTCCTATCCGGTTTTAAGTCCAAACAAAAAAATGTTACTTCAGGAGTCCCACAAGGATCCCATCTGGGTCCTTTGTTATTTACATTATATATTAATGATTTTCATAAATAAATTTCACACTCAGACATTTTGCTGTACGCAGATGATACAAAAATATTTAGGGTTATTCGTGAAACTAAAGACTGTGAACTACTACAGCAAGATTTAAATAACTTTGAAAAGTTCTGCGATGATAATAATCTGTTTTTAAATCTTGATAAATGTTATGTTATAACCTTTTCTAGAAAACGTAAAGTTCTAATTCACGATTACAAACTATATGGCAAGTGTCTTAGCAGAGTTTCACAAATCCGAGATCTTGGTGTTATCATGGACTCACAACTGACTTTTATTCCTCACATTGATGCTATGCTAAAAAAATCATATAAGCAACTGGGCTTAATACTGCGTCTTGGTAAACCGTTTAAAAAATCTTTGACTTACAAAATTTTGTACAACAGTTTCGTTCGTAGTCGAATTGAATTCGCTTGTGCTGTCTGGAAACCGAACTTTAAGGTACACACCAACCGAATTGAGAATATTCAAAAAAAATTGTAAAGGCCCTTGGTTTTAGAATGGGTTTTACCTATTCTAGCTATGAAGATTCACTAAAATGTCATAATTTCACGTCGAGATTGCGTAGACGTGGTCTTATTACCTATATAAAATTATCAATAATGTTTTGGATGTCCCCTTACTTCTGCATAACATATTACTCAGAGTGCCCCGAGGACATGAGCGTCGATGTCGTAAAAAACATTTATTTTGTATCCCCAAAAGTAAAACATCCTACTGTAAAAACATGTTCATAAGGCGTGCATGTAAACTTTATAATGAAAACGACAGATTGTCTGATATTGATGTTTTCTGTTGCACAATAAATTCCATTAAAAAAGGTTTTCACTGATAAATGTAATCAAACATTTTATCCGTATTATTAACTTCTTTTCCAATTTTTGCTTGTTCTTGTAATAATTTTAAGCTGTCATGCTATTGTATATTGGTTCATTAAGGAAACTATAGGTCTGTTTATGTAAATGTTTAGATTTAGAATATGAAAACAGTGTGACCGTTTGTTTTCTGGTAAATAAATAAATAAAATAAATAAATAAATTAAGCCACCAAATGTTCTACCGAAATTCAGCGGTTTTTGAGTTAGGTCGATTTTTAGTTTTTTATGTAAAATCCCAGATTTAATCATTTAAAGCCGTTAATCGTCCTGCAAGGAATACGTCGAATTACCAGTAACCCTGTATAATCACTCAGCCGAGTGGCGTAGTGATTATACATATACTCTGTGTGGCGACGTAGAACAGTGGACGTGTGTTTAAAAATGTCAGACGAATTAATTGAAGAAATTTTAATATCTTGTTCAATTAAAGAATGTATGTAATTGAATTGTTGTTTTGAAATCCTGAAGTAAGTACTGTTGAAATTTAATTTCATCGCTTTTTAGTTCTTGCACCAACAAATGATATTCACTTCGGCTTCCTCTTGAAGTATTTATTGGATGTACTCAATATCTCCTTTTCTTTCTTTCCTTTTTGAGTAACATGAGCAGGTATGCTACATTTTCTTCAAAATCCGTATCCGAGTCTGAAGAAAACATTGTAGACGTTTACTCCAAAGGTGGAGGCCTTGTACTGACTGAGACGAATTTTCGTCAGGGCGCGCGGCGACACGACACGCAAATGTAATAACCCGCCGTTGCGTCAGGCAGCGTGGCGACAAGCGGCGTGGGTTAAATATAATTGCGGCTTTACGAACAGTAGGGTCGTGGATTCGAACCCAGACAGGCGCATCACTTTTTGTAATTTATTTTATCACCACTGCTCTAAAAACGGTGAAGGAAAACATCGTGTGGAAACTGGCATGTCCTAGAACCAAATAAATTCGAAGACATGTGACATCTACCAATCCGCACTGGGACCGCATTGTGGATTAAAGCCCATTCCCTCTCATAGAGCCTGTGTCCCAGCTGTGGGGACATTAATAGACGATGATGTGTGTGTTGTGCTATGTCTTTTGTGTGCACTAAATAAATGGTTTATCTATCTACCTATCTATCTTTGTTTAGGATCTAGGGTGTATCCACACAGCTGTGCGGAGATGCGTAGGTACTGAGTAGACCGGAGCAGAGATATGTATAAGCGGTACAGGCTAGTCAAGTGCTCATGACCAGTTTACCGCGATCTATCTCGAAAGGCGACGTACACGTCTTTTCTTGTCTCCGCTGTGCGCTGCTGCAGCCGGTGTAGAGGATTATTACCTGCCTGCCTTTTCAACTATGTTGGGGTCGGCTTCCGCTCTAACCCGATGAAACTGAATACCAGTATTTTACATGGAGCGACTGCCTACCTGATCTTCACAACCCAGTTAGTTACTGCGTAATACGACACCTCTTGGTATATAAGACTGGTTGTCTACCTTTGTGCCACTGACTACCTGTAACTACAGTCAAAGATCTATACAAAAATGACATTCGGGACCAACGCATTTACGTGCTTTCCGAGGCACGGAGGAAACTCGATAAAAAAAATTATCGCAATGACGGAAAAAAGGGTGCAAAAATAAATGAGCATGGGGTGTATGATGTAGTGTGGTAGTAAGGCCAGTGCCTTTCGGCTTCGTTACGAATATTTTTACACTCTTTAGTAGGTACAGCACCATCTATAAATCATCAGAAAGTTACTTTTGGGTTGTTGCAGTCAGAGCTTAGGTACTTAAACAACCTGTAAATGGAATGTCAGCGTCAACTTAGGGGTGACAAACGACGGAAATGAATCTTGGTCTTTATTCGGGAACAATATTATTACTTGCTGATGACTAGACATCGGATTCTACCTAATATGCATTTCCATATTTGCATACTTATGCTAATGCATTAAACACAATGTTTATAAAGTTATATTGCACATTTATTACATTTTATCGATACTGTCTTAGTGCTCATTTCAGTAATTAAATGCACATTACATTAAAGTGGATGCGCCAGGGTAGCCCGCGAAAATCAAATTAACTTACTTTTTTCGCAATTTGCAGGTCGATATGTTGCATGTTGATTGAAACATAATTCACGACCGTAACAAATATGGCATAATCATTTATGTTAATATGATCATGCCACCAATTCTATATTTCATCCCGGATCTTGATGGAATAAATAAAGTTAACGCATAGACGATAACAAGGCACGGACAAACCCTGCCTGGCGAGGTGTCTATACAAATGGCACCGAATTTCAATGAGGGATTTTCTTTATCAACTCTTCCCTAGTCGCTGGATAGATGGCACTGATCTCGGTAAGTTACTGACGTCACTTAATTTCACTTGGACCAACTGGTTATATTCGGAAGCTTATGCAAACGAAAGTGTCAGTCAACGAGCGTATGTGTTTTTTCAAGCGTTTTGGCTTTGGCAGTTAGTAACGTAGTCAGTTCAACGCCATCTAGCGAGTTCTTGGAAACAATTTTTTTTTTTAGTTCTCAAAAAGAAAACCTCTTAACGTCAGTTGGCGTAGAGTTATTTTCAGAATAAAAATATCATGTGGCAAAATAATGTTTGCTCTAAGAAATCTAGAAATGTTTTTTGTTTGCCCCATTTTTAGTGTTTATTTGCATGCATATTTGGGCATTTTGATAGTGCATATAATCGGATGTGTAGTCATGACAAATGGCTTGGTAATTATACTTAATGCTGGAAGTTTCTTTTGACCCTGGAAGAGTGTACCTACTGCTGTCCGTAATCATTTGTAAAGTTTGTCAATGGAAATCGTGTTTAAAAATTATGACGACATCGACCACGCGCTGAAAAGTACCTATCTACGCTTGCTTGGTCGCTTGTTCAGGTTCCCATGCATGCTTGGTTTCTTTTTAAGACCATGGTTATCATCAAACGGTGGAAGACCAAACCATTCTGGCTTGAAATTTTCCAGGGAGTCAAGGACTAAGGTCGCTTGGGTACATTTGTTCTTCGGAAGGCTTTTGGGCGGGGTCATCACTACCTGCAGATAAAATTATAATGAGCGACTGGTAGTACTTGTAGTACTTGGAGGGTTCGTTTTAATGTTGACAATATTAGTTAGTATAAACTATAAGGGTTCCGTTTTTGCCATTTGGCTGCGGAACTTTAAATTGTATTAAAAAAAAAGTCTTGTCAAAAAGTTGGAACTTAGACCCCCAATATCTCCATAACTAGAAGGTTCCCAGGTATGGTCCAGAACATTAAAAGTATTCCAATAACGGGGAGAATAATTGCCTTTTGGCTGCGTTGAGAGTCTTTTATATCCATGATATTACCTGCATCCCTGCTGCAAGCCCAGCTTCTAAACCAACCAATGAATCTTCAAAGACGAGGCACTGAAAATAAGTTATTTTTTTTAGTAGGTACATCCATGTCTTAAGAGGAGCTATCACAATAGGCTTGTGTCCTAAAAAAATCTAATTAGTCCGTCAGTTAGATTATAAAAAAATATTTGACCCGTATTTTTTCTTTTGTTACATAAACCAAAATTGACGAAGATACGACGCTTTTAAAATTCGCAATACGTCACGCCGTGCTAGGCCTAGGCCAGGTTTTAGTGCGTTGTGACGTCAAGAGCCCCCACTCCCGAATTTTGATGCGTTTTATCTTTGTCAGTACTCAGTGATTTACAAAAACAAAAAATAAGTGTCCATTATTTTCCAATACTCTAACTGACGGACTTATTAGTTTTGCAATTTATTGATGGTGGAAACTAGCCTATTTTTCTTGTATTTGGTTGTTTGACTCTTAAAAATCATAACATTTTCTTTTTTGTTAGAGGGGTCTAACAAAAAAGAAAATGTTATGATTTTTTTTATCTTCAACAAAAATGTAGTTTCGGTTAAAACTCTGATTTTTTCAATAGTATAAAATATACGTGATGCTCTGAGGGGGAGAGAGAGGTGGCCTAAAATCTTACGACTATCACATTAGCCATATTCATCAATGTATAATTTAGCAGTTAAATGCAAATTATCGGCAATTATGCGGAAATGGTGTGTGTTAACTTACGAACGAGGAAGTCTGACCTGCCGCGATACAGTTGTACGGAGGTCAGTGTGAATTGTGACTCAAGCTCTAACAACCGCATAACGTACACATACGTGATTATACAGGGGCCAAATTCTGCTATTTTAATAAATTCGTCACTCCAACACGATTCCATTCTCATCCCATTGTCATTTTGCTTATAGTTCGTAATCTGCTAAATTCACAATGGTCGGTCGATGGTCTCGTAATAAAATTGTGTTTTAATGGCATTTTCGTATTGCCATTATTATAAAACCATTAGTACAAATGGTTTTCGAAATCTACTACTAAATGCGAACATTTATTCATGCCAGATTTCATGTACGAGATTAATATTCTATGACATTTCTTTCAATGGAGTGTCACTGGTTGTTCATTGAGAAGTCATAATGACGCCATTATATTAGTAGATTACCAAACTTGTCAAAACTTGACAGAACTTGATCATTGTGACTTCAATGATCGCCTATTCTGACACTATCGTAATAGCAGAATCGAGGCCCAGGTGTTTAGCGATTTAAGGTTCACTTTAGGTTGGCACAGAAACTAGAATGATGAAGACGTTACGTGTGTTTGTTTCAAATCTTTATTTCTTACTAACTTAGGCTATGAGACATGCATCTTGTTAAATATCACATATAAATATACAGGTACCTATTATACTCCCTAACAACAGGATGTAAGCAACCTCATCAAGAAGCCACCAACCAAAAATTCATCAAACTAAGTAATTTTATGCAAAAATGATTGCTGGGAAACGACTCTTTTTTTTTAAGGTGATAAATCATGTTTTGTGGTAGAACTCAATGTAACGCACTCAAAACATTGTGCTGATGGATGGATTGAATAGTACGGGACTTGTTTTCAATAAAAAATCTTACTTTAAAAAAAAATTGACAAAAAGTTGGAACTTGGACCCCCAATATCGTCGTCCCAATAGCTTCGTGGCTTCGTTAAGAGGTGTTTTACACCCTTGATATTGTCAATAAACCTTTTTAATTCTTACCTTGACAGGCTGAGGATTGTCTGGAAACTTGGAAGCGGCCATCAGGTAAAGGTCGGGGAACGGCTTACCACGATATACCTCGGGATCACCAGCACAAACCTAAGAAATATAAGTTATGGAATCAGGCGTTACTTTGCGGAAATCCATGGCATTAAATGCTAACTAAATATTTTTCATAGCATTTAATCCTAAGAAATATGGCAGAAATATAAAGTTACTAGCTGACCCGCGCAACTTCGTCTGCGTCACATAAGAGAAAGATAGGGTTACAGAGAGTGGGTCGTAAGCACCTATAATACAATTTTAAAGAGCGCATCACACACATCCTTCCGCATAATCAAAATGCGCGCCCGGTACATGATCATTAATTTGCTACGGAGTTATTTAAAACGGTGTATCTCCTAAGATGTGCATTGAAATCAATTTACGTACCCAAGGGCAATTTTGTTCAAAATCAAATACTTGTGATTAACAACGGATTTATTTGGATAAGAATAAGTTACCATGTTTACAAAAACAGCTTTAAGGGCTTCTATTGACAGCTTTACATCTTCATACTTAGACACTCGATGACAGTCATACTCCAGCTAGGTCTGCAGTTCTCATCAAGATGCATGAAATGAGCCGCAACACGATATACCTAGCTGCTGTAAACTGTTGCGGACCTCTTACAACTGCTTACAGTTTAAAATTTCGAACTCTACATCCCTACGCTATGACGCCGCACAACCTTTTTAAAGCTTAGAAACCTTCAAATGCGGTATTTATATTTTACAGTGACTTTCGAGACATTCCAATTTTAAAGAGTATTTGCAATTTTGCACCAAATTTTTATGTGAGTTCAACCTTTTTGGAATAAAATCGGATTGAGTTTTGAAACATGCATCAAAATAACATGTAGTTTATATCAGAATCTCTAAGGAGTATTGATATCAAATTCCTGGTTTCCTAAAACCATTTTCGTGTAGCTGCAGCTCCCCTTACTGCCCCGTTTACCGTTTCCACCCTGTATTACCAACTACTTATTACGATTTTCTTGAGTTCCGCTATTTTGGGCATATTCCCTTCAAAGATCAAATTTCAAGAAAATTGAGAAATTATATTTACCTATATTAGATTTGAAGTATTTACAGCAACTTTTAAAGGTTTACACTTCATTGGATTTTATTCTATAGGTGTATGAAGTCAATTAATTTTAAACACAAAACCCTCTTTTTGACGTCTCTGAATGTTTTTTTTTTAAATGCTGAAATAGGTGTTCCTTTATTTTTAATACTTAATAAGTATTTACTCTGAGTTTCATGATTCTACAACTATCTAAAAATTTTTTTTCATACAAACTTTATCCCCCTTTTCACCCCTTTTTTAACCGACTTCTAAAAAGAGGAGGTTATCAATTCGTCTGTATGTTTTTTTTTTTTTTTTTTTTTTTGTGTTTGTTACCTCATAACTTTCGACTGAGTGAACCGATTTTGATGATTCTTTTTTTATTTGAGAGCTGGTGCTTCCCATGTGGTCCCATTTTATTTTGCTGAAGATCTGATGCTGGTCTTCGGAGATATACAATGGAACTCTTCAAAAATGTACGGCAAATCTGCAGTGCTTGCTGTTAACACTTGTAGGTTTATTGTTTATACAACATCATGACGTAATATCACGCCTGTATGCTCTGAGGGGGTACGCAGATGTGTACAATACACCCAGATTTCGACAGTGGTTGTTACCACAGTACTTTCGACTGGGTGAACGGATTTTGATGATTCTTTTTTAATTTGAAAGCTGGTGCTTCCCGTGTGGTTATATTTTAATTTGCTGAAGACCTGATCCGTGTCTTCGGAGATATACAATGGAACTCTTCAAAAATACACGGCAAATCTGCAGTAACTGCTGCAATCGCTTGAATGTTTATTGTTTATACAAAATCATGACGTAACATCACGCCTGTATGCTCTGAGGGGGTACGCAGAAGTGTACAATATTCCCAGATTTCGACAGTAAGGTGTATTAAGTTTCATTTATTGGGGATAAGCCTATTACCTTGACATGTATTGTTATTTTATTGGCAAGGGTACCTACTTCAAGGGTAGTTTGATGAGAATTTGGTTAGGTTCTGATTATGGGATCCATGACAAAGGAACGGAACTCTTCAATTCTTAGAAGCGAATTAACGATACTCGGCCAAATCTTTTAAAGGCTATCCGGATATTTGAGTCACGTACCATAACGTCGTTACTAACCGACTTCAAAAAGGAGGAGGTTCTCAATTCAATGTTCCCCGATTACTCGAAGATGACTGGACCGAATTTGTTTTTTAATTGTTTGAAAGGGTATACTTCCCAGAAGGTCCCATAATCATCAAGTCAGGATCCTGATAATGGGATCCTGGAGAAATAGAGGGAACTCTTCAAATTTTATAGGCACACCAGAAGCGATTTGGGTAGTTTTAGAAAGAGTACTTTCTCGGAGTGATCCCATTTAAATTTGGTAAAGATTAGATGAAGAACTTCGGAGAAAGGCAACGGAACTCCTCATTAAATGTAGCAAATTTGTGTCTCTTACTGGGATTGCTGAAATTTCATGTCTGTCTATTGTTTACACCAGTTCATAACAAAAAATCACGCTGGTATGCTGTGAAAACCCTATACACATGTGAACCACTAAAAAGTGAAAAATAAAAACTTTTTTGCAAAAAATAAAACCGACTTCACACAAAAAAGTGAAAAATAACTTTAGCTTCAGAAGTCGGTGACAAAAAAACTAAATCAATCAAATAAAGGTCACCGACTTCTGAAGCTAAAGTTATTTTTCACTTTTTTGTGTGAAGTCGGTTTTATTTTTTGCAAAAAAGTTTTTTCCAAAAAAAAACCATGATTTCTATGGCCTAAATGTTATTCTGAGTTTATTTAAATAGATTAGTGAAGTTTTCATCAAAATCCGTCCAGCAGTTTTTACGTGATGCGCGGTCAAACAAACAAACAAACAAAAATTTTAAAAATGGTTTTAATATGTTCAGTTACTTATGTTAATGTCACCCTGGTCGGTTTTTTTTTTTAAACTTCGTTGTACAGATTTTTTGGTCTCAACGATTTTATTTTTTTATTTTTTTTTCATATACGAGTCCTACTAATAAGTATACCTTTTACGTTCAACTTACAAAATGGTGGAACATTTTAAAGATCTTGGGTTTAGTATTGACGTGCAGCCTCACATCTTGTCTGGTGGAGTTGGTAGCCAGGGCAAACAGCACACCAGAACGACGCAGGTGCTTCAGAAGCCTTTCAACTCCTGGAAATGGACTGATAGATATTATGACATGTCATGTATTAGCGAGTGGCAAAAGTAAAGGTGGAAGACCTAAGGTAGAATACTGCAAATCTATTTCGTCCGTCGTCAGTTAGAATATTTTAAAAATAATGTACCTATAACGTATTTTTTGATTTTGTACATCAATTAATAATGACAAAGATACGAGTATAACGCATCAAAACTCGTGATAAAACGCTTCAGAACTCATCAGAAAGTTTTAGTATTGAGAATTTTAAAAGCGTCGTATCTTCGTCAATTTTAGTTTACGTAACAAATGAAAAAACACGAGACAAATATTTTTTGATAATCTATCTGAGTCAGATAATCTGACGGACTTATCAGTTTTTTTTTTGTCGTCTATTTGGAAATGGTACTCTAAAAAAAGTTAAAGGAAGATGATGAATAGGAAGCTACGTTACCCGAGTGTCAATAGACCACAATGCGAGCAAAGCCGCGGGCTAAAGTAGTTTTATACTTTGGTGTCAAGATGGGGTTTGGGGTTAAAGATTGTGATACTAGTACCTTTCTTCAAGGGCGCACGAGGTAGCATTAATTTTGTCATTTGCTTCAACTCTTTCCCTAGATCTTCCGGAGTCAGGTTGAGTTGTAGCTCCTGGACCACGTTGGTACAAATCTGTTCGTCCGTAGCTCCAAAATTCTGAAAGAAATAAAATATATATTATTATGTGCCAGCTCCATAAGCTACGTTCTGTTCTTAGCTGATACGAGTATGGCTCGGTCAAATTAGGATGGTAATCAGCACTTTTTGAACGTCAAAATTAGTAAGAGACAGTCCCTCAAAAGCAGCAGCGATGACCCCCAATGGTGGCAGCCCCGACTTATGAACATTAAGTCGTGGATTCGAACCCAGACAGGCGCATTACTTTGTGTAATTTATTTCATCACCATTGCTCTCAAAACGGTGAAGGAAAACATCGTGAGAAAACCGGCATGTCCTAGAACCAAAAAATTCAAAGACATTTGTGACATCTACCAAACCGCACTGGGCCCTCGTGGTGGATTATAGCCCATTCCCTCATAGAGGGGAGGCCTGTGTCGCAGCAGTGGGAACATTAATAGGCTGATGATAATGATGATGATGAGTCCCTCAAAACGCCCGCCCTTCGCCACTTCCTAGCGATTTAGCTGGGAGGAAAAAGTGGCGGAATAAACTCCCCAGCAACACATCTGTCTGTTACATTAGAAGAACCAGATTTTAAACAATAGTGTGTAAATTAATAACGTTTATTATCGTATAACAAAGAATCCATTAAATTAAACCTCAAGTCTTGAGCTAATGCGGGCCACAAAATGTGCAATAAAAATGGTATAGAGTTCAAATGGGAAACAAAACGCATCCGTGAATATCATTTTTAATTACGAACATGGCTATGAATGAGGAACATTTGCCGTGGGTTAAGTTTTGAATAAGTAAAACAAGGTAACGAATAACTGCTTTATAAGATGGCTGACCAGGAAAAAATACTATCCTATTCAACAAGACTGAGGAAAGTAATACGAGTACATATCCATGTCTACACAAATATAATGGCATCAAAAAAGAAAGAAATAAAAAAGGACGTTTTACTGGACACTGGCGGTTGGTACTTTGTACTCAGCTGCATCCGGCAAGACTGGAAGCCGAAGTCAACATAGTTAGAAAAACGCCGATGATGAGGGATGACGACGAACACGACCTATTTTCGCCAAAACTTGTTTCTCAACCTAGAAACTTATATTGCAAGAAGGAAGGTGGCTAAATAACAGCAAACCAAGTCCATCATCAAGGGTTGCGGGCCTGTTCGAAAGAGATACCGCGGCCCCGGAACATAAAGGGCGAGGAAGAAACATGGATGGGTTTTAGTCAGTAAAAGTCTGACACTCCCTCCGGCTCCGCCCAGAGTGGGAGAAGTTATTTGATGATTTCCCATCCTAAAAAAAAAAGTCCATCATCAATCAAAGTAAAGTTGAAGAACACTAACTGCCGAGGTTGGTCCATAGGAGAGGAGAGTTGGTCCAGAGGAGAGGAAAGTTGGTTAAGCAGTTCGTCTGCTGTAATATCTAAATCTTTGACAGTCTCAAAAGTCTGTCAGCTAGCTTTGCGTTCCCCGGTAAAAGGGTTTCGGACGTGATTATAGGATGGACTTGAGGCCACCATCATCTTCCTACCCTTGCCCCATGTTACTTGAGGTCGGCGCAACACGCATTTTTCATTCATTCTCCTCTGTCAACCGTCACGCAATCAGTTCCACTTTCATCTTCTTCTTCTTCTTTATTTCTTTCTTATCATTCCTCACACAATCCATCAATCATTTTCTTGGTCTTCCTCTCCCTCTCCATCTATCAACATGTATATTCATCACTGTTTCAGTCACATACGATTCGTTCCTCCTTATCACATGTCCATACCAAGACAGTCGATTCCCTTTCAACTTTAACTGGCGCAATTTTGGAACGTCCTATGATATTTTATTTACTTTACCCATTCTTAGGTTAGGTAGATAATACGAGTAAGGTAGTGAGGTGAGGATATACGGATTACTTGGGGGGTTACCATGACGTCTTAAAGCAGGATTGTTTTAATGTCATTTCAGTGTGGGAAAGAGACGGAGCTATAGAGGACTTCTAGCGCCATCTCTTTCTCACTCTGGAATTAGATTAAAACAATCCTGCTGTAAGACGTTATGGTAGGCCACCTGAGCTTTGGCCATCATTTTGTCGACGTCGTTGAAGTGATCAGCGAAAATTTTAAAACCCTGGAAAAGGCATGTATTTCCTCTACAGCTGCCATTTTCATTCATAAATAGATTTTGAGTGTATTCTTATCTTTACTGATGGTCGTCTTGTTTTGATGTGCTCTAGCCCAGTAACAGTAACCTGTGATGTTTCTGGGAAGTTTGTTCAACCGCTTCTTCTTACGAGGGTACTTCTGCTGTGGTGTACTGTATCGTGTAAATTTTGGCCTTCAAAACGTGCTGTTTATCAGCCTAATTTCGCATGTTCACAGGCCGTTCGCTTCGTTCGCTCGTGCCGAGCATGGTTGGTGATAGGTCTGGTCTAACTTAAACTATTAGTCAGGGTAAAAAACACATTAGAGTTACTGCGACCAACTCGAACGGTAAAAACAGTTTTTTTTTAATGTGGATGATTGAGTAAAAAAGGCGATCACCATTAGAAGATCAAATAGTTTTGAGAGGATCAACCAAATAAAGAAAGGAAAATGTTCAGTATGAATGTAGATGGCTACAAGAGGAGAGGGAGATCAAAGAAACGATGAATGGAGTGAGTGAAGGATGATAATGACAAGAAAGGAGGTGACTGTTAAGATGACGAGGAATAGAGATGTATGGAAGAAGAAGACTTGCTGGGCCGACCACTAATAAATTGGTATAAGGATGATGATGAAGATCACATTTCATGATGATCTGGAGGCCTTAATGTACCTAGCAGTGGTATGGGAGAAAAACAGGTAATCAATATTTTCTTGCAATGGGTGATTGCAGTGGTAGCCTAGCGGACTGTTGGACTGCCAACTCATAGGTCTCGAGTTGGAACCCAAGACCTCTGATTTTTCAGATTCATGCGCGTCATCATCATCATTACAGTCGAAAGACGTCCACTGCTAGACATAGGCCTCCCCCAAGTGTCGCCACATTGACCGGTCCCGTGCGACTCGCATCCAGCGGATTCGTGCAACCAATTCGCCAGGTCGACGGCCCACCAGTGCGAGTGGGATGGGCGTATTGTATAATAAATCACTTGCTTCGGTGAAGGTAAATATCGTGAGGAAAGCAGCACGCTTAAGAGATTTATTGACGGCATGTAAAGCCAAGCCAAGAGGCCCATGGATGGCATAATAACTCTGACACCAGGTTAGGCACTAGCCATGGGATAGATAAAAGAGGGTGACTCCAGACTAAACTAATTTTCTTTTTAGCGTGTCGATGGCAAATACTTATTAAATATGTTTAGCCCAAAATTCAGTTATGCAAACTCCGCTCGGTGAATGCACTCATAAAATCGTCAAGTGTTTAGGTGTCAGGGCATGCGGCGCTAAACTAATGAAGATGACTTTCACTAAAACGGGTTGCAGTGTTCACGACAGTAAGGAACCCCACGCACTACTCGGCCACGTCCACGACTTGCCGCATGACCGGCATCTATCTTGATCAAAACTGGCGGGACGCCCGGCTGTGCTACCAAATTTTCTTCCTGGCCGTATGGTGCGCCAGTTCTCTAAGCGTTCTTACCGATAAACTGCAGCCGTCGTCACCTGCTGTCGCCACCTCGGCGGCTGCCACCGACCGCCACAACTGCAAGCGCCCCGACACGTCGGCGACGGCTCCAGTTTATCTGCCGTTGGCAACGTGCCAATCGTCTGTAAGAACGCTTAGGGACCTGGCGCACCATACGGCCAGGAAGAAAATTTCATCGTTTTTCGTCATCTTAACAGTCACCTCCTTTCTTGTCATTATCATCCTTCACTCACTCCATTCATCGTTTCTTTGATCTCCCTCTCCTCTTGTAGCCATCTACATTCATACTGAACATTTTCCTTTCTTTATTTGGTTGATCCTCTCAAAACTATTTGATCTTCTAATGGTGATCGCCTTTTTTACTCAATCATCCACATTAAAAAAAAACTGTTTTTACCGTTCGAGTTGGTCGCAGTAACTCTAATGTGTTTTTTACCCTGACTAATAGTTTAAGTTAGACCAGACCTATCACCAACCATGCTCGGCACGAGCGAACGAAGCGAACGGCCTGTGAACATGCGAAATTAGGCTGATAAACAGCACGTTTTGAAGGCCAAAATTTACACGATACAGTACACCACAGCAGAAGTACCCTCGTAAGAAGAAGCGGTTGAACAAACTTCCCAGAAACATCACAGGTTACTGTTACTGGGCTAGAGCACATCAAAACAAGACGACCATCAGTAAAGATAAGAATACACTCAAAATCTATTTATGAATGAAAATGGCAGCTGTAGAGGAAATACATGCCTTTTCCAGGGTTTTAAAATTTTCGCTGATCACTTCAACGACGTCGACAAAATGATGGCCAAAGCTCAGGTGGCCTACCATAACGTCTTACAGCAGGATTGTTTTAATCTAATTCCAGAGTGAGAAAGAGATGGCGCTAGAAGTCCTCTATAGCTCCGTCTCTTTCCCACACTGAAATGACATTAAAACAATCCTGCTTTAAGACGTCATGGTAACCCCCCAAGTAATCCGTATATCCTCACCTCACTACCTTACTCGTATTATCTACCTAACCTAAGAATGGGTAAAGTAAATAAAATATCATAGGACGTTCCAAAATTGCGCCAGTTAAAGTTGAAAGGGAATCGACTGTCTTGGTATGGACATGTGATAAGGAGGAACGAATCGTATGTGACTGAAACAGTGATGAATATACATGTTGATAGATGGAGAGGGAGAGGAAGACCAAGAAAATGATTGATGGATTGTGTGAGGAATGATAAGAAAGAAATAAAGAAGAAGAAGAAGATGAAAGTGGAACTGATTGCGTGACGGTTGACAGAGGAGAATGAATGAAAAATGCGTGTTGCGCCGACCTCAAGTAACATGGGGCAAGGGTAGGAAGATGATGGTGGCCTCAAGTCCATCCTATAATCACGTCCGAAACCCTTTTACCGGGGAACGCAAAGCTAGCTGACAGACTTTTGAGACTGTCAAAGATTTAGATATTACAGCAGACGAACTGCTTAACCAACTTTCCTCTCCTCTGGACCAACTCTCCTCTCCTATGGACCAACCTCGGCAGTTAGTGTTCTTCAACTTTACTTTGATTGATGATGGACTTTTTTTTTTAGGATGGGAAATCATCAAATAACTTCTCCCACTCTGGGCGGAGCCGGAGGGAGTGTCAGACTTTTACTGACTAAAACCCATCCATGTTTCTTCCTCGCCCTTTATGTTCCGGGGCCGCGGTATCTCTTTCGAACAGGCCCGCAACCCTTGATGATGGACTTGGTTTGCTGTTATTTAGCCACCTTCCTTCTTGCAATATAAGTTTCTAGGTTGAGAAACAAGTGTTGGCGAAAATAGGCCGTGTTCGTCGTCATCCCTCATCATCGGCGTTTTTCTTACTATGTTGACTTCGGCTTCCAGTCTTGCCGGATGCAGCTGAGTACAAAGTACCAACCGCCAGTGTCCAGTAAAACGTCCTTTTTTATTTCTTTCTTTTTTGATGCCATTATATTTGTGTAGACATGGATATGTACTCGTATTACTTTCCTCAGTCTTGTTGAATAGGATAGTATTTTTTCCTGGTCAGCCATCTTTTATAGCAGTTATTCGTTACCTTGTTTTACTTATTCAAAACAAATTTGTCTTTTTTAAACTTTCACGATCAGAACAAATCATAAAACATATAAAAACGGGTATTTATCGCGAATTTACCTACCGGCCCTAAATAACATTTATGAAGATCAAGTGAGGGTAGTTGAATAAACACCTTCACTTTGCTGTGGCGGTACCTCCACACTTCAGTCTCCCCGCGACCACGGCTGGTGCAATCCGGTCGAAACGTCGGGCTTAAATTAAAGGTAAATTCGCGATAAATACCCGTTTTTATATGTTTTATGAGCCACGACAACGACTTTTGACCGTAAGCTTCGACCTGGAAGAAAATTCCGCATTGGTGGAAGCTTTAAGAGATAAGAAAATTGTAAGACTTACTCTGGCCTGCAATTCTTTGGTGTATTTCTTTCCACGTTTCCCGCAAATATCTTTCATTATTTGGTGATACTGTAATTCCGAGTCTGAAACCAAAGAATGGTAAGGCCGGCTTATAATTTTCGTTGGTAATGTTTAAGTCTCATGCAAAACAGGCGAGCCTTTGTATCAACCGGGCACAAATCTAAACTTGCTTACTACCTACTGCGAGATTTTTGAAGGACCCAGTGACATTTTGCTTGATCTAGGAATAGAGTGACTTTTTGCTGGACCCTGGGATAGAACTCGGTGATACTTTGTTGAACCTAGGAATAGAACTAAGTGATACTTTGTTGGATCTAGGAATAGAACTCAGTGACACTTTGTTGAACCTAGGAATAGTACTCAGTGACACTTTGTTGGACCTAGATATGAAACTGAGTAACATTCTGCTGGACCTAGGAATAGAACTCAGTGACACTTTGCTGGACCTAAGAATAGAACTCATTGACACTTTGCTGGATCTAAGAATAGAACTCAGTGACACTTTGCTGGACCTAAGAATAGAACTCAGTGACACTTTGCTGGATCTTAGAATAGAACTCAGTGACACTTTGCTGGACCTAAGAATAGAACTCAGTGACACTTTGCTGTATCTAAGAATAGAACTCAGTGACACTTTGCTGGACCTAAGAATAGAACTCAGTGACACTTTGCTGGACCTTAGAATAGAACTCGGTGACACTTTGCTGGACCTAGGAATAGAACTCTGTCGCGACTCGCGCTTGCGACCACTAGGCTAATGAGGCAGCTGAGGCGAGGTGAGTATGTATAGCAAATAAAACTGTTTACCGATGATAGTGCCATCCATATCAAATAGACAATGCGTCACTGCCTTATATTTCTTTGCTCCTTTGGAGAAGGAAAAGGTACTTTTCCCAAGTGCTGGCGGCGTTGAAAAAACATAACGTGGATCATGTTTCGTCTGGAGTAGCGGAGCATGACTGATACTTATACCGCTTGCAATTGAACTGTTAATTTTTATTAATTAAAAGAAACCTTTTTCACAAAAAAATTAAATGTGGAGTTGTACTTTTGTACTTACTTGAATTTTTTGACAATAATGACGTTAAAGGTCAAAGTTGTCTTATTTTGTAATGATAGTTGTGATGTCAGTCGAATATATGCATAAATACTGTGCTAAATAAAGAGTTTTTATTTAACAAACTATGTTGAACCAGTGGGGTCAGCGGGAACAAAATTGCATACTTCCCTGTTGAGTGTATTATGATTATGAATGAGCGTTAAAAATAACGTTATTATACTGTTTGGTGCTACGGAACCTTGTGGGTGCGAGTTTTTTTGTTTCACCACACGCTCACCACCGTATTTGAAGGCTCGATCCCCGGCTGCCCTACGTGCCCAAGGGTAACATCGGGACTCTATTACTAAGCCTCCGCGGTCCGTCCGTCTGTCTGTCTGTCAGCAGGCTATATCTGATGATCTGTAATAGGTAGACAGTTGAAATTTTCACAGAATGTGTATTTTTGTTTCCGCAATAACAACAAAATTATGAATTAAAGGGGACTTTCCTACTACGATGGTACAAAACTCTCCATGCGCGAGTTCGACTCGCACTTGAACGGTTTTAATGGTAAATACTTATTATGATTCTTGTAACTGTGCAATAGCTTGAATTTGTCTGTCATGTTGTACACGGAACAGAACTGACAAAAAATTCCGTGGTTGTACGGTCGAACAAGCTAATTGGTTTACAGTTTAACCCACAAATTGTACATGTTTTTTAAATAAATAAATAAATTAAAAGGTATTGTTATTTTTCCTAATTCCGTCATTCATCAATATTTACATAATTCAGGAATAATTTGACTGCAATACCGAAAATAAACTAATAATCATTAATTACAATACAACAAATCGTGAAGCGTTAAAATAACAATTTGCCTTTAAGCTTGTATATGTCACCGTAAAATTGTCAAACACGTTATATTACAATATAATGTGTTTACGTTACGTTATATTACAATATAACGTGTTTCTCTCTAGCGATATTGTAAACTCTCGAAATATTGTCAACATACGGAAGTATCTCTGCCCCCATAATCGGGACTTGGGGCACCCCCCCGTTAGGTTAGTTAGGTTCCTTTATACCCTGCACCCGGAAATAGGGGCCCCGCGAAGCGGGGCTCCGTCAACTACCCTTTTTAGGGGAATATAAAGTGTTTTAAGGTTAGGTTATAATAATCGGTATTTCTCAGGAATGGTACAATGTCTTTTCATGAGAGTTGTACCACTGGGCAAGGGGGACCCCTCCACACCGCGTGAGTTGACTACCATCGCATGCATTTCACGAAAACTAATGCGTTTTGTTGTAAGCATTATGTTCATTTGACAATATTTCGAGATTTTACAATATCGCTAGAGATATTACAATATAACGTATTTGACAATTTCACGGTGACATATACACCATGTGGGGTGTGTGTGTCCAACCACTGGTCCGATTCCAAAAAATCTTTCACTATCAGGAAGCTATTTTATCCCCGAGTGGCATAGGCTGCTTAAGGCGACTACAGGAGCTAAAAGTGAGTTTTATAGTGCCTGAAAGTATATAAGTCACTGCTTGTTTATTGCAGTGCACTGCAATAAACAAAACCAGAAATGTATATGATATTCTTCAGGATATATGCTAGTATGATAGTGTTTTGAAAACATAATACAATAAATTTAACTTGTCTCTAAAAATTTCTTTTAACGAGTAAAAACCATACTAAAATACATGCGATCATTCTGATTTTTTGGGAAATAATTGTTTTATTTTTTTAGACCAATTACTTAATAGATTTTTTTTCAATTTATCGAAACCACTCATTTCACACTATTCGGCCCGCAGTGACTGACGTAACAACATATTTTTATAAATTACTAGCTGACCAGCTGACCTGCACAATTTCGTCTGCGTGAAGAACCGCTACTATACTAAATAGCCCGAACAAAGCCTAAACATTTGGTTTGGATAGGCGAGCTCGTTCTTGAGTTATAGAATTACAACGAAAAGTGGCATTGATTTTTATATACAACTAGCTGACCCACGCAACTTTGTCTGCGTCACATAAGAGGGAAAAAGCTACCTACTACTACCTACCTACTACTACCTACCTACTACTACCTACCTACTACTACCTACCTACTACTACCTACCTACTACTATCTACCTACTACTACCTACCTACTACTACCTACCTACTACTACCTACCTACTAATACCTACCTACTACTACCTACCTACTACTGCCTACCTACTACTACCTACCTACTACTACCTACCTACCTACCTACTACTGCCTACCTTCTCCTGACAATAACAAACACAACAAAAAAAGAATTTGTTTAATCGGTCCAGGCATTGTTGAGTTATGCGCTTACCAACTTGACACGTCACATCAGAGGGAAAAAGCTACCTACTACTCAAAACTCAAAATACTCAAATCATTTATTTCAATTAGACCATTACGGCACTTTTGAATGTCAAAAATACAAAACTAAATCAAAGCTACAGTCACAGTCACAAGGCATAATAACTTGAGAAAGTACTGTAGTTGCCCATTCCCTAGCGTAGATCTCTATGGAGAAGAACGGACAAGAAACTCCATGGACACTCTTTTAAATCAAAATATTGTTACAAAATCTTGTTTACATCATTCATGTTGTGATTACATATATGTACATATATGTGAGAACGATGTAGACAGACGTGCACATTAAGAGCGTCCAGAGAAAAGATGAAATCAACAACTTAAAAAATAAATAAATTAAAATTAACCGTGGCAGCTGAGAGTTGACCAGTCTCAATTGACAGCGCCCGTTCACGAACATGACGCATGTATCAGCACCATTCAGCTCAACCATATTGAAGGGAACTAAATGACCCGACACACCCGCCACCATCACCGAGACATTTGAGTGAGCATGACATTCTCTCAGCCGCCGCCAGGGCTTATTCAAGTCAGAAAAAATAAAATAACTAGATGTAAATGGTGGCTTTACAGTACATAGTTAGTACTCACACATGCGCTATGAAGTTATATAATACTAATATATGGAATCTATACAATGCAAGGATCTTTTTTACAATCTCTGCTTCTTCTTCTTCTTCTCTTCTGCAGCTTCCACAATAACTTGACTAGGAATCAATTAGTTTGCTCCTATGGTTGTGGAGCAGGACCGGCATTGAGCCAAGCATTTTTATCATCAATGTAATCCACCAACTTATAATACGCTTGACTACATAGTGTGCGTTTTACACAAGATTTAAATTTCGTCTCATTCAGTTGTAGAATGTGGAGAGGTATTTTATTGTAACATTTTAAGCAGTACCCCATGAAAGAGGAATCTACTTTAGCAAGCCTGAAACCTGGCTGAACTAGTTGGTCCCTATTTCTAGTATTATAGTGGTGTCTGTCACCTCTTTTACTGAATAAATGCAGATTTTTCCTAACGTACATGATGTTTTCATAGATGTATTGACAAGGTACTGTCATGATATTAATTTCCTTAAACAGCTCTCTTAGAGAGTCGCGTCTACGTAAATCATATATGGCTCTGATGGCTCTTTTCTGCAGAATAAATATAGACTCGATGTCTGCAGCCCGTCCCCATAGTAAAATACCGTATGACAAAATACTATGAAAATAACTAAAATAAACTATCCTAGCGGTATCAACATCGGTAAATTGACGGATTTTTCTAACAGCATACGCTGCTGAGCTTAGGCGTCCTGCAAGAGATGTTAAATGAGGGCCCCATTGTAGCCTTGAATCGAGCGCGATTCCCAAGAAAATCGTTTTATCGACAAATTCTAGTTTCTCTTGATTTAATACTATGTCACAATCACTACTTTTGACATTTGGTAGAGAAAATCTGATGCACTTAGTTTTTTTCCCATTTAGAACTAAATTATTTACAGTAAACCAATTATGAACCTGCAGTAGGGCGTTATTTACGTCGTCAAGATTAGTGGCACGTCTGTTTATCGTAAATATTAAAGAAGTATCGTCTGCAAACAACACCATTTGCGGGTGATTGTTAAATAAATGGGGTAAGTCATTAATATAAACTAAAAAGAGGAAGGGACCCAATATCGAACCTTGTGGTACACCCATTTCTACTTTTAAACCCATTGAATTGACACCATTGATTTGTACCTGCTGCTGTCTATCACTCAAATACGATTTTACTAAGCCTACCTACTACTACCTACCTACTACTACCTACCTACTACTACCTACCTACCTACTACTACCTACCTACTACTACCTACCTACTACTACCTACCTACTACTACCTACCTACCTACTAATACCTACCGACTACTGCCTACCTACTACTACCTACCTGCTACTACCTACCTACTACTACATTTTTTTTTCATAAGAGCCTTCTCTTGACAATAACAAACACAACAAAAAATGAATTAGTGAAATCGGTCCAGGCGTTGTTGAGTTATTTATTTATTTATTTATTTATTTACTTACTTAAATAGAACGGCCGGAGCCAATTACACTATTTAAACATATAATTTATTTAACACAGGACTCATGCATTATTCTCACAAAAATTCAAACATTCTGACAGTATCACCTTCCATTCATTCGCAAACATATCAATATCTGTGTTTGAGTTCAGGAGAGCGTTAATAGCGGCTAATGTCCGAGGAATAGGTGACTTGGAGTGTGCAACAGTACGGCAGGTTGGAACAGCCAGTAGGCGGTGTTTCCTGCCACGACAGTAATTGCCTGGGACAAATAGCTTGCAGATGTCATTATGCAGATCAGGAACATCAATAATCCCCCGAAGAATTTTAAATATTACAATCATCTGATCGCGCGACCGTCTTACTTCTAGAGAATTGAAACTTAAGCAACCCAGCAGGAATTTAGTGGGATACAAGAAAGGGTAAAACCCGTGCAAGTGCTTGTAAAGGTATCTAAGGAAAGCTTTTTGAACTTTTTCTAAAGCCAATGCATACTGCTTCTCAAAAGGATTCCATACGCACGCACTAGACTCAAGCTTGCTACGGACCAATGCCCCATAAACAAGCCTGATAACGTGTGGGTTGTGGAAGTCACGACAGTTCCTTAAAACAAAGCCAAGGCGCCTGAAGGACTCCTTAGCAGTGGATGTGATGTGGTCGTGAAAAGTAAGCTTACGGTCGAATATGACTCCCAGGTCTTTCATGGAATCAGTTCTTGTAATTGTTTCTCCATTCAGTTTGTATGGAAAGTTGACTGGGCACCGCATTCGACCGAAAGACATCACGTAGCATTTTGATTTATTAAATTCCATTTTATTTTCCAAACTCCACTTATATACTGAATCAATGTCTGATTGCAGAGCTTGGCAATCGCGCTCAGATGTTATTTCATAATAAAGCTTTAAGTCATCAGCATATAAGAGGGATCTAGCATTCGCAACTACATCAGGGAGGTCATTAACCACCAAAATGAAAAGGAGAGGGCCGACTACCGAACCTTGACTCACACCCGAGCGAGTGTGGTATGGGAGTGACTCGTACAAACCCAATCTGACAAATTGTTGTCGGTCCCGCAAATAATCTGCAAGAAGCCATAGAAGCCCTGGAGCAACACCTATCGCACTGAGTTTTGAAAGCAAGATGTCATTGTTGACCCTGTCGAACGCCTTTTGAAAATCAAAGTAAAGAACGTCCACCTGGCGTCTACGGTCAAGACTAGTAGATATATAATTGACTAGTGTAAGTAAGTTAGTATTGACGGATCTTTTTTCGCGAAAGCCATGCTGCTCATTGCACAGGTACTGTTTTACTTGCTTGTAAATTCCTTGGTGTAGGACATTCTCGAAAACTTTCGCGGGAGAAGATAGTATCGCTACTGGACGATATTCTTCAACTGAAGATTTATCTGCGGATTTCGGTATGGGAGTCACACGTGATACCTTCCATTGTGGTGGATAGACTCCAAATTTTAGTGCCAAATTAAAAATGTGGTTTAGCGGCCGAATGAGAAATTCCTTCCCCTCTTTTAAGAACCACGGAGGAATATTATCGGGACCAATAGAACTGTTGAGTTTTATTTTTTCTATTCCGGTGCTTATATCACTTTCGGCGAAGTTTAGTATATTAATGTAATTGCTAATATTAGAGTTGCTTGGATTGGCTATATTCTCGGGGTCTAACTTTGGTACATCAGTTTGGAAGACGCTCGCGAAATATTCTGCAAACGCTTCAGCAGCTGCTACACCACTGTGAATTTTACCTTTGTGGGTTACGTTAGGCTCAAACCCGCCTTTTGATCTTAGGTTAGAAATATGCTGCCAGAACTCTTTGGGATTTTTCTTAATGGTCCCTTCGATGCGCCTAATGTAAGAATCATAAGCAGCCGATATACGAGACTTTAGGCTAGATCTATAGTCAGAGAATTGCTTATATATTACATCACATTTACTTTTTTTCCAGGCGGAATGCAATTTAACTTTTTTCTGGATGTCCCGAATAATATCCGACGTAAACCAGGTAGGATACCTTCTGGTTATCTTTCGGTTTCGGCGTTTTTTAGGGATACAAGCGTCAAATAAGCTGTAAATAATATCATAGAAAGCTTGAGTGCTAGTGCGAACGTCATTGGATGATATAACTGCATCCCAGGATACCTCAGAAAGAAGTTCGTAAAGCCAATTACGAATACACTTTTTGAAATTCCAATCCCTACTACGGTCGACATTACTAGGTTCAAGTTTTTCACTTTCATCAGATGTCTGTAACTGTACCTGGATGTCCAACGGCGGATGGTACGCATCAGGGGGTACTAAACCTTCAACAGCTGTTACAGAAACGCCATTTAGGCTTGCGCTTTCCTGAACTAAAGCAACATCCAACATTCCCCCATGCATGTTCTCAACAATATTTCTTTCACACATATTAGAAAAAGTTAGAAAATAACAATAATAATTGCGAACATTTAAGGAAGCACTGTTTAAGTTTAAATCACCTAAAATGATAACTGTTCCATTTAAGTCATTTATAAAGCTTTCCACTTTTGTAAACCAGGTCATATAATCATTGTCAGTGGCACTTGGTTTTATATACACAACGCACACGTAAACAGAGGAACCATGCCACGTGAAACTCGACCAAAGATCCTCACCACAGTCTGTCTCAAGTTCACACCGACGGCGCAGGACTATGGGGGTGCGTGCCATAAGCAGCACACCTCCACAAGATGTACCCCTGTCCCGCCTTAACACATTCCACTCACTATTGACGAGTTCTGTATCTTCAACCGAGGTATCCAAGAAAGTCTCTGTGGCCGCTATTAAATCTTGTTCGGCTATGTGCAGATTGTTACGCCACATCTGCAGCTTTGTTTTAATTCCACGAACATTCTGGTATAAACAATTAATTTTCGTTGTTCTGGTACTTGCTCTGAAAGTTGCTGTAGGGCCGGTCACAGTACTAGCACTATGCTGCCTTGTCCCCCTGTGTAAGCTGTTCGTGAAAGGGCTGTGGGGCAGCTTCGTGCTGTCTATTCGACTGGACAGAGGACGGTTTCCTATAATTGATCCAAGCCTTGATTCTTGCGTTTACCGGCCACACATCTGCGGAATAGCAGCGCTCATAGCATGCAATGGGAACGCCAATTTTGAATGACTTGTAGTTTCCTTTCGGCGTTAGTTCATCAATGGTACAAGTATCAGAGCCACATAAGATGCGAAGGTAGTCTCTAATTTCATCGGCTGTAGACGCCATGTTCCATAGGTGTAAGTACTTACGAGCTTCTACGGCCCTTAGTGATGTTACACTAGGGTCAGCAACTCCTTGAATTGACACTGGGCGACGATTTTTAGATTTCTTTGTTACACGCGTCCATTCCTGGGAGTCTGATGCTTGTGAATTAGAAGAGGCAGTCTGCGCCACCATTTCAGCTGGCGCAGAATCGGTATTAGGCTCACTGGAGCTGGCACAAGGGGGAGCTGGTTCAGCTTTTTCAGGGAGAGGCTCAGTTGACACGTCCCGCTCTGAACTTGTTGCAGATGCTAGTGGCTTACTGTGGAAGTTTTGTTCCAGACGATGTAGTCTAGTGCTCAGTTCCGCGATGGTGTGCTGCATAAAAGAGTTTTGAGTCTTCAGGTTCTCCATAGCCAGCTTAACCTCCACATGCTCAGTGACAATATCCCCAATTTGAGTTTTTACAGCACTCATAGATTCTTTTGCGCTTTTGAGTTCCTGTTTTACTGAACGAAGTTCCTCACTCATTAGTATGCTTATGCTATCATTGATTTTTAAAAGCATACTGCTTAGCTGATCTTGCAGTACGTCTTGCACAACATTACGGATGTCATCAGTTGTCAAGGTATTACAGGAATTTGGGGGCGAGTGCAATGCTTGTCTTTTAGCGCCTCTCACGGTAACACTAGCATTGAACGGAATAGGCGTATTATCATCCCTGGGCACTTTAGGATTTTTGCTAGAGCAGGACGGGCAATTCCAAGCTTTGCAGGCGAGGAGCTCTTCGTCGTAATTTGTTAAGCAGGCAAGGTGAAATGCTTTTTCACAAATCGCGCAATTACGATAATTTCCTTCATCCAATCCACCATCGCAGCATCCCCAAATCATTAATTTGTCAGCCAATGTAGACATTGTTAATCTTGGTATGCAGTAGATAATAAATATGTGTAAGCACGCTACTAATCACACAACGCGTAGACTTGCGAAGAAGCAGGCGAGCGGTCAGTTGCGATTCATTTTTATTATTAACCGACTTCCAAAAAGGCTTCTCTATTCGACTGTGTGTATGTTTTTTTTTTTTTTTTATATATGTTCACCGATTACTCGAAGACGCCTGAACCGATTTGAAAAATTCTTTTTTTGTTTGAAAGGGTATACTTCCAAGTTAGTCCCATAGAAATATTGTCATGATCTGATCACGAACTTCGGAGATATGGAACGGAACTCCTCAATAAATGATAGCAAATGGACTGGGATTGCTGAAATCTATTGTCTGTCTATTGTTTACACCAGTTCATAACATAACATCACGCCACCGCACCGGTACGCTGTGAAGGTGTAAGCACAAGTGAACCACTAAAAAGTGAAAAATAAAAACTTTTTTGCAAAAAAATAGAACCGACTTCAAAAAAGTGATAAATAACTTTAGCTTCAGAAGTCGGTGACAAAAAAACTTAATAAATCAATCAAACAATGGTCACCGACTTCTGAAGCTAAAGTTATTTTTCACTTTTTTGAAGTCGGTTCTATTTTTTTGCAAAAAAGTTTTATTATAGAAGATTGTAACAGAAAGAGTATGGATATATCGAAGGGTGTGCTACAGACCATCAAACTGAACAACTTTCTCCATGGAACCACCATCCTAATCGCGAAAAAATAATCAACGGCCTCATACAGAATTCCTATACCTACTCGACCAAATGTATGAGACAGGTGATTATTTTTTTTTTACGGTTACGATGGTAGTCCAATGGAGAAAGTGGTTCAGTTTGATGGTCTGTAGCACACCCTTCCGGATGACAATATCCTTTCTGTTACACGTTGTATATTGACTTACATGTTCCTAACACTTAAGTTGAGTTTGAGTTTGAGTTTGAGTTGATTTGATCAATGCGCTATTAACAATTATAATCGAGTTGATGTAAGTTATTTATTTATTCAATGACTTTCAACTATTATTACAATGTACAACCCAATGCAATTAAATAGTGAAGCAAACGTAATATTGGTGTCGATTCTGTTGTGCATAAACTAAACTTAATTTAGGCTATTGCTATCTTTTACTAAAAGACAGTACGAGAAAAGGACGGCTATAGCTATGGACTAAGTTAGAGATGTCAAACTAGTTTATGCCTTGCGCTTCACCGTGTTTTAGTCGACCTGTATTTACGTGCACCCTTCATTTGTATGGAAATATAAGTTCCAATAAAATTTAACAGCTCTAAATTACGTTCGTCTCTTTCTCGTTTTATTAGAGAGAAAAAGATAGCAATAATCTAAATTAAGTTTAGTTTGTGCAAAACAGAATCGACACAACAACAACAACAACAACTTATTTTCTAAAACTTATTACATACGACAAACAGGGGTTTTGACTGGATTATTTTTTGAGGGTTAAGTTAAAAACCCTAGAGTAAAGGTTAGCCCACCGTATTATAGGGTTAATCAGCTTAAATTACTAAGCTGATTAATTACTAAGCTTAAATACTGAGTCTGAGCACACGACGAAATCATGAAACGTTGCAATGTCGTGGTACGTTGCACATGTCGTAGATTTCCACGATATGATGTCGCCTTGTGATACGATGTATTTAAAACCTTTCAAACAAAAACTGAATTTTTAATATTGGTCTAGGTGTCTAAGAGTAATCGGGGAAAATACATCAAAAATAAAAATTTCTGACGAATTGAGAACCTCCTTTTTTGAAGTCGGTTAAAAATCAGTAGAATCATCCACCTTACTTTCTAATCAGATGAATTATGTATTAAAAGTGAACTGCTAAAATATTCATTTAGGCATTTAGATGTTTTAATTTACAAAATGTTTCAATTGTTTTAAGTTATTCTGAAGTCAGTAGCTGGAAAGAATAGTTGATTTATTTATTGGTCCTATAGTGCTTAGACAGGGTAAGTCAATATATTTTATTGTTTTAAGTAAAATCATTAAAATAGGCATTAGATAGGGTGTAAACAGACGGGTACATACAATATTCAATACGGTACCTATCGTCGACTGAATATCTACGGAACAATATGCCTTTTAAGTTAATAGTGGTTATGACCAATTTCTTTTGCTCTCCCAAGCTTCTGCTCACCATGACGGACTCAGAACCCATGGATCCTGCCCAGGAGTTTGAGGCGAAGATCCTCTTACGCCACAAGGCGATGAACGAGGCCACGGAGCGCGGAGACTCCGCCGTGCAGCAGTTCTACCGGGGAGCTGTCGTGTTCGTGACGGGAGGTTCCGGCTTCCTCGGCAAGCAGCTCATAGAGAAACTCTTCAGGTGAGGAGTTGGCAGCTTGTATCAGCTTCTGGGGTCTGGTGTCATTACCATTACCATTTTCAATACACTTCCGCGAAAACTGGTTCTTTTCGAACAACGATTAGGTTCAAAATGCAGTGTATTTCACGCACATGCGTTTTTGACATTTTTTCCTGACGTGTGCGGGAATGAAAATTGTCACATGTAACCATCGATCACTATTTATTAGTGATCGATGCATGTAACTATACCTAAACTTAGTCCAAATTGGTTCAATGCCAATAGTCAGAGGTGAATTTTTTTTTTAATTTCGGCAAAGCAATATGGTTCCCTATCCATTTGCATAAAATTTTAAGACCTAATATAACTTAGCATAATTTTGTTTGGCATAATTATATTTTCGCATAATATAATATTTACGCATAACAGCTTACGCATAATTTTTTAAGCATAATTTCTGTAACCATAATAATGATTAAGCATAATATTCTAAAGCATAAAATAAATTTATTAAGCATAAAGTTCTAAAGCATAACTTTTTAAGCATAATAACCTATAGCATACATTTATTTACGCATAATAATATTAAAACATATTTTTATAGGTACAACAATGAAATAATTATTAACACCTAGAATATTACCCTAAACACGTTTATACAATATAGCTCTAATGAAATTTGTAGGCACTTGATGTTGTAGGTAGCATAGAAATTTTTTTTTATTTTTCTAAGTAGACGGTGGTGTCAGGTAATATATAACATATTCATATAATATAACGTATTGAACAATTTTGTGGGTTTATTTTTCGCTGTAGGAAGCATGAAGCAAGCAAGCATACAGCATGCAAGCAAGCATGCAGCATGCAAGCAAGCATGCAGCAAGCATGCAGCAAGCATGCAGTATGCAAGCAAGCATGCAAGCAAGCATGCAGCAAGCATGCAGCATGCAAGCAAGCAGCATTCAAGCGAGCATGCAACATGCAGCAGGCAGGGATCTTGTCACGGCTCCGGCGCTGCGGGCCTCCGGCGGCCCCACGCGTCATAATCGTCGCAGACGGCTTTCGCTCACCACAGCTTCGGCTTGTTGGCCGGCGTAGCCGGCCAGCCTCAGCCGCGGCGGCTCGCTCGCAGCCGCCTGCTCCTCAGCCCGCGGGCCGCCTCGCCCCTACGCGCCTACGCGATTTTAAATTACACTCTAGGGGTAGGAAAAACAAGACTACGTGGAGTCGGTTTTGCAGCAATTCGGTTCTGTCACTAACTTTTGTTGCACAGCATATTAAATTTTTACACAACATCTAATATATTCTTCAGATAAAAGTTATCTAGCGATTAAAAAATCGTTTAAGTTACATAATGTTAAGTATATATAATAAATCATTTGCATGAAAATTGTTTTTGTTATTTATAGTAATTGTATGCCTAAATATTATTATGCTAATAGTCATTAGGCCTACTAACGTTATGCGAATCAAATTTATGCCAAAACAAATTAGTCTTTAAGATGATTATGCCAACATAAATGTATGCCTAAAAAAATTATGCCGAAGTATTATTATGCCAAAAAAAATTGTGCCAAAATCGTTATGCCGAAGTATATTAGGACTAAGAACATTATGCGAAAAGAAGGGATCCCAGTTAACGTCTTTACGGCGGCGGCGGCGGCGGCGGCGTTAAATAAATATTATTGGAAAATGACTTTTGTTTCGGGTGAAAAATCGCAATAAAACTCAATGTAACGCACTCAAAACTTTGTGCTGGTAGATAGATTGAATAGTATGGGGTCGTGGAGGTGTGTAAAGCACAAGTTCTGACATTGGAAACAAGTTTTAACAAAAAAAAAACTTGTTAAAAAGTTGGAACTGTGTCCACCAATATCTCGGGATTACAGTCCCCTTTGCTGTGTCAAACAGAGGTGTTCGGGGATTACCGGCGTGATGTTTCATGTCTTATTCAATTTCATTTATTTCTAGAGCGACCGAGATATCGAGAGTGTACTTGTTGCTGAGACCTAAGAAAGGAAAGCCCATCGAACAAAGAGTCAATGAAATGCTCGAAGATCCCGTGAGTATCTTTATCACTTTTCTAATCAAACCAAATCAAACGACATTTATTCAAATTAGGCTGCAAGTACCACCTTTGCAAGTTGCACCTTTTGAACGTCAAAGTTTACAAGAGCCAATCCCCTAAAACGCCCACCCTTTGACACTTCCCAGTGTTTTAGCTGGGAAGAAGAAGTGGCGGAAAAAACTCCCCAACAAATATTGTACAAGTGCATTTAATTATACAAGGTCAGATTGGATTAGCTAGTGCAACTCTGGAAGTCAGCAGACGTGTTATCTTTATGAAAACAGCATCAACTGTTTGCCTTTTCCCAACTATGTTGAGGTCGGTTTCCATGCAGTCTAAGTGTTTGCAGCTCATCATCAGTTATAGCTGAGCATTCATTATCTTGTCTTACTCATCATCTGCCTGCCTTTTGCTCAACTATGTTGGGGTCGGCTTCCAGTCTTAGGTACTATATGAAGCTGAATATCAGTTTGTTCTATGTCCAGCAGTGGACGTCTTTGGGCTGAGATGATGATGATGATGATGATGACATGGAGCGACTGCCTACCTAACCTCCACAACCGAGTTAGTACTGGGTAATACGGTACCCCTTGACACAGATATTATAATACTTCGTCCCATGATAAGATTGGTAGGTAGGTACACTAGGTACCACCGAAGCATATTCTACTACCCAAGTGTCGCCACATTGACCGGTCCCGTGCGACTCGTATCCAGCGGATTCCCGCAGCCTTCACCAGGTCATCTATCCACCTAGTGGGAGGCCGCGCAACGCAAAGTCTTCCGGTCACTAGTCAAATATGTAGTAATACTAATAACCTTTAATATGAAAATCGACAACTCTCAAATGTTTTCAGGTATACGAGATGCTAAAAGAGCGTCATCCTAAGTTCGCTGAGAGGATCATACCGGTGGCAGGGGACGCCGCTGAGCTCAGACTGGGGCTGAGCGATAAGGATTGGGATATGATCACCGAGGAGGTTAGTAACTTGTAGTCAGATTAGGGATTAAAGGTTAACAAGTGAGATCCACCCGTACCTATCTATACAGCTTTAAACATACTCGTTTAATCTATATCTATATACATATAATAAAAGAGTAAAAAAGCTGTGTCTGTACATTGAATATAATTAAAAAATAATAATTGAAGGGGGTTTAGAAACAGTAGGTAATAGAGTACGAATCCAAAAAAAAAGTATGTCTGTTTGTCTGTTTGTCTGTTTGTTTGTACACGCTAATCTTCGGAAGTCTAATCTTTTTTTGTTGTATAGATATTATGTCTGGGCAACATATAGGCTATAATTTATCTTGGAAACCTGAACACCTGATGTAGAACCGCAACAGACCAGCTAAACTATAAGAGATACAAAAATGACACCGTAGCAAAAATTGATCCACGTGATGAGCATTTTCTGCTGAGAGAATAAATTTGAAGATCTGGAACGCCTGATGTGGAACTCCAAGAGCCCAGTTATACCATAAGACATATAGGAATGACGTCTTAGCAAAAGTTGTTCCATCTGATGAGCACTCTCTGTTGACTTATAAAAATCGAAGATCTGGGACACCTGTCGTGGAACTCCAATAGCCCAGCTACACCATAACACATACAGGAATGACGTCTTAGCAAAAGTCGTTCAATCTGATGAGCACTTTCTGTTGACTTATAAAAATTGAAGATCTGGGACACCTGTCGTGGAACTTCAATAGCCCAGCTACACCATAACACATTTAGGAATGACGTCTTAGCAAAAGTTGTTAAATTTGATAAGCACTCTCTGTTGATTTATTAAAATCGAAGATCTGGGACACCTGTTGTGGAACTCCAAGAGCCCAGCTACACCATAACACATATAGGAATGACGTCTTAGCAAAAGTTGTTCAATTTGATGAGCACTCTCTGTTGATTTATAAAAATCGAAGATCTGGGACACCTGTTGTGGAACTTCAATAGCCCAGCTACACCATAACACATTTAGGAATGACGTCTTAGCAAAAGTTGTTCAATTTGATGAGCACTCTCTGTTGACTTATAAAAATCGAAGATCTGGGACACCTGTCGTGGAACTCCAATAGCCCAGCTACACCATAACACATATAGGAATGACGTCTTAGCAAAAGTTGTTCAATTTGATGAGCACTCTCTGTTGATTTATAAAAATCGAAGATCTGGGACACCTGTTGTGGAACTCCAAGAGCCCAGCTACATCATAACACATATAGGAATGACGTCTTAGCAAAAGTTGTTCAATTTGATGAGCACTCTCTGTTGATTTATAAAAATCGAAGATCTGGGACACCTGTTGTGGAACTCCAAGAGCCCAGCTACACCATAACACATATAGGAATGACGTCTTAGCAAAAGTTGTTCAATTTGATGAGCACTCTCTGTTGATTTATAAAAATCGAAAATCTGGAACACCTGTTGTGGAACTCCAAGAGCCCAGCTACACCATAACACATATTGGAATGATGACGTCTTATCAAAAGTTGTTCGGTCTGATGGGCATTTCCTGTTGACTTATAAAAAATCGAAGATCAGAAACATCTGATGTGAAAATTATTGCAAAGCTATCACTAATTTCACTGCTACATAATAAAATTATGAAATAACAAAAACTGGGAGTACCTCCACGCGGTTAAGGCGGTAACAGTTTAGGACTTATTTTCAATGACGATGGTATATCATTGAAAATTTGACTCTACTGACCAAAACTCATTTTATCGAATAAATATGTCTTCGGGCTTATGTTATTTGAGTGTTTAATTTCCTTTTCCATTTATCTTCGTGACTCGGTAGCCGACCCGGTAACGCAGAGCACTTAGATTTTAATTGATCAGGTATCTTCACAACAAAACTATAACCATGCCTAGAAAGAGGTCAAACCTTTCCCAATGTTCCAAAGGAGCTAAAAGATTGAGGATCATAAGATCCCAAGAATCTACCGAAGAGCGTCAAGAGAGACTTGATGCTGTTCGAGAACATCAGGCTGCAACTTGCTCCGTGGAAAGCTTTTCCGATCGCGAAGTACGCCTGCGTTCTCAGCGAATTTACGCATCTACATCTAGGTCTCTAGAGACCAGTGAAGAATAGATGCCTGACTGCGTTCACGGATAGAGAATTGCGCTTGAGTTCTCAGCGTATTCGCACATCTACTAACAGGTCTTTTGAAACGAGCGATGAACGTGATGCGCGACTAACTGCTGCTCGAGATTATCATACATTGCCCCAAACACACCACAACAAAATATTCATAATCAGTTAGAATGTGAGAGAGAAAGAATTGCGAGTACGGCATGAAGAGACAGAAGAAGAGCGCGAAGATTTCGACATTCTCTGAACAGAATGTCGATAACATCTGAAGAATCGGGTGTTATAGCCGTAGGGCATGACGACCTTCCTTGGGTTGATAAGAAACCGAGTTCATTTACGTATACTCCTATCAAATCAATCAAATCAAATCAATCAAATATTTATTTTGTGAAACATAGGTAAGTATGGTTACAGATAGTATATCGTCTAAAATATGTGCACTATGTTTTGCCAATATATGGCGTACAAAATTAACATAAACAAACAATTATGATTGAATACGCCACATATTCCGGAGGTATGGTTCAACATTATACTTTTTGTGAAGCTGTTAAATGGCAAAAAGAACCAAATGGTATATGTTGCTCAGGTGGGAAAGATCCGTTGTTTTCCCGTCCCCGGGCTCTTAGAATTCGACGTTTCAGATCTTCGATTTTGACGAACCCGGTATCGCTGGCAAAAGCAACAGGATCCGCGTACGAAGTCGCGGGCAGAAGCTAGTAAAAGAGTAAAAAAACTGTGTCTGTTCATTGAATATATTAAAAAAAAAAATGATTGAGGGGGTTTAGAAACAGTAATAGAGCACGAATCCAAAAAAAAAATCTGTCTATTTGTCTGTTTGTTTGTACACGCTAATCTTCGGCACTACTGGACGGATTTGAATGTTTTTTTTTTGTTGTATAGGTATTAAGTCTGGGCAATGTATAGGCTATAATTTATCTTGGAAACTTGAACACCTGAAGCAGAGATACAAAAATGACACCATAGCAAAAATTGTTCCACGTGATGAGCATTTTCTGCTGAGAGAATAAATTTGAAGATCTGGAACACCTGATGTGGAACTCCAAGAGCCCAGCTACACCATAACACATATAGGAATGACGTCTTAGCAAAAGTTGCTCGGTCTGATGGGCATTTCCTGTTGACTTATAAAAATCGAAGATGAGAAACAGCTGGTGTAAAAATTATTGCAAAGTTATCACTAATTTCACTGTAGTAAGTCATATTTGACTGATCGAGTACAGGCAGTAGAAATATCTAGTTATAATGATCAATCCAAAATGCGAGAGTCATGTCAGTCTTCGTTTTTGTTAAATAGTTACGGCGTGCCTCAAGGCAGTATCCGAGCGCAAGAACAGTGGCGGACCTAATCCGCCACTGTTCTTGCTCTACATTAATGATTTTGTAAATATCTTAAATCATAAATGTGTATTATTTGCAGACGATACCACTATTATATTAAAAGGCACCGATAAAAATACTTATGAGCAGGAAATAAACACGGCTCTCCAAACGTCCATAGAGTGGCTTGAAGCTCATAACTTAAAGGTCAATATTAGCAAAACAAAATTTATGCAATTTCATACTTACCGAACGACACCGTTAAATTCCTTGGAATATCCTTGGATAAATTTTGCGCTTGGAAGCGCCATGTCAATGACGTTTGCGGTAGGATGAATAGGTTCGTCTACCCTCTGAGGCGTATTAGCTGCGAGATATCTAGAAACGCTGCAATTACCGCATATCACGGCTATATATCCTCCATTTTGCGATATGGTATCATTCTCTGGGGTCGCTGTGTGGAAATTGAGCAAGCATTTATAATGCAAAAAAAGTGTATAAGGACTATATTTGGGTTGAAACAAATAGATTCTTGTCGCCCATTCTTTAGAAAATATAAGATACTTACTTTACCGTGCATTTATATCTTGGAATCCTGTATATTTGTTTACAAGCAGCATGAGTCTTTTTCAACAAGCGACAAGCTACTATGCCCCTCGAGCTCATAATACCAACAAGTTATATAAACCCAAGACGAATCTCACACTAACATCGAACAACAGTTATATAATGTGTATAAAATTGTATAACAAAATTCCAAGCTCCGTAACGACACTCCCATTTTTTAAATTTAAGCGTATTCTTACAAAAATCTTAATAGATAAATGTTTTTATAGTGTACTTGAATTCCTAGATTATAAATTGTAAATCCTGAATTATAATTATAAATTTTCATTATTTTAATTTATTTTTTAATTTAATACAATTACAATTGAATTTTTGACATTGGGTGTAGTCTGAATTTGATTTTTATATTAAGTATCTTTGTTTCGTGTAATTTTTATTATGAATTTGCTTTTATGTAATTTAAATTGATAATTTGATCGTGTATGGTATTATTTTGATTGTGCATTTAATTCAAATTTGTATTTAAATTTGATTCTGTTTTTAATTTTGATTTTGTAGTTAATTTTATTCGGTATTTAATTTTGATTTTGCATTTAATTTTGAATTCGTATTTTATTATTTGTTTTGTTTTGATGATTTTAAGTCTAATTAATCTGGATTCAACTTAAATTAATCTGGTTACATCTATTATTTTATGGGGCATGCGGTGCTAACCTGTAAGAAATTGTTATACTAACCTTTGATTTAAGAATCTTATTTTAAAATGTAACAGTATAAGCAGTTGTTGGTTGGCCTGAAATAAATAAATAAAATAAGTAATTTCTATGTTAATAACTATTTATGTAAAATTTGCACGCCGAAATTAATGGCAGAATAAGAGAAATATACTTTTATATGCAAGACTCCTGTACCTTATTTACGCAAATAAATGATTTTGATTTGATTTGATTTGTATAATTATAAAATAACATAAACTGGAAGTACCTCCACGCGGTGAAGGCGGTAACAGTTTTTTTTATTTTTTTTTTTATTTGCACCTTATAAATATAATAATTATGTTGACATATTTAAATGCAGTTAGAATTTAGCACAAAATATAAGTATTGAGCAACTGCGCCTGAGCTAAGCTGAACCTGTATTTCAGGTCACAGTTCTCTTCCCAGAGTTATGAGCAGTATTAACAAAGGTTGGACATTTCAGTTAATCGCTTTTTTATTAGAAATAACAAATTTTAATCAAATCAATAGAAATAACAAATCGAATCAAAATTAAATCAAAATTATTTTATAAGTAATGAATTTTCAAAAAGTTGGTTTTCAAAAAGTTCAAAAAGTTGTTGTGTGTTGTGTTTGTGAATGTATTTTGAGTTGATTGTGAGTGTCCTGTTGAGAGTGTGGGTGTTGTGGGTGTGTGTGTTGTATTGCGTGTGTAGTGTTTGTATGGACGGGAGTTGGGTTTTTTATCTTAAAATTTTAAGAAGATTCTCAGTAGTTTGGTAATCACATGTAACCAGAAAATCCAATAGTTTTGCTTTGCATTCTTGTTTGTTTAGTGTGTAGATGCTGAGAATGGAATTGAGTTTGTTGTAAAGGAAAGGACCGCAGAAACAGAAAAACCTCCGTGTAAATATGCGTTTAAACTGATTGGATCTTGGGGCTACGGCATCGTGACGTCGTTTAAGAACAATACTCCTGTCTAAAGGTGTGAGAGTATGCTGTTTGAGGATCGTAGTTATGATAAAAAGTTGGCGGACGGTAGGTAGTTTCCAGGATTGATATAATAGATTTGTAGGATAATGTATGGGTCGAAAGGAGCTAACTTTAAGGATTGCCCGTTGTGCTACTTCTAGCGGAAGAAGAGTGGTTTTCGAAGCACCACCCCAACATGTAATGCAATAGGTTAGAACCGATTGGCATAGTGCCTTATAAACTTTTTTTAATAACATTATGTCGGCCACATGTCGTAAGTTTTTAAAGACATCAGTCTTCTTAGTCTAGACTGAAGCAATGATACATGTGCGTTGAAGTTCAGAGATGCGTCCAGAATAATGCCCAAGTATTTCACCTCAGATTTCCTGATCAAAGAAGGACAATCACAATTACAGGCACTACAGTTTGTTGGATGAATATCAGGGGAGTGTGATTTTAAATTTAGTTGTGTGGGTGGTTTATTAGGATTTCTGATGTAGAATGGCATGTACATAGTTTTATCATGTGTTTAGGGTGAGAGTATTTTGTTTTAGCCAATCACACACCTTATCGAAGCCACTCTGTGCCAGAGTGAAGGTTTTATCCCACGTATCAGCAGAGAATAGCAAGACCGTATCATCAGCGTAAGATATTATAGTGCCCTAGTCCAATTTTAAGCCACAAAGGTCATTTAAATAAATTAAGAAAAAGTGTGTGTTTAGGACTGATTTTCGATGACGATGGTATACTTATCATTGAAAATATGACTCTACTGGCCAAAACTCCCATTTATTCATTTATTTTATCGAATAAATATGTCTTCGGGCGTATGTTATTTGAGTATTTTTTTTCCTTTTCCATTTATCTTCGTCACTCGGTAGCCTACCCGGTAACGCATCACAACAAAACTATAACCACGCCTAGAAAGAGGTCAAATCTTTGCCAATGTTCCATAGGAGCTAAGAGATTGAGGATCATAAGATCCCAATAATCTATCGAAGAGCGTCAGGAGAGACTTGATGCTGTTCGAGAACATCAAGCTGCACCTTGCTCCGTGGAAACCTCTTCGGATCGCAAAGCACGCCTGCGTTCTCAGCGTATAATTTACGCATCTACATCCAGGTCTCTAGAGACCAGTGAAGAATAGATGCGCGACTGACCGCTGATCGTAAACGTCATGCACTGTCTCGCGAGTCGGAGACGTTTACCGATACAGAATCACGCTTGAGTTCTCAGCGTATGAACGTGATGCGTGACTAACTGCTGCTCGAGATTATCATACATTGCCCCGAACACGCACACAACAAAATACTCATTATCAGTTTGAAAGTGAGAGAGAAAGAATTGCTGGAGTACGCCATGAAGAGACAGAAGAAGAGCGCGAAGACTTCGACATTCTCTGAACAGAATGTCGATATCATCTGAAGAATCGGATGTGTCTCAAGATATAGCCGTATATAGGGCATGGCGACCTTCATTGGGTTTGATAAGGAACGGAGTGCATTCGTATACTCTTATGATCGAATACGGCACATATTCCGCCATCGCAAGTATGGTTCAAAATTGTACTTTTTGTGAAGCTGTTAAATAGCAAAAAGAAATAAACGGTATGTGTTGCTCAGGTGGGAAAGATCCGTTATGTTCCCGTCCCCGGGCTCTTAGAATTCGAATCAGACGTTTCAGATCTTCGATTTTGACGACCCCGTTGTCGCTGGCATAAACAACAGGATCCGCGTACGACGTAGCGGGCAGAAGCTAGTGTTTGAATAATTTTACACAGGGTAGCCCGCGAAATTCAAATTAAATTGCAAAAAAACGTAAGAAATTTTGAATTTCGCGGGCTATCCTGACGCTTTCACCTTAAATATTTTTGATTAACCGGAGTGAAAGAGACAAAGCACCAACGGCGGCCTTACTCCGTCACTTTCTAGTATACCTATATTTTTAAAACCTTAGTATTTTTGAGAAATGAAAACGTATTAGTTTGCCTCATAATATATAAAACGTGGAGATCCACAGTTAATGCTCTGCATGACCTGACCCCTCGTCGCCTCTTCTTGGAAAAAGGGTCAAGAGAGCACCGACTAGACTGAAGGCAAACCTCAGTCTGACTCTTCGGGTATTTCACGCGTGATATTATACCAAGTACCTTTGTGACTCAGGTGGACATAATATACCACATGGCGGCGACGACGCGGTTCGATGAGAAGCTCCGCGTGGCCACGATGATCAACGTCCGGGGAGCCAGGGAGGCGCTCGTACTTGGCCAGGCTTGCAAGAAACTCAAGTAAGTTTACTGTTGATAATATTGAACTGCTTCTTATTAAAGTGTCGATAAAATTACTTTCCCATTTGAATCGTGTCGGATTAATTTGTCCTAAAAGAACTACACCCGGTTCCAAAAATAACGGGTCAGTCACATAAACCCGAATATCTCCCGAACCACGTATGCCATCCTAATGAAACGAAGACTGTTCAATTGAGAATTTAATTATACAGATAAAAAATAAAATAAAACTTAGTTAGCACCCACAATATTAATCTCTTAATTAAAAAAAACTAAAGTAGTCATATTTTTCTTAAGATTTCATTTTTTTTATGATTGTTTTTTTGCTGTTTTTCATCACTTTCTTCATTTGATACTTTGTATTGCCTCCACGAGCTCTTCTGACAGCTTCCAGGCGATTAGGCATGCTGTACACCAAATTTTGGAGCCGGTGCTGAGGAATACCTTCACATTCCTCCACCAGTGCTTGTTTGAGCTCGGGAAGCGTAATTGGTGGGGGGTTTCGACCTTTCACGCATCTCTGAAGCTCGTCCCAGGCATGCTCGATGGAGTTTAAGTCCGGGCTTCGCGCTGGCCACTGCATGAGTTCGATACCAACCTCTTCAAGGTAGTCATGTACAATTCTGGCGGTATGGGGACGCGCATTATCATGCATTAATATGCCATGCCGGTCCATCCTGGCCATGAAAGGACCTACATGTTCATTGAGGATCTCTTCCACGTACCTCTCTGCATTTAGAGTTCCATTTTGAATGAGTACCAGCTCGGTGCGGGCCTCAGCAGAAATCCCAGCCCAAACTTGTACGGAGCCTCCACCGTACGCCACTTTTTCCTCCACACACGCTTGATGGAAGCTGTCAGAAGAACTCGTGGATGCCTCCACGAGCTCTTCTGACAGCTCTGGCAATCCTCCTCCTCAAGTCGTGCTCCTCATTACTGAGGGTCGTGATCCACCCTTGAAATAATTTTTTCCTTGACGATGTTTCGCCATCTCCGTCTATCTTTGGCCAAGTGAAGCGCATCATGAAACTTTGTTTCGAGAGAAGAGCTTATTTGGTCGGACCATCGCATAGGGCTGCGGCCTCTTGGCCGTTTATCATTCACCTTGCCGGTAACCATCAGTTGTTCGAGGTTATTACCATCTTTTCTCGCTATATGGCCGAAAAATTCCAAAACTCTGCGGAGGCAGGTCGTAGAGAGTCTGGTCTTTATTTTGAGCTCGCGTAGGATGGACTCGTTGGTGCGGAATGCCGTCCAGGGTATTTGAAGCATTTTCCTCCAGCACCACATCTCGAAGGCGTCTATACGAGCCCAGTCGGCTTTTCTCAAGGTCCAAGTTTCTGCTCCGTATCCAAAAATCGAAAAGACCAGCATGTTCACCAATTTCATTTTGGTATTTCGCGAAATGTTGCGATCTCTCCATATTTTCTGAAGCTGAGACATAGCATTCTTGGCCATACCTATGCGTCTACGGATTTCTTTTTCGCATGACCCCGTGTTGGATATGTTAGAGCCCAGGTAAATGAAGTCATCGACCGTTTCGAGATTAAGAGCGCCAGTAAGCTCCAATTTTTGTGCTCGGTCCACCACCATTAGTTTGGTTTTTGCGTGGTTGATTTGTAGGCCCAGTTCCATGCTGATGCGTTCCATTCTTGCAAGGAGATCTACCATTTCTGACTCTGAGGCTGCTAGGAGAGTAGTGTCATCAGCGTAACGGAGATTTGTTAACTTGGTTCCGCCTATCGTCACACCACCTTCCCAGTTTTCACAAGCCCGTCTGATAATATATTCTCCATATGCGTTGAAGAGGATGGGAGATAAAATGCATCCTTGCCTTACGCCTTTTCCGAAACTAAACGGGTTAGAGTTGGTTTGGTCTACCTTCACTATGCCCTTATTTTGAGAGTACAGGGCTTGAATTAGGGATACCAGATGATGCGGTACTCCAAGCTCCAAAAGTACCTTCCACAGGCTTTGCCAGACTACGCAGTCGAAGGCTTTACTGTAGTCTATAAAACACATGATGAGAGGTGTGTTAAACTCGTACGCCTTTTCTATCAGGTGGCGGACATTTAGGATCTGCTCACGCGTTCCCTAGCCTTTAACGAATCCAGCCTGTTCTTGAGGGATCTGCCAGTCCAGAAAGTGACGAATTCTGTTGTTTATAATATGTAACAGTACCTTGCTGGCATGAGAAATTAGAGCCAGGGTTCGATAGTTATCACATTTCGAAGTGGAGCCTTTCTTATGTAATGGCAAGATGACTGATTTTGTCCAGTCGCTTGGCCACTCACCAGTACGCCATACCACGTTACAAATTTTGTGGAGGGCATCTATGCCCGCCGGACCGGAAGCTTTTAATATCTCCGCTGTGATTTGGTCCGGCCCCGGTGCTTTTTTGGTCTTAAGTGAGGCTATGGCAGCTTCAATTTCCGAGTGCATAATAGAAGGTTCCCTCGAAATCTTATCCATTAATTGTTACATCACCTGCCGCATCAGGATTTCTGTATAAATCTTCGCAGTATTTCCGCCATCTTTCTGAGATTGCGTTCAGATCTTGGAGTGGGGTGCCATCTGCGTCTTCGATTACCCATGTTTTGGGTTTGAAGTGGTTGGTGAGAAGTCGCACTTTCTTAAAAAGGTCAGCACTCTGGATTTTGAGCGCGTGTGTTTCAATTTCTTGGCAGATTCGCTCCACGAAACTGTTTTTGTCGCGACGACATTTTAACTGAATCAGACGGCTAAGCTCAGAGTAATTATTTCTTCCCTCATGACTTGACAGTCCTTGGGCTTTAAGGTCTTTCCTATACCTAATCATTTGCCAGGTATCCGCCGAGATCCACGACTGCTTGCAGATGTTCGGTGTATGGTTAATGGGGATGGAGTCAACTGCCTTCCATATATTATTTTTAAAAAACCCCCACTGCTCCTCTGCACTACAGTTATTAGGCTCTGGATGTTCCGCCATAACAGACTCTAACGCGTTTTGTAATTGTGTACTCTCTGCTGGCGATAGAAACCGTGTTCTTTGCGGTGGTCTTTTTTTCGCTGCTTTTAAACGAAGAGCAAAGTTTGCCACCAAAAGACAGTGATCAGATCCGCAGTCGGCCCCCGGGTAAGTCTTAACATTGGTAATTGAAGTTCTCCAACGACTATTTTTTATGACATAGTCAATCTGATTGCGAAATCGGTCGCCAGGAGAGATCCAGGTGTAAAGTCGACGGGGATGGTGCTGAAAGCAGGTGTTCATGATTGTGAGCTTCCTTTCGATACAGAATTCAAGAAGTTTGGTTCCTCTGTCATTACGAACCCCTAGTCCATATTTTCCAACAGTACCTCTAATATGACTATCATCCGTCGTTTTCCCTATTTTCGCGTTCCAATCACCGATGACAAAAGTTATCTCTCGATTTGGTATTTTGGACAGGGTTGTTTCAAGCTCCGAGTAGAATCCCTCTATAATGTCGTCCTTGGCACAAGCTGTAGGGGCATATACCACAATGATATTCAGGGTACAAGGCCTAGTGCTCAGTTTCAGCGTTAGTATTCGGTCAGAAGCAGGGTTATAACCAAGCACAAATTGATTCAAGTGTTTGGAGATCCATATACCGACTCCGTTGCTGCTGGAGTCTGTAGGGCCTGAGAAATAAAGGGTGTTTCCACCAGGCGTCCGTTGATGACCTTGTCCACGCATATGAGTTTCAGTAATTCCTAACAAAGTAATATTATGACCTTCTGCTTCTCTTTCCACGATTTCGAGCTTTCCTGGTGCCAGTAATCCACGTACGTTCCAGGTTGCAATACGTCTGTGTTCTTGCACTGAGATTTTGCTGTTGCGTGAATCACCAGTAGCATGACCGCTATTCAAGACCTGGTGATGCGTCTTGGTAGAGGCTTCGGTAGCCAATTTCACACCAGTCAGCCCGGGAACTGACTGGCGCCGGGTGTTAGCCGGATTGTCCAACAAACTATCACTATCTGTTGTACTTTCCATGGGGGATTTTCTTGGGAAATACATCGTGGTGGGCTCCCACGTCCTTCCACGGCAGACTTTTAGAGATGATTTAGTTCTCAAGGCCACTGTAAGCCGCTTCACGTGAGCTCTGGCAATACAAAGTATTAAATGGAGAAAGTGATGAAAAACAGCAAAAAAACAATCATAAAAAAATGAAATCTTAAGAAAAATATGACTACTTTAGTTTTTTTTTAATTAAGGGATTAATATTGTGGGTGCTAACTAAGTTTTATTTTATTTTTTATCTGTATAATTAAATTCTCAATTGAACAGTCTTCGTTTCATTACGATGGCATACGTAGTTCGGGAGATATTCGGGTTTATGTGACTGACCCGTTATTTTTGGAACCGAGTGTAGTTAGTCCGTCAGTTAGATTATCAAAAAATGTTTGACTCAAATTTTTATTTTATTACGTCAGCCATAAAAACTTTTTTGCAAAAAATAAAACCGACTTCACACAAAAAAGTGAAAAATAACTTTAGCTTCAGAAGTCGGTGACCTTTATTTGATTGATTTAGTTTTTTTGTCACCGACTTCTGAAGCTAAAGTTATTTTTCACTTTTTTGTGTGAAGTCGGTTTTATTTTTTGCAAAAAAGTTTTTATTTTTCACTTTTTAGTGGTTCACATGTGCATACCCTTTCACAGCGTACCAGCGTGATTTTTTGTTATGAACTGGTGTAAACAATAGACAGACATGAGATTTCAGCAATCCCAGTAAGAGACATTTGCTACATTTAATGAGTAGTTCCGTTGCCTTTCTCCGAAGTTCTTCATCTAATCTTTACCAAATTTAAACGGGATTACTCCGAGAAAGTACTCTTTCTAAAACTACCCAAATCGCTTCTGGTGTGCCTATAAAATTTGAAGAGTTCTTTCTATTTCTCCAGGATCCCATTATCAGGATCCTGACTTGATGATTATGGGACCTTCTGGGAAGTATACCCTTTCAAACAATTATAAAACAAATTCGGTCCAGTCATCTTCGAGTAATCGGGGAACATTGAATTGAGAACCTCCTCCTTTTTGAAGTCGGTTAATAACGACGTTATGGTAAAAACAAATTCGGTCCAGTCATCTTCGAGTAATCGGGGAACATTGAATTGAGAACCTCCTCCTATTTGAAGTCGGTTAATAACGACGTTATGGTACGTGACTCAAATATCCGGATAGCCTTTAAAAGATTTGGCCGAGTATCGTTAATTTGCTTCTAAGAATTGAAGAGTTCCGTTCCTTTGTCATGGATCCCATAATCAGAGCATAACCAAATTCTCATCAAACTACCCTTGAAGTACCCTTGCCAATAAAAAAAAAAAAAAAACAATCCTTCAGCCTTCCTCTTCAGTTTGTGGTTGTGAATTTTGAATGATAAGTTTCTCCAAATAAAAATGGTTTATTTCCTTAGAGTTAGTGATGGTACATTTTGAAAAACGGTTCAATATTTTATATGTTGAGTATGAAGCTATACAGAGCAAGGTTGAGATTTGAATGTAGTTAGTAATAATGGAAACCCGAGCGGTCAACGTTCCACGGGAAAGGATTCCGAAGTCGTCGTGGACTGCTCCTATTGGTGCTTCTTCGGTGGCATCCCTTCAGGTCCTCTTATTGGCTGTCCGAGGATGATATGAGGATTTTTGAGTCGTGACGTAGTAGTAGTGTAGGTAGGTGCCCAAAGAACGGAACGCCTACGCTTTATTAATAGCAATACGCACGTCGTCAACATCGTGCGTGAACATCCTCCCGGCCTTGAAAGATGGTCTTTCAACGTGTTTACTCAGCTTCATTCTCCCACAGTGGACAAATCTTGGAAAATGCCCTTCTTATGATGCCCTTTTCGGTCTGGATATCCGCCACTCGTGCAACTCCGTCGCTGCCTGGAACGGTGTTGATGATACGGCCAAGACACCATTTCAGTGGCGGTGCGTGATCATCTTTTATAAGTACCAGTGTGTCTGGCTTCAGATCAGCTTGCCTTGACTTCCACTTTGTCCTGGTCTGCATCTCGGAGATATATTCTGTGGACCACCTGCTCCAGAAATGTTGACGAATTTGCTCCACTCGCTGGTAGCGTGACAGACTGTGTGGACTATTGTCGATCAGGTCCTCGCAGACCGGCGCTGTCAGCGGACGGCCAACCAAGAAGTGAGCTGGGCATAGGGGTTGATAATCATGGGGATCTGTGGACATAGGACTAAGAGGGCGGGAGTTCAGGACTGCTTCCACTTGTGTCAAAACAGTGTTGAACTCCTCATACGTTAAGTGCAAATTCCCTACAACACGACGTAAATGATGTTTACATGATTTTACCCCAGCTTCCCATAATCCACCAAAATGCGGAGCGTAAGGGGGAATAAAACTAAATTTGATATCTTGTGAAGTAGCGTAATCTATGATATTTTGTGAACATTTGGATAGGAATTTTGAAAATAAATTCATTAAGCCAACGAAGTTCTTTCCGTTGTCTGAAAAAATGTGTGACGGTTTGCCTCTGCGCGAGACAAAACGCTTTAGAGCTAATAGATAGGCGTCTGTTGACAAATCACCTACAAGTTCCAAGTTAACCGCGCGCGTAGTGAAACATATAAATATACATATGTATGCCTTCACGGTTCTAGCACCCCTACCTTTACGGTTCAATATGAGAACCGGTCCCGCGTAGTCCACACCGGTGGTCATAAAAGGGTACCCTGGAGACAAACGTTGTGCAGGTAAGTTACCCATAATAGGTGCAATAGGCCTGGCACGGAACCTAGCGCATCGAACACAACTATGCACAACTTGTTTGGCGAGATTTCTCCCACCCACCGGCCACCACGTCTCTCTGAGTGTGTACAAGAGGGCCTGCGGCGCGGCGTGCAGTAGTCGCTCATGTTCGGCGCTAAACAACAGCCGTGTGAATGTGTGCTTACTGCTTAGTAGTATTGGATGCTTCTTACTATACGAAAACTCTGGTGAATTGCACAAACGTCCCCCGACTCTAATTAAGTTTTGTTTATCGATGAAAGGATTTAATTTTATTAAGTTGTGTGAGTAATTTAACGGTTTGTTTTTAATTAAACTATCTAGAATGTCGGGGAATGATTGTGACTGTGACGCCTTTGTTAGAGTGGTTAGTGCTTCGTTTAACTCGGTGACGTTCAATGAGCCAGTACGCTTTGCAGCTTTGTTTCGCGCATTATATACAAAACGTAACATATAGGCACAGACACGTCTCATGTGATTGAATCGAGTGAAACGATGGAACGGGAACCAACTATCCGTTTCCGAGGTTTGATGAGTGTGTGTTTGAGACCTAATCTCAGGTAAATCAAGTGTGGTATAGTCTATGTGGTCAGAGCTATTATGATCAGGTATATTAAATGTCGGATCTGAAAGGAAAGACGGCCCTTCCCACCAGAGCGTGCATGAACTAAGTACGTCTAAAGTCACCCCGCGTGATACTAGATCAGCTGGATTTTCCTTACCAGAAACGTGGTTCCAGGGCATGCCCTTAGTTAATTCGTGTAGCTCCGCGACCCTATTTTGTACAAAAGGCTTTAAAGAGTTAGGATTCATGCGTAACCAACCGATCACAATAGTGGAATCTGTCCAAAATGTGACACTGTCAAAGGTACAACGAAGGGACTTTGTGATTTTATCATGTAACTGGGCTCCTAATAGGGCGCCGCACAATTCCAGCCGTGGTATGCTAACGGGTTTCAAGGGTGCAACTTTTCCTTTAGCGCACAGTAACTTCGTTGTAACTATGCCATTGTCTGTTATGGAACGGATGTAAGCACACGCGCCGTAAGCAGTTTGTGAAGCATCGGTAAATAAGTGTAGTTCTACGCGAGTAGCATCGATACCTATAGCGTGCCGCGGTATTCGTAATTTACTTAGCAATGCTATACCGTTTACGAACTGTGCCCAACTGCGTGTGACGTCACTAGGTAACATATCGTCCCAATCTAATTTCAATAGCCATAGCCTTTGAAGTAGAACCTTTGCAGTCATTACATAAGGACTAAGTAATCCTAACGGATCAAAGATTTTAGAGACTTCCGACAATATGATGCGTTTCGTTAATTGCCGACTGTCATTTGTGTACTCTGTGTGGAAATGTAAAGTGTCAGACTGATTATACCAGCCTAATCCTAGGGTTTTGTGATGTGCGTTTTCCCCGAGTGAAAGTTCCTTTGAATGAGACGGAAACTCTTGTGGATCATGATCAAAATTGAAGATCCACTTGCGAAGTGGGAAACAACCACCCTGCAAAACTTTAGTTGTTTCGTTAGCTATATGTTTTACCGACTCAATACTGTCAGCACCAGTCACTAGGTCGTCGACAAAAAAATCATCCTGAATGACTGTACGAATCGATGGATCGGAACATTCCAATGCCAGCTGTTTTAAACAACGTACGCTAGTAAACGGTGCGGACGCGGTACCGTAGGTGACAGTATTGAGCCTGTAAATTTCCAATGGGTCTGTGGGATTGTCACGCCATAGGATTAAAAGTAAATTTCGCTGACTCGGATCCTTTAGAACTTGGCGGAACATTTTCTCGACGTCTGCACATCCTACCCATCTGTGTTGTCTAAACCGGAGCAAAATAGCAAACAAATCACCCTGTATTGCTGGGCCTACGCATTGTATATCGTTGAGTGATTTGCCAGTCGTGGTTTTGGCACTTGCATCGAATACAACTCGCAGTTTCGTGGTAGTACTGTGCTCGCGGAATACACCGTGGTGTGGTAGAACGTAATAAGGTGTGTTGTATGTATGGATACGTGACATGTGACCCATTGCTATGTATTCATGAATGAATTGCATGTATAACTCTTTATAGGCCGGTGTGCGTTGCAGACGTTTCTCTAGTGCGTAGAAGCGACGTTCGGCCTGAAGAAATGAGTCACCCAATGCGTCAGGGGTCTCCTTCAAAGGCATGGATACACAAAACCTGCCATCAGCGTCACGTGTGGTGGTTTTTATAAAATGGTCCTCACAAACCTGCTCCTCATTACTGCGGACATCAGTCGATCTGCCTATCTCCTCGAGCTCCCAAAATTTCCTCAACTGTTCATCCAATGATGATGTGACATTACATGAAACGTGATGACTATGTGCGAGAGTATTCAAAGGCCCTGAAATGATCCACCCTAATTTTGTGTTTTGTAAGTATGGACCATTTTTCAACCGGAATCTTCCGTTTTCGAGGAGATCCCAGAAGTGATCAGCACCAATCAGCATATCTATGTCTTGAGACTCGAAGAAATAGGGATCGGCTAACTGAATGTTCACAGGAACGTTAAAACCATTTTCAGATAACGACACGGCTGGTAATTGTGTAGTTATTGAGGGTAAAATTAAACAATGTATGTGTGTAGTGTAGGAACCTACCAGGGACCTAATTGTAACATTACAGGTCTGTGTGCACTGGGAAACTGAGTTACCTACACCTGTTATATTGTAAGTGGACTGTATCTTTTGTGAGTGTAATTTATTACATAACGCATCTGTGATGAAGCATCGTGTACTACCGTTATCGAGAAGCGCGCGCGCCGTGTGATAATTATTACGAATATCGGCTACCTCGATCAACACGGTGGACAACAGAACTGGTTTGGCGACTGGCCCTTGCGTGGTGGGGTTGCCGTCGCAATTCGCATTATGTGTGTGTGATTCTAATGCGGGTTGCGAAATTTGTCCTACTGTCACTAATGAGAGAGGTTGATTTTGCGTGTTATCCTCTGACTCGTTACTATGTAGTAGTGTGTTATGTTTCTTGCAACATTTCCTACACGGTCCAAGCGGGCAGTCGCTCGCTTTGTGTCCTGAGCGCAAACAGTTTGAACATAATTTATTTTGTGTGACAAAAGTATGTTTGTCTGCTATGGACAGATCAAGGAATTTCTGGCATGAAAATAACGGATGTTTTTCCTTACACATAGGGCAAGGTTTGTACTGTGTTTTGTGCGACAGTGGTTTCGTAGTGTCGGACGAAGAAGCGTTACAGTGTACTTTAGAAGGGGTCGCATTAGTGTGTTTCTTATCGTGTGTGAATTTACTATGCGTCCCTAATAGTTTATCCAACATGTCCGCTCTCCGTCCGATAAAACGAATTAAATCCTCTACCTTCAACTTAAGCTTCGCATCGGCAGGACATTTTACCATTTGTGCGAGTACGTACTCTTCCCATTCTCGCTCGGTAACAGGGTCCGCCTTCCACGTAATCATGTAAATAATGAGTGTATCCCAGAAATCGGTCGGCTCACCGAGTGTTTTTAGTGCGCGTAGATGTTTTAACATCGTATCGACGAGCTTTCGCAATAACACGGGCGACTCTTTAGTTAAAGCTTGTGTGGAGAAAAGAGCTTTTACATGATTGTGTATTAATAGACGGCTGTTATTGAACCTATTAGTGAGTAACTCCCATGCAACACTGTAATTATTGGCTGATAATTCCAGTGAGTCGATTACTAATTCAGCGCTACCTTTCAAAGCCGATTTTAAATAGTGAAACTTCTGAATAGGACTTATTTGTGTGGAGTTATGCACTAAGGATAAAAAGGTGTCTCTAAACTCTAACCAATTCTCATAAGAACCGTCAAAGGTTGGTAATTGAATCGTAGGTAACTTCACTAGTTGTAGTGGATCAGAGTTATTGGAACTTTTAGGTGTTTTACTATCCTCAGACAACAATGACTTAGCTCGCGCAACGACATTAAAGTACCTTTGTTCGAACTGTTCCCTATATTCCAGATGTTCATCTAAATTATCACACGATTCTTCAATTTGCGACTGAAGGTCGTTAAATTCAGATAACAGGGAGGTAGCACTATCTATGCGTAATTTAAATTCAAGAATTTTGTTAGCTTCTAACGGCTGTTGGAATGACTCAACATATTTTTGCAAATTGGACAATCGACCCTTAATTACTCCCCTTTTGCGTGTGAGGGCGTTAATTTGTGTGATTAACGGAGATTTAAGAGGTGATTTAGGAGCAGCCGTTAGATGAGTCGAACCTGACTCCGCCATTCTGGTGGGTATAGAAACCTGGAGTACTCACGTTTTGTGAACACGATTTCAGCGTCTGGAGCGTAGAGGCTGTAGCCACTGCGGCTCCTGCCAGATCTCGCGAGTAAGTATGGTGCACTGGAATTCGAGAGGAGAAACACTATTAACACAAGGAAAGAGGAAGTTGATTGGGAGTCTTGGCTGGCACGTCTTACCGAGTTGCGCGTCTCTCGTTCGTGTCCACGTCTGATTCTCCACCTGGGCTGGTTGGTTGTATGCGGCACGAAGGTCCAAATTTATGTTCATGCGTTAGGCGCCTTCCTCTTCAGTTTGTGGTTGTGAATTTTGAATGATAAGTTTCTCCAAATAAAAATGGTTTATTTCCTTAGAGTTAGTGATGGTACATTTTGAAAAACGGTTCAATATTTTATATGTTGAGTATGAAGCTATACAGAGCAAGGTTGAGATTTGAATGTAGTTAGTAATAATGGAAACCCGAGCGGTCAACGTTCCACGGGAAAGGATTCCGAAGTCGTCGTGGACTGCTCCTATTGGTGCTTCTTCGGTGGCATCCCTTCAGGTCCTCTTATTGGCTGTCCGAGGATGATATGAGGATTTTTGAGTCGTGACGTAGTAGTAGTGTAGGTAGGTGCCCAAAGAACGGAACGCCTACGCTTTATTAATAGCAATACGCACGTCGTCAACATCGTGCGTGAACAACATGTCAAGGTAATAGGCTTATCCCCAATAAATGGAACTTAATACACCTAACTGTCGAAATCTGGGAATATTGTACACATCTGCGTACCCCCTCAGAGCATACAGGCGTGATATTACGTCATGATGTTGTTTAAACAATAAACATTCAAGCGATTGCAGCTGTTACTGCAGATTTGCCGTGTATTTTTGAAGAGTTCCATTGTATATCTCCGAAGATCCGGATCAGATCTTCAGCAAACTAAAATATAACCACACGGGAACCACCAGCTTTCAAATTAAAAAGAGTCATCAAAATCGGTTCACCCAGTCGAAAGTACTGAGGTAACAAACACAAAAAAAAAAAAAAAACATACAGACGAATTGATAACCTCCTCTTTTTGGAAGTCGGTTAAAAATGGACGAAGATACGACGCTTTTAAAATTCGTAATAAGTACGTCACGCCGTGGTATAATTTTTAGTGCGTTGTGAAGTCACGGGCCCCCACTCCTGAGTTTTGATGCGTTTTATCTTTGTTAGTTTTCATTGATTTATTAAAACAAAAAATACGTGTCGATTATTTTCTAATACTCTAACTGACGGACTAATTAGATTTGCAATTTACTCGTATTGATAGTGGAAACTATCCTATTAATTTCAAGTTTTCTATTTTTTTTTAAAGGAAACCCTAATCTTTATCCTAAAATAAAAGTAGCCTAACTCTTTATAACATCAGCTATCTGACAGTAAAAGTCTCGTCAAAATCGGTCCAGGCATTTCGAAGATTAGCTGGAACAAACAGGTATACAAAAATAAAAAAATAAAAAATGTTTTTGTTAGAAGTGCCGTATCGTATTTTTAACCGACTTCTTTTATACACATTCAGTAAAAACTTCGATCAACAATTTGAAGCTGCTATTTTGAAATCACAACAATTCAATGATAATGATGATGAACTCCAGCAACAGTATTCAACTCTTTACTGTAACTCCTGTCTCCTCCAGGTCATACGTCCACGTGTCCACAGCCTACTCGTACGCCTGCGACAACCTCATCAAGACCGAGGTCCTGGAAGACTTCTACAAGAGTCCGATAGACCCTGAGGCTCTCATCAAAATGGCTGAGACTGTGGATGAGGAGAGGCTCAATGATATCACCCCAAAGTAAGCTTAGTTTTATTTTGTTTCGAAAGTCGCAAGCGTGATTGATGAATGAGGACCATCATCTGAAAAGTCGGCTTCCAGTCTTACAGGATGCAGCTGAATACCAGTATTTTACATGGAGCGACTGCCTATCTGACCTCCACAACCCAGTTAGTACTGGGTAATACGATGCCCCTTAGAAAGACTGGTTATCAGACTTTTTGGGCCACTGACTACCTGTAATGACAGTGAAAGATCTACAAAGGACAGCCAGGAGTGGCCAGGACCAATAGAATCCAACTTCCTACTAATACCTACATTCACCTCATAAAGAAGAGACATGTGTCCCAGCTGTGGGAACATTACAGGCAGATTTTGCTACATGCTCGGCTAATTGAAAACTTCTTGTCTATTTCAGTTTAATAAAGAACTGGCCGAATACGTACTCGTTTGCCAAGGCAGTTGCTGAAGAGACAGTCAGGTCCATGTGTGGTGATCTGCCGCTTTGTGTGGTCAGACCTGCTATCGGTAAGTTCAACCACTCAATAGGGAAGACTACAAAAAATACGAATCATCTGTTAGCTGTTCGTCTGTTAGATTATCAAAAAATATTTAACCCGTATTTTGTCTTTTGTTACGTAAATCAAAATTGACGAAGATACGGCGCTTTCAAAATTCTTAATACATCACGCCTAGGAGCGTACTGACGTCATGTGCTCCCACTCCCAAGTTTTGATGCGTTTTATCTTTGGCAATATTCATTGATATAAAAACAAAAAATACGTGTCGATTATTCTCCAATACTCTCTGACGGACTAAATAGATTTGTAATTTTTTGATAATTATTGTCGTCATGCCTATTACCCAAGAGTCCTAGATGTGATTTGCACTAAGGCGGTGGCTGCTATTATATAACCGTTAAAGAGAGTCGCGTGAGGATATGATCCTGGCTTCCGGATCAGGTCATATTCGCACAAAATTATATTATCACCAGTACCTGAGGTGTGTCCAAAATTTCAGCTCAATCGGTTGTGGGGAACTGGTTTGAAATCTGGTTGCAAGATTTGATTCAAACCTCATACAAATAACCAAAGAGGCAAATTAAATAAAAGCTTACTGCTTGCACTGACTGGACAGGTCCTCTCAAATCTTCTTTCTTCAAAAGACCATCTCAGACACTAATCTGCATAGTCCTCATGTGAATTGAGCGAGATTATGTCTGGACTTAAAAAGTTTGTTTCGGCTGAACATCGGTTCCAGCTAGTTTAAAAAAAAACGTGTAAGTAAATGTATTTGTAAAAGCACACTTGCAACACGTTTTGAAAGGAAGCAAGTACTGTTCGCACTTGTCTCCTGACTAATTTCCTGAGGTCCTGAACTTTGATGAAGAGTCCCTATCTTGCAAATGCTGGTTGAACTTTTCTTATCACCACATTATTTTTTCAGTGGTCTGCGCTCAAAAAGAACCCAATCCTGGCTGGGTGGATATGTCCAACATATATGGAGCAAGTGGTGTAAGTATTTGAGAACATGGAGATTTTACAAGCATATGCATTCTTATATCTGAACGCAGAGCATGTTGTCCTACATTCGATGGGCTGCGGGACTCTTCGAAAGAGATACCGCGGCCGCGGAACATAAAGGGCGAGGAAGGAACATGGATGGGTTTTAGTCAGTAAAAGTCTGACACTCCCTCCCGCTCAGCCCAGAGTGGGAGAAGTTACTTGATGATTACCCATACGTAAAAAAAGGTCCTAAATTCGATTGCTAAGTCGGGCAGTGTTATTCGGTATTTTTCCATCAGGCATTTGGTAGCCCAGAGTTGTCACTTGTAAAAGCGTTCGCTTCTGAATACTCCCATAGATGTACAACCTCATCACGAAGCCGTCAACCAAGCATTCTGTAAATCAAACTAAGTAACACTATGCATGCTATGTATTGCTAGGAAACGACTTTTTGACACCCGAGGACGATCCTGCTTTCTATGGCCAAACCTCGGACACCACTCGGTCAAAGCCTTGCTGTATAGGCCATCTACGCGTCCTGCCCAGGCCCATTTGAGGCGCACATACTTCTATATCTCTCTTACCCCCTTCTAATATCTTCCTTCGCCATTCCAGATAGTCTTAGGTCCAGGTTTAGGCCTGATGCACGCGCTGCTGGCAGGCAAAGATGTCCACATCGGCCTTATACCAGTAGACTATGTGAACAACGCCATCATCACGGCGGCTTGGGAGACTGCCAAAAGAGGAGCTGCGCGTAAGCCGCGGATATATACTGTCGCTCCCACCAGGAATCCTGTGCTTTGGGGTGAGTGTAGTGTGAAGATAAGCTTTGTTATGGTTACTATTATTGTCGACCTGACCCAAAGGGCTAAGAAGGAACATGGATGGGTTTTAGTCAGTAAAAAGTCTGACTCTCCCTTCGGCTCCACCCAGAGCGGGAGGAGCCATTAATTTGAGGATTTCCCATCCGAAAAAAAACCGGTTAGCCGTTGGTCCCGGCTGTCATTTGTAGATCTTTGACAGTCGCTACAAGGGATTATTCCGAACGACCCGAAATCCTAACCCGGTTGGAAGGTTTTATTTTAATAACCGATGAAAAATTTCTATGTGTTCTGATTCAGAATGATGTACAGAATTCGTGGTAAACACGTGTTGTACGCCCGCACCGGTGTCTTTTCCAACCTTTTTTTTTTATTTTTTTCGGATGGGAAATCGTCAAATGGCTCCTCCCACTCTAAGCGGAGTAGGAGGGAGTGTCAGACTTTTACTGACTAAAACCCAACCATGTTCCTTCCTCGCCCTTTATGTTCCGGGGCCACGGTATCTCTTTCGAACAGTCCCGCAGCTCCGGGTCTTTTCCACCCTGAGTAGACAACAAAACAAAGTGATCACAATTACGTTAGTCCTGCGCGACTGATGAGCATGAGGTCGTGGGTTCGATTCCCTGGTCGGGCAAAAAGTTATTGTGTTTTTCCATCAGAAATTTCTCGGTCACGGAGTCTAGATTTGTGCCCGTTTGATGGCAATGGGCTCGCACCCTAGATTCGAAACATAACTGGTGAATTGTTGATGCACTATTAGGTACACCTCTGCCTAACCCTTCGGAGATTAAAAAAAATCTAATCACTTAGTCCGTCAGTAAGATAAAAAAAAATCTAATTAGTCCGTCAATAAGATAAAAAAAATCCAATTAGTAGTAACCATACTGACGGGTTATAAAAAAATCTAATTAGTCCGTCAGTAAGATTATAAAAAAATCTAATTACTCCATCAGTAAGATTATAAAAAAAAAAAATAGTCTATCAGGATTCTAAAAAAAATGGAATTAGTCGTTATCGTTAGCTAGGTTATCAAAAAAAAAAAAAAAATAATCAAGTCCATCAGATAGATTTTCAAAAAACAATTAATAAGTCCGTCAGTTAGATTTTCACAAAAAAATATAATTAGTCCGTCAGTAAGATTAAAAAAAATCTATCTAATAAAAGATTATCAAAAAAAATTTCACCTGTATTTTTTCTTTTGTTACGTAAATCAAAATTGGCGAAGAGACGACGCTTACGCGCTTTTAAAATTCTCAATACGTCACGCCTATATATAATTTTAGAGCGTACGTACTGACGTCATAAGCCCCGACTCCCTAGTTATTAATCATTCTTGTCCACAGGTAGTCTAATAGAGACCACAGATGGCTACATAAGGAATACCTATCCCAGTCCAGCGGCGATATCGTACGCTTTCGCTTGGTCCACCACCAACTACGCCGTGTTCTGGGTATACACCTGGCTGCTGCATCTGATTCCTGGGTACACGCTTGATGGCATATGCCTTATCCTCGGCAAGGAGAGGAAGTAAGATGTGTTTTTGTTCTTTTCATCAACCGACTTCCAAAAAGAGGAGGTTCTCAATTCGTCTGTATTTTTTTTTTGTGTTTGTTACCTCAGAACTTTCGACTGGGTTAACCGATTTTGATGGTTCTTTTTTTGTTTGAAAGCTGGTGCTTCTCGTGTGGTCCCATTTTATATTGCTGAAGATCTGATGCTGATCTTCGGAGATATAAATGGAACTCTTCAAAAATACACGGCAAAGCTGCAGTGATTGCTACAAACGGTTGGTTGTTTATTGTTTATACAATGTCACGACGTAGCATTACGCCTGTATGCTTTGAGGGGGTACTCAGAAGTGTATAATACAACCAGATTTCGACAGTTAGGTGTGTTAAGTTCCATTTATTGGGGATAAGCCCTATTACCATGACATGTATTGTTTTTTTTTTTTTATTGGAAAGGATGTACTTCAAGGGTACATTGATGAGAATTTGGTTAGGTTCTGATTACTTCTGATTATGGGATCCATGACAAAGGAACGGAACTCTTAAATTCTTAAGAGCAAATTAACGATACTCGACCGAATCTTATTAGGCTATCCGGATATTTGAGAGTTACCTAAAGGGTATACTTCTCAGGTTGTCCCATAATCATCTAATCAGGATCTGATGATGGAATCCTGGAGAAACAGAGGGAACTCTTCACATTTTATAGGCACACTAGAAGCGATTTGGGTAGTTTTAGAAAGTGTACTTTCTCGAAGTGATCCCATTTCAATTTGATGAAGATCTGATGAAGAACTTCGGAGATAGGCAACGGAACTCCTCAATAAATGATAGCAAATGTACTGGAATTGCTGAAATCTCATATCTGTCTATTGTTTACACCAATTCATAACCGAAAATCACGCCGGTACGCTGTGAAGGGGTAAGCACATGTGTACCACTAAAAAGTGAAAAATAAAAACTTTTTTACAAAAAATATAACCGACTTCAGAGAAAACAAAAAAGTGAAAAATAACTTCAGCAAAAAAGCTTCAGAAGTCGGTGACTTCTGAAGCTTTTCATTCAATTAGTGACTAGGTTCAGCCAGCGGCTCCGCCCGCATGAAGTTAGATAATTGTCCAATGGGATCCTACTACCGGGATAAAAAATATCCTATGTGTTAACCCAGGTTAGAAACTATCTGTGTGCAAAATGTCATCCAAATCCGTTCAGAAGTTTTTTACATGAAAGAGTAGCAAACATCCATACATCCATACTCTCTGGTTGTACCTAATAGTTTTAAAGGTATACATAATAATAATGTGAAAGCCGACAAACTTAAACAAATCAAGTATCTCGACTTGGCTCGCGAGGTTGTCGACATGTAAGATGTGGACTCGGCGATTATTGTGCCGATAGTCGTATCAGCTCATGGCTTCATTGTAAAGAGCCTCGCCCAATACCTGAGGAGGCTCTCGTTAGGCAGTTGGATCAAGGGTTTAATTCAGTGCGCGGTACTCCTGGACCTGCCTGTCCTGGTGGTGGCTCGTATTATAAGGAGGTTCCTCTCTGGAGCCCTGACCGCCGGTAGCTTGGACCCTGTTCCCGATACCGGTGGGCTACAATTTTTTAATATTTTATTTTATTAAAATTAAAAAATATCTTAATTTGTGTTAAGATGAATAAAGGTCTTAAAGGAATAATAATATATTAATATATTTTTTTCTTTTTTCTTACAGATTCGTGAGACTATACACCAAGATGTACAATATGAGCACAGTGCTCTCATACTTCACGCTAAACGACTGGCATTTCATAGACAATAACACAGCGAATCTCTACAACAACTTATCTCCCATAGACAAGGAAATCTTCGAATTTGACGTCTGCAAGATTGACTGGGTAGAATACATGATTATCTGGTGTTTGGGACTAAGGAAATACATCGTCAAAGATGGCTTAAAAGGCACGGCGTATGCCAAGAAAAAGCAGGCAGTTTTTAAAATGATTGCTTGTATTATTCTGCCGTTATATTTTTATATGTTGTTTAAAGTGTTTATTTTGGCTTTAAATAGTTTGTTTATGTTGTTTAATTTATGTTTTAGTCATTAAATTAAGTCATCATCATTTTTCTGCCGTTTTTGTTTGGCAAATGGAAGTTTCACTCCCCCCCCCCCCCTGGTATCATCCTTCACACAGTACACAGTGCATCCACCGTTTCTTCAGTATTCCTCTACTCTTATATACCAAATAAAATAAAAGAGTTTTATTTATGATGCGATGTGTTTTTTTAGTGCAAAAGTTCTTTTTAACCTCTCAAGTAACCCCTGGCTAAGTAATAACAACTTCCGATGGATTTGTGACCACCCATCCATTCATCTTCTTCTTCGTGTCGATGATTCCCATTGTTGTTATGTTAAATTTGTTTCGACCAGAACTCAGCCACGTCGACGGCGCTGGTGGTGGCTTCGGACAGGTCCCTTAGAGTGCAGGTGGAGTTGCACAAAGAGCATGTCAGGAGGTGGGCCATGGTTTGAGACGAGACTCCCATCCATTACCAACAGAGTTTCCTCCAGCCCGGCTAGCATGGGCAGGGGATAAAAATTTTATCCACCGGTTATTTCCACTGACAAGGGACAAAATTCAAACAAAAGTGGAAATAACCGGTGGATAAAATTTTTATCCCCTGCCCATGCTAGCCGGGCAGGACTAGGGAAGCACGTTAAGGGGCCGGCGGAGCATGCATCTTTCATACAAACGTAATACCAAAATAATTTGTAAATCAAACATATTCTTAATGTAGTGTGTATTTATTTCGATTGATTTACAGAATATATATGTTCCCAAATACATATTTTGAAAGGATAATGATATAAAGACGAGATATGAGGAATTTAAAATTCCTATAGAAAAAATATTTTTCCTATAACTCTTGTTTAAATCAGTGTTCATTCAAAATATATATTTGGGAACCTAGATATTGTGTAATTCAATCGAAATACACACACAATACCTTAAGAATATGCTTGATTTACAAATTATTTTGGTATTACGTTTGTATGAACGACTCATGTTCCTCCGCTGGTCCCGGCTTGCATTGTGTAAATCTTTGACCGTAAGGTAGTCAGTGGCCCGAAAGTCTGACAACCAGTCTTATCAAAGGGTATATTACCCAGGGTACGTTACGTGATTCATAAATTATGTTCTGCTAAAGCGGCCATTTTAGACCAGCAGGAGTAACTGGGTTGTGGAGGTCAGATAGGCAGTCGCTTCATGTAGGTAAAATACTGGTATTACAGGTGACTCTTATGTAATGGGTGGTCCCCATCAACCCATCCGCGAACCAACCTAGGCCAACGCGGCTTTACCTGTAGAGCGACACGAGCGGCCGGTAGTATTAGCCTCGAGTTCCCATTGCGTCTTCAAGTACCCTTGACATTCGAAAGTGCCGTACCTACTTAATGGTCTAATTGAAATAAATTATTTGAGTTTGAGTATCGCTAGTCGCTAGCTACTTCCATTATGCTTAAAACTTGGGTTGTACTATTGAGTTATTGTCCCGGTTCGATGACCCCATTTGATTACAATAGGTTTAAAGTTCAAACAAAACTCCATACGATATATTAATTTGGGGGAATCAATCCATAATTAACATAACAGCTTAGTTGCGCATTCGAAAATAAACCTTAGAGTCCGGGAGGTACAGTTGCATTTTTAACCGACTTCCAAAAGAAGGAGGTTCTCAATTCGTCGGAAACTTTTTTTTTTTATGTGTGTTCCCCGATTATTCGAAGATGGCTGGATGAATGAAGATGATGGATTATTTTGTTTGAAAGGGTATACCTACTTCACAGGTGGTCCCATAATCATTAAGTCAGGATCTGATGATGGAATCCTGGAGAAATAAAGAGAACTCTTCAAATTTTATAGGCACACTTAGAGCGATTTGGGTATTTTTTTGGAAGAGTACTTTCTCGGAGTGGTCCCTATTCAATTTGGCGAAGATCTGATGAAGAACTTCGGAGATAGGCAACGGAACTCCTCAATAAATGGATAGCAAATGGACTGGGATTGCTGAAATCTCATATCTGTCTATTGTTTACACCATTTCATAACATAACATCACGCCAGTACGCTGTGAAGGGGTAAGCGCATGTGCACCACTAAAAAGTGAAAAATAAAAACTTAATAGGTAGGTATGTAGTGTTTTCACGCCGATCGTGTCGTCGTCTGCCTAACGGTGTCCTATTCGGTGACCTATGTTTGATTCATTTACCTACTTACTTAGTTTTTTTGTCACAGACTTCTGAAGCTAAAGATATTTTTCAGTTTTTGGAAGTCGGTTTTATTTTTTGCAAAAACGCTTTTACTTTTCACTTTTAGTGGTTTAGGTAGGTACTCAAGTGCTTACCTACCCCTTCACAGCGTACCGGCGTGATGTTATGTTATGAACTGATATAAGCAATAGACAGACATGAGATTTCAGTAATCTCAGTCCATTTGCTATCATTGAGGAGTTCCGTTGCCTATCTCCGAAGTTCTTCATCGGATCTTCACCAAATTGAAAAAACCACTTTAAAAAGTAGGTACTCTTCTTAAAACTACCCAAATCGCATCACATCAAGTGTGCCTATAAAAATTGAAGAGTTAACTCTATTTCTCCAGGATCCCATCATCCGGTCCTGACTTGATGATTATGGGACCACCTGGGAAGTACCTTTACCCTTTCAAACAAAAGATTAACAACTCAAATCGGTCCAGCCATCTTCGAGTAATCGGGGAAAATACGTAAAAAAATAAAAAAATGGTTCCGACGAATTGAGAACCTCCTCCTTTTTGAAGTCGGTTAAAAATATTAAATTACAAGTCATAGTACGCCGCGCCGCCTGAAACTTGTTGCATAAATAGTTTACATCATACTGAGCTTAAAAAAATCGTCAGCTGCATGGTGAACATGAGAACGGGGGTGCGTGTGGGGTGGGGCGCGGGTGCCGAGAATCGGGTGACGCGCGCGTCGCTCGTCGTCTCTCGTAGCGCACGGCGTCACGCCCGCGCACCGCCCGTGCCTCGTGTTTTCTATGTGCTTCAAATGACGCAACGGGCGCCCCGTCTGTGCCCTGTCTGCGCCCCGTCCTCGTCTTAAGTCTTTTCTGTGTGCCCACGAAGATATGGGGCCCGTCCGTAAGTAGCTTTATACTTTGAAATGAACGTACTCCCTAATATTTTCGAATTAATGAGGTTTGAAAACACATCGGGAGTAAGGACAAATGACCAATCGAGTTGTCATTCACTTTTAGTTCGTGCCCCACTAGTCTTATGTCCGTAAATGCCACGGAGTAATAAACGCCCTTAACTTCGAGTTTTTTTTCTATGAGAGATTTTCTCTTTCAACTCTTCCCTAGTCGCTGGATAGATGGCGCTGATCTCGGTATGTTACTGCAAGGAACAGAACGTCACTAATTTCACTTGGACCGGGGACCTAATGGTTATAAATTCAGAAGCATATGCAAAGAAAGTGTCAACGAGCGTATGTGACGTGTGTTTTTTCAAGCGTTTTGGCTTTGGCACCTAGTAACGTGGTTAGTTCAACGCCATCTACCGAGTTCTTGAAAACTATTTTTTTTTAATTCTCAAAAAGGAAACCTCATTATAAAATGGGCTTGCTCTTGACCTCATCTCGCCTGATGGAAAGCGATGCATGAGGTCTATGATGGAACGAGCGTGCCCAGAAGATGCCTGTTCACTGTTGCTTTTAAGGCAGGCGGGTTGAGTGTGGTGTTTCGTGCTTAGAGTACACCCTCTGTGCTGTCTGCTTACCCCCCATAGGGTAAAAGGTATGTATATGTATGTGTCTTACAGGAAGCTATTGATTAGCTAAACGTTGGTGTAACATTTGGTTTCTAAACCAGGAATTTCTCAGTAGTAACTTGAAATCTGTATTTGTGTGTTGTTGATGGCATTAGCTCCTCCCCTAATGCATGGGGCTCCAACCTCTCAAATTAAACGGTCGTATAGTGATACAGGTACATATTTGCTCCTCTGCCTAACCCTTGAGGGATTACAAGCGTAATGTTATGTCATGTGTATGTTTATTAGAAAAGAGTATCCTAGGAGAAAAAGCTAAGAATTTCCTAACTTAAGTAGCAGTGGCATATTGCTCGCAGAACGAATGGCCGATGGGGCCGAAAAGTTCACCGGAAGACGTTGCATTGGAACCTACCACTAGGTGGACCGATGACCTGGTGAAGGTTGCGGGAATCCGCTAGATGCGAGTACCGGACTGGGACATGTGGCGACACTTGTGGGAGCCCTATGTCCAACAGTGGACGTCTTTCGGCTGAAATGATGATGATGATCCTAGGAGTTATAAGGATTAGGATTAAGGATACTTTTTATTATCTTAGTGAGATTCCGTGGTATAATTTGTCAGTAAAAAATAAAACAAAAGAAGTACATTACATACATTATATTTACGAACACCAAAACCTTTATACAATATACATACATACTACCGCAATTTAACTTAATCAAAATCAGAGAAATATACAAATTGTCATTTTTGAAGTGGCAACATCAAACCAAATTTTGAAATAACAATATTTTTTTCATGATTCGGAAAGGTATGAACAATAATCCTTTAAAATGAGATTGCCTGTAATATATTAAATTACAGTTAAACACTGTAAAAGGACTTTTTTGGTGTGTTTTGTTGATTGAAACCTATATTTGAAATAAAATTGCGGGTTTACATATCCTAATTATGTGACTACCTGACTACAATAAATTGATGTGAAAACGAAAGTATATGAACAGCTGACCAATTCGGTCGTTTTAATGTATTCCATAGTAAATATTACAAATATACAATGTTTCATAAAGTGTTGAAAACGAATCATATTTTGTTTTTCAACATGATTTTTATAACATAGTTTTTTTACACAGATATGAAATATTTATTTATAAATTATAACATTAGTGCTATTCCCCATTTATTTACACAGATATTGTGATACTAAAATCATGATACGTTCGACTTTAGAAAGTATATCTTTGTGGCTTGAGACCATTTTCTTGTATAATACCATTTGTATTAACAGCATAAATTTATACGGGCAAAAATTTTGATGTACCGCGATCATCGCGGTACCTACATCAAAATTTTTCACACATTTTGACAGATAGGTATCGCAGTTTTGTAGAAAACAGTTGTTCTTTTTTTTTAAATACCGATGAAAATTTTGGTGTTACATATCAGAGAATTTTGCTGAGGTCCGTTATTTAGAGAGATGACCGAAGTATTTACCAAAGATTTAAATTAGTTAGAAGTACCCTCACCAATACTAGGCGCGGGACAAATACAACAAGCGTCGGGCGGTGGGGTGGCGCGGACGCAGCGCCACTTGTTTGATATTTCATACAAAATGTATAGAAGATGTGTGGCGCGACACATACTGAGACGGCTCCCTCGCCCTCGGCGCGCGGCGCACTCGCAGTAAGCAGTGGCACAGGTGGCACTGTGCCATGCACAGGGTTGGACTTGCACCTGTTCTGCGCTGCGCCGGCGCCTCGTCATCACCTCTTGTATTTGCCCCGCGCCTTAGGTGGATATTTTTCTTGATATTTCTTTTTGACGAGGTCTAATCTAAATAATCTTTGGCGTTAGCAAACGTTACATTGAGTATTAGATATTCATACATCTTCATGGCCTTTTTTAGGCAGGCCAGGCCATTAAGTTATACAAATTGATTTGGACTTAACAATGGCCTTACAAAACATTTTAAGTAAACACCAAAAAATAATAATTTTCTTTGTATAAATGCTTTTAAATAAAAATAAAATTATAAATCAATATTTTATTTGAAAAACGGCCAGGCCATGAATTGGTCTAAAGGCAAGTTTTATAAACACAAAACTCTATAGCGATCTTTTTATACATATTTATACAATGTTTTTATTATATATTATCATCTTATGTACATTTAATGAAGTAATATTAACAAAATGTGGAGTTCCATTGCAAAAAATATAAGTGAATATTTTATTTTAATGAATTTTTCAACATTTTTCTCGTTTCACTACCATTTAATTTCCCAGTATAGGATTGTGAAGCTCAGATACAGTCGCTCCATGTAAAGTTCTGGTATTCAGCTGCATCTGGTTAGACTGGAAGCCGACCTCGACATAGTTGGGAAAAGGCAGGCAGATGATTATTTATTTTTATCTTTCACCTGGTTTCTTGAAAAGCCTTTTTACAATATTGGACATAGTTAAAATGCCAGGACAACGAAACTATCAAAAACTATAACTTTCTCTACGTTTTGTTGAAAAATTCAAATGAAAAAATCTACAAAGTGATTCAGTGCAAAGGAAAAGTACTTAAGAATAATGTCTTTGTAACTCCAATGTTAGTACCATTTAGTTACAATTCGGCACTTCCGCTACAGATATTAGTTCAGTCTCTTACTTGTGATATTTCAGGCACTTGATAAGTTAGTTTTGGTATTGGGTATTCAATAAAAACCTACCATTTACAACGCTACTCAAAAAAGACCATTAATGGGACACAGGACACTGCTACATGAGAGGGGTGATCCGGCTCGAAGGACCAAGTTATCTAAACTAATATTAAAGAGGAAAGATTCGATTTTTTGTTTGTTACGATTTAACTCAATAAATACTCAACCGATTTAAAATATTCTTTCACCATTAGAAAGCTACATCTTTACCTACCTGATCATTTGATGGACTCGCCCTCTATAACATGCGACTTAACTGGCGATTTGTATGAGTACTGTGCGCTATTTCCGACCCCTTTCGAGATTACAGGCGTTAATATCAGAAGCCTGACGTTATCCAACGTTTGGATAAAACATAATTTAAGCAGTAAAAGCCTGCCATAGCAAGACACGCCTTAAAGTACTTAAACTACAGAATTATTACTCATATTTTTTTGTCAGGCCAGGACTTTGAATGCACCCTATATATCTTCAAAATAGTAAGGCCAGAAAATGGTACGATTGAAATTGAGGCCAAAACATGGCCTTAGATTTTAAAGCGTGTCCTATTTTTTTTTCTTTTTTTTTAAGATTTCACCCTTTTACTAAATTCAAAGAAATAACTCATTATTATTAAATACAATTTGTTTTTCTTTCCACTACATCTCAAAATATTTTAAAATACTTAAAACATGAGGGTTACGTCTAAATAAAATTGATATGTGTACAAGGTTTACCGACAGTAAGACAACCAGTACAGCCGAGAGGTGATACTAACCCACTAACTGGGTTGTGGAGGTCAGATAGGCAGTCACTCCATGTAACATACTGATAGCAAGCTGCATTAGGTTAGACTGGAAGACGACCCCAGTACATTTAAGGAAAGGGCTTCGCAGATGCTATCTTGTTTTTTTTTTTACTTTTGTTGTATGCCATAAAAGTACCCAATACCATATTGTTACCGAAAAACATAATATTTCCCCTGTCAAGTATCTAAAATTGCCTGTTTTACAAAATCAGCTTTCAAATCAACAATTTTATCGTTCAAAGGAATAATTTCAGTTTTCAAAATATCACTCTGACTTGTAATATTCATCGATTCAGTGATATCATTCGTCTTACTATATTCTTTCAAATCATTTTTGACATTATTCATAATTACTTGTTCATTTTTACCTTCTTGGACATCAGAAGGTACCAAACTATCTTCTTCTGCGATCTTCTTTTGTTTTTCTTCTTCCTCAGCTTTCAATTCTTCTTCTTCCTTTCTGAGTTTGTCCAGTGCCTCCCGTTCCTTCTTCTCGGCCAGTTCTTTCCTCTTCTGCTGGTTCCTCCACGGCATGATCCGTTGGAACATGACCCTGGAACGGTGCTGGGGCTTGAGGACCCAGGACACAGCTACGTCTACGTCTGCGATTCTGGAAATTGAGAAAAATGGAATTGAAAACCAGGTACGGCAGCTCTAGCGCGACTCGAGACCACAATCAAAAATAAATTGTAGTCTGCAGCAAAACAGCCGTTTATTGAATGCAAATGAAACTGTTTTTTTTGTCAGTCTGTTTCGGCTAATCTCCGAACACTGAACCAATTTTGATGGGAATTTTATTTACTGACGTTATAAGGAGTAACTTAAGACGCCTGCGGAGCATGCGTATTTCATACAAACGTAATACCAAAATGATTTGTAAATTAAACATATTCCTAAGGTAGTGTGTATTTATTTCGATTGAATTACAGAATATCTAGGTTCCCAAATATATATTTTGATTGGACACTTATTTTAACACAAGAGTTACAAGAAAAATAAGTTTTCCATTGAAATTTTAAATTCCTCATATCTCGTCTTTGTATCATTGTCCTCTCAAAAAATATATTTGGGAACATAGATATTCTGTAATCCAATCGAAATAAATACACACTACCTTAAGAATATATTTGATTTACAAATTATTTTGGTATTACGTTTGTATGAAATACGCATGCTCCGCCGGCCCCTTAAGCAACTGTTTATTTTAGAAAAAGGATTAGGGGTCCGAGCAAAAGAATTAAAGCCCATTCTGTCAACAAAATCCTAATTAGGGGTCAACGTACAGATATATTTTGAACTTTACTTTTAACACCTCCACGACCCCCGTACTATTCAATTCATCCATAAGCACAATGTTATGAGTGCGTTACATTGAATTCTACCGTAAAAGATGATTTTTCACCCCAAAAAACAGTTTGATGTACAGAATGCTTGGTAACGGCTTCGTGAAGTTTGTTTACACCCTGTATATGGTGGCGTATGACCATATTGTGGTGCTCTAGTGCTCTGCCGTAAGTGCGTTTACGGTCATCTGGAAAACCTGGGAGTAGGCACTGCTCAAGGGTACCCCGCGAAATTCAAATTTCCTTACATTTTTTTGCAATCACCCGATTGCCCTGCCTACCCTGACTCTTGCACCTTAAGGACAAAAGATATAATTTCTTGACGTACCTTCGCTTAAACCTGTCCCTGTCCAGGGCATATCTCTCCCAGTGCCCGGCCCTGGCCTGCCGGGCTGCGAAGGCCCACACCCTCATCACGTGGACCTTGGGAGGCTGATCGGAGAACTGGACCTGGAGACAAGAGGATTAATAACGTTAGAGTTATGTTATACGTGACTTGTTAGGAATATATCATCATTGTTTTGCTGAAGATGTCCATTGTTGACTATTTAGTTGGCATAATAATGTCTTGCCTCAATTCACCGTAGAATTAGGCAGCAGTGTTTAAAGGTCTTAGTCAGCAAAAATAATATAATTCAAATATGGGCCTTTAAGTATTTCTCTATAGACTTTACATTTCCATTGACGGCGGTAAGCCCGCTAACAGCGAGCTTACTGCTAATTTATGTTGCCAATGTAAAGTCATTCTCAAGAGCAATTCATAAAGCCCATATTTGAATTATGTACCGCCGGGTGCGAGCGAAGTCGTGTAACCGGGCTAAGACTTTTTAACCTTTAATACACCTTAAAATATTGTAAATAATAGCTTGACGGTTGACAGAGAAAAATGAAGGAAAAAACGTGTTGCGCCGACCTCAAGAAACATCGGACAGGGGCAGGAAGATGGATGATACGAGTATCTTAAAAAGATTAGAGTTTTTAGAAAAAAGTACTTAATTTATAATTACTGGTCTACAGTTTTTACAACACCATTTCTTAATTAAACTAAACTAACTGCGCGTGTAAAACTTTGTGTACTTTGTGAATTCATATAAATGTAAAAGAACTACCTATGCAATATAAGTAGATAAATTATTGTTAATTATAACGGGAGTTTTGCGCAGTGTGTTAAAAGTGCGTTCAACTTTCATGAATGACAAATGACTGACATATGTCAATCAACTGTCACTACAAACTACAATACAAATCATATTTCTTAGCGTGCTACGGTTCTTGGTTAGGTGACATGAGCTACATAAATAAGCTCATACATCTCGCTTAGATAGATAGATAGGTACTAGAAATTATGTGCTAGTCAAATGTCAAAAAAAAAGTAACGAATTTTATCTTAGGTTATTCGGTCAGTCTATCGGCCATTATCAATAACTTACTAACAGGTAACGAAAGGGTGCTATTTCAGTTTGTCATTTAGGTTATGGACGGTTAGTAACAAAACGTCACAGAAAAGCTTTCTTTGATTTTTCTATGAATCAAGTGACAGGTAGGTGACGTGGGTGCACATGCAAGTTAATGTTAAGATACGGCCGTAAGCCGACAACAGATAGAATATAAACGTATACGTAATTACGGGATATCTTCCGTCATACCTCGATAGTTTGCAACAGCGTCGAAATATCGGAAGCTCAAAATAATGAACAACACACGGAAGATATCCCGTCAGTGGCAGCATAATAAGTTTAGTGATAAAACTGTGAAAGCTTAAAGCTGGGGATACATATGCCCGTAGCTTGCACACTAGCATACCAGCTCCTTGCACGTGCCAGCTACTGTCCTGTGTATACGCTAAATGGCACGTCCGTAACTACATGTGCATGGCATACAAGTAGCTAGCACAACATTTGATTTACTTGCATGCCCGTTGAGGGAGGGGTCGCGAGGGCTTGCCAAACTGACACGTGTGAGTGAACAGACGCGACAACTACGGGCACGCCAGTGGCCGGTATTACTGGCATGCCATTATTACTTGCAGATGTATCCGCAGTGTGCCAGTTGCTCGTACTTGCCAGTAATTTTCATGCCAGATACTTTCCCGATTTACTGGCATTTGTATCCCCGCCTTAAAACAAGTGTTCAAATACAATATGTCTTTCATTCAGGTACCAATGCCAGTGACCTCTGCTTCATGCAGTGCCTCTGCGGCACTTGCTTACGACTGCGCCTATACGTACCTTCTTATGCATACACGCGAACTATTGCAACCATAATCATCTCTCTCTTACTGAACCTGGCACACACTGAGCGTCGAATATCGTGTATATACCGTATATTTTCTTTTCTTTTTTCTTCTATCTCGGCTTATCTGTGTATTTATTTATTGTTACCAGTATTACTTTCTAACACAATGAAATACCTATCACCTACATTTTCTTCATAAGTACGAACTCATTTCATTAATTTACCCTTTATCTATTTATTGTATTACCATTTATTTATATATTATGTTTGAAACTGTTTTCTGTGTCACTAACCCCTCAAGGTTCATTGGAAGACCAGCGTCAGACAGCATCAACTGTCTGGCATGAATGCTGAAATGGACCTTTTTGGCGCAGCCGTGAGGCACACAGCACATTCTATGTATTTTTGTCCTTTTTGTAACTTTTTTTTAAATAATATTGTGTGTGTGCTTAATGTACTGACGTCAAATAAACATTTTTTCTTTCTTTCTTTCTTTCTTTCTATACCATGTATTTCTAGGTCACTATGTCAAGATACAGATCTCAACGACTCGGTTCACGCTCTTGTTCCTAACGGGCTGTGAAACGTTTTCACGACGCCTAGACGAATTGAATTGTGGCCAATTTATGTCACGAGGTGGGCGTAATAGTCTAATCGCTGTTTTCACATACATTGAGCGAGAAATATTATTGTAGTTTTGGAATTTTAACTTTTAAGTGCTCAGCCGAGAACTGAAAATCCAATGGAGCTAGCCAGCAGGGCTGGTCCAGTGTACTCTGTGACAGTCATGTCGAGGCGAAACAGAAGACAATGCATCAAAACCAAGAAAAATCACGAGTCGACGTAAAAGGACTGGACGCAGCGGGAATGTTTCGGTGTGGAGGTCAGATAGGCAGTCGCTCCATGTACAATACTGGTACTCAGCTGCATCCGGGTTAGACTGGAAGTCGACCGAAACATAGTTGAGAAAAAACAGACAGACGAAGATTTAAATCATAACTCTTAAAAACCTGACTGTCCCTCATTTTTCTTGGTAATGTTTTCATTCACTGGTATTCAAGAGGCATCAGACGATAATTACTTTTACGAATTCAATGCTCATGTACTTGAACATTTATTTTAAGCAGGTACCTACTTGCACCAAGAAAAGACCAATTAAATGCATCAACTACTTAAGTCAACTGTAAGGTTAGGTGGGTAGTACTAACAATCAAATGTAATGTGTGATAAATAGGCAATTAAGCAAGCTGAATTTAAGTGGCAATGTGCCGGTCATTTTAGCCGTAGAACCGATGACCGTTGGGGTAGACACGTGTTCTTGAGTGGAGACCGCTAATCGGCAAACGTATAAAGGTGTGACGCCCTCAGACGAGCGTGGAGCGACGATCTTCACAGGGCGGGTGGTAGCAACTGGATGAGAGTTACTGAGAATGAAGTTGATTGAGGAGGTCCAGCAGTGGTCTGCTGTAGGCTGATGATGAAACAAGAACATGTCTACCTCATCGGTTCTACGGCTAATAAGGACGCCCCATTGCCGCATCAGGTTGCTTATTCTGCGAGTTGAGCAATCCATCTTTCAGGTCAAACTAAAAGGTAGCATCGCGGGCTAGTTCAGTGGTGGTGAGCAAAAACTTTGGTTTGTCATCATCGCCTCCACAACCCAGTTAGTACTGGGTAATACGTTAACTCTTGGTAAGACTGGTTGTCAGACTTTTTAGGCCACTGACAGGTAGTCAATGGCGCGGGCGTAACGACCGTCAAAGATCTACAAATGACAGCCGGGACCAACTGCATAACGTGCTTTCTGAGGCACGGAGGAAACTCGGTATGCAATGGGTGGTCACCTAAAACCGCAGACCAATCTAGGTAAGATCGACCCTCTTTAAAATATGAGTTGTCTTTTTAAGAAAAAGGCGCGTTTTATATTTATGTTTGTATTTTGAATCATCACTCGCGGTCAGTCATATCATATATAACCAGTGACGTAATATAAACTCCACGTCAATAAATACCGTGAAATCCCGGCTAAAAATACCTCGCCATGCTCATCCTGTGGGCGACTTTGAAATAGGTGGGCGAGTCTATCTGACTTCCCTATTAGGTGAGGTATGTCTGATGATGATGACGTACAGTGTCACGTATCTGGGATAATACAGGCTAGCCCGGTTTTATTAATTTCTTATCTTATATCTCAGTACGTATGTTTATCATCATAATCATTGTTCTAAAGTGCTCTATCTCAATTTATTTGAGGTCGGCGCAGTGTACAGTCTTCTTCTACACCACTCTATTACTCGTCATCTCATCAGACACCTCCTTTCTAGCCATATCATACTTCACACAGTCCATCGTTTCTTTGGTCTTCCTCTACTCTTATAGCCATCCACATTCATACTCACATCTTTTCAGTCAAAATGAGAAATAAATATCATGATGAAAATTTCAAAACTTATGCTTATAATTTTATCTTTATGCAAGTAATGAACGGGCCATGCATTCAATCGTGACTGTGCACCTCCTACTTAATGTGCACTAAATGAAAGATTTATTAATGTATCAGCATTTTTCTTTAGGTTACAATGCCAAGCCATTTGGACGAAAATTCTTCCAAGTTTTTATGTTCCTCTTTGTAATTGTAATCCTTCACATGAGACATTTAAGCTTGTCTTTTGATGTTTATTTAAAGCGTGTAAGGAATCTTACTAGTAGTTAGGCTTCTTTAATTAATTACGTAGGAATTTTTTTGCTAGTTTATGACCCCTCCCCCACCTAATTACAAAAAATAAGGTATGGTCGACCACCTCTCCCTAAATGATCTTACGTAATAAATGAATGGCGCCTTAGCCAAAGTACCAACATATTACATAGCCTTATACCTTGCAACATTTCCACCAACATAGCTTACTGTCACGCTATTCAACAAGAAGGTCGTTGGGCTAAATAGAATTCTCCGAAAAACAAAAAAGTTCTTTACAGCTAACTTACTCATTCATTCAAGACGGTGTACACTGTACAATAATAAACAAAAAATGACGAAACACACTGCGTCATCGTTTACGATCGTGAGTCATAGATACAATCATGCATGACGCGGTAATGACGAATGTTTCGGAAATATTAGCGAATGTGATCTAATATGCATGCAACTGGTAACGTTTCGTAGTTTTGTGTTGCTTTGGGTCATACTTTAACTTTTTAACCGCCATTGTCACATATACGTGACAAACAACCCGAATGTTTGACGACCCGAATGGCGCAGCGGTAGTGAGGCTGCCTTACGTTCTTAGGGTCCCGGGTTCGAATCCGGCACGCGCCTGCGTTTCTTCTCTGGCGGTCAAGCATGGCATGTTGGGGGCAGGTCAAGGTGACCAAAATAGGTACCTATTTCTATTTTAATATCACTAGCGGACATCACACGGTTTCACTCGCGTAGTTCCAGTTCTCGAGGAAGAGCGGTGATAAAATATAGTCTATGATACTCGCCGATAACGTAGCTATCCATTGCTGAATGAAATATTCAAATCAGTTCTGTAATCTGTAGTTTTTAAGTTTATTCGTTACCTACATACGAACATAAAATCTTTCCTCTTTATAGTAGTAGTATAGATATAGAGGAAATCAGACAGATGGGATCAGGAGGTCCTTTCTATGATCCAGTAATCTATGTCAACAAACGAAATTCGGCGTATCCCGGTGAAATTACTGTTTCGGAGAATCATTGTAAAGATGACTAATAACATTTGAGCGGAAAAGAACATAAATTGTATTGCTCTAGTAGCAGGAACCATAAAAAAATACGACTAGTTAGTAATCATAAAATAACATCAAACCTGTAATCCTTGAAGGGCTGGCTAGAAGTGTAACTAATAGTACACCTACATTTCGCGTGTTATGTTCAAGTCCCATGTGATACAGGGGCGAGCCTATTGCCATCAACCGGGCGCAAATCTCGACTCCGTGGCTGCTACTGAGAAATTCGTGATGGAAAAACTCAATAACACTTTGCCCTACCTTAGAATCGAACCCAGGACATCATGCTCACCAGTCGCGTTTACAACCACTGGACCAACGAGGCAGTCAAGTAACTAATCATACTGTTACTGTTGGCCTATGTCATGCAACTGCTGGACAAAGGGTTCTCCCCATGACCCCATATTCTTCGGGTATCATATCCAGGGTCAATGTGGACCACTGGTCGTTGGTTTTGTCCAGCTCATCCCGCCATCTCGTGCGAGGTCTACCGCGTCGCTTTCTGGCTGTGTCAGCGCCCACATCGTGGTTATTTTGGCCCACAGCTTGTCGGGCATACGGCAGACATGGCCAGCCCAGTCCCACTTTAACTTTGCGGCTTTTTGAGCAACGTCAGTAATTTGTGTTTTGGAGCGCAGTGTGGTGTTGCGTACATGGTCGGTAAGTTACGCCGTACATACTAATCATAATAATTACGTATTAATTCTTTCAATAACTATGATGATTTCGTAGTCACGTAGTTGACTTTCCCAACCACAGTGACGATGATTTGTTAGTGACGGTTTTTCCTGTCAAGAATTACTCATTAGCTCTAAACTGCTCAAACATAACTGGCGAAATCACCATCAGCCTAGCTTTATCCCAACTATGTTGGGTTCGGTGTCCAGTCTAACCGGATGCAGCTGAATACCAGTATTTTACATGGAGCGACTGCCTATCTGACTTCCACAACCCAGTAAAACTGGGTAATACGATACCACTTGCTAAGACTGGTTGTCTGACTTTTTGGGCCACTGACTACCTGTAACGACTGTCAAAGATGGGCAAATGATAGCTGGGACCAACAGCTTAATGTGCTTTTCGAGGCACGGAGGAGACTCGGTATGTAAGGGTGGTCCACAGACCTAGGCAATCACGGCTTAACCTAAAGATCGACCCGAGAGGCTGTTATTATTAATTTAGCCACCAGCTCCTCACATAACGTGCGAAATGTGGATGTAGTATTGATACACCTCTGTCTAACTCTCTGATGATTACAGGGGTGATGTTATTTAATTTCTTAGCAGCAGCATGGAGTTAAGAAGTTGTTGGTGTGACAACCCATTTGCTTCAGAAACTATGTATGTAAAGCCGTAAGGTCCTGCTACTGATCTCTCTCCGATCATCTCGGATTGCCGTCCCATCGTACTATGAGAGTGATTGCACCTGCGTCTACGCAAACAGGCGTGCACCATATATTCTGCGTACTAGCTTGTCTCTGACGACCGTTTCGAATCTTTGCTTTTAAAACCAGTCGTTGCTAGCCAAAATCTCAGAACTTTTAAATCGATTTTAATGGCAAATAACTTGTTTTAGTGCAACCTTGGCATAGTCTGGCATAACGAATTTTAAATCTTACGTTATACATATAATCGTACGATGTATAAAATCTCTTTGAACCAATAAATTAGTCCCTTTACCAACTTGGTTAGGATCTGCTTTGTGTCCAACTGTATTCAGCTGAACTGTGCAGTCAGCACCTGCCTGCCTTTTTTCAACTCTGTTGGGGTCGTCTTACAGTCCAACTGGATGCAGCTGAATACCAGTATTTTAAATGGAGCGACTGCCTATCTGAATTTCGCAATCTTACTGGATAACACGATACTCCTTGATAAAACCTTTGTCAAACGTTCTGGCTTCTGAAGTAAACGATGTACATGTAAACAGTAAAGTCTAAAAATAATCGGATGGCTTTAGGCAGTTATCAGGTTGCTGCCTGCTGTCATGCCGCAGTGCGGACGTTGTCGTCATGAGGCTTGATTAATTTACAATCAATGCATCCATCTCATTCGCAAAAACTATTAAAAAAAATTATTTCTTCGTCATGAGGAACTATTAGGCAAAATGATCTCCTTGTGATTCCAGCAGTTTAAAGTCTCTTTTAGACTGCTGTTTTTAGTCTCTCGAATCGATCTCGCATTAGATCCCGCTGCCACCCGACACAGGTGTGCGATAAAACCGGTGTAGTTTTAGACAGTAACCTCCGAATATTGAAACATCACTCAAAATAGGGGAGACGACAAAAAAATACTAATTAGTCCGTCAGGTAGATTATTAAAAACCATTTGACCCGTATTTTTTCTTTTGTTACGTAAATCAAAATTGACGAAGATACGACGCTTCTAATATTCCCAATACGTCACGCCTAGGTATAATTTTTAACTAGTTCTGACGTCACGAGCCCCCACTCCCGAGTTTTGATGCGTTTTATTTTTCTCAATATTCATTGATTTACAAAAAAAAAAAAAATACGTGTACATTATTTTTCAATAATCTAACTGACGGACTAAATAGATTTGTAATTTTTTGATACTGTCGTCATGCCTATACTTAGATAACATTTGAGCCTTGAGCAGCTCCTAAACTTTAAATTTCGTATTGCCAAACGTCACTTTTGAGTATCTTGCTACCTAAATTTTGAGTATTCGGGGGTAAGAGTCCGATAGATCCCTCCGCTCCCCCAGGGTGGAGGACATCCATTGAGGATTTTAACATCAAGAAATAAGGGTGTGGATGATGATGTATGAATGTATAGATTCGGAGGCCTTCATCATCACCATTCTCATGACCTTATCCCGAATAATACTCAAGACAATAATTTACTCTACCGAAAAGCTGTTTATTTTGCTGAGCGAAACCGCCAAAAGATTCAATTTAAACGAAGATCGTAATGTGGCAGAAATAGATTCAGCTGTTCATCATTCGCCGCGACTTGTTACAGTTTTTCATGGACGAGTTAAAATGAGACAACATCACGGCTGTAATCCTCGTAGGGTAGGCGGAGATGTACATTTAGCCCACCCACACTTTGCCTGTTATATTTGAATCCCATGTATGTAACAGACGAGCCTTTTATCCAAAAACACGCTAATCCCGGCTTCGGGACACTTACATTTTGTGCAACCTGGGAATCAAAACTCAGGCCCTCATGACTAGCAGTAAAGCTTGCGACCACAAGATCAACGAGGTGGTCGTCGGTCATATACTGAGGTACTTTGTGTTTTAGGGAAAGATTATTCAAGCTGTATGTCTCCAATCATAGTCGTCAGTTCGTCACCTCATGAGGGACCATCTTTCTAGCCATATCATCTTTCACACAGTTTTATCCATCGTTTCCATGTTCTTTCCTTACTTCGATATGCTCTAATACATAAAAATTCGAGGCACCAAGTCCATTCGGCACGCAAGTACTGTCACGAACCGCCACCATCGTTTCTGATACGTAGTGAGAGTAAACACTGTAAACAGTGACATTGTTTGAAATTTGAAAGTGTTGATTAATTATGGTACTTCTAGTAACCGTCGAGGTCTCCGTAATCGGTGGTAGCCATTTACGCGTTTACGTCATAGCAATAGGTTTTCGTACTACAAGTTACTGAAGTGTGGTTAACCATACAATCATTGTCATGAACCTAGCAACTGGTTTCTATAGGCACTATACTCTTGACCACATCCTCAACTACCCGTCATTTGTTCTAGACCAACTTCGGGAGTTCCCGTGACCCTTCGGCTATCTCCGTTGAATCCAAGATGGCGGATAGTGGACAATGAAGAATGTACGAGCATGTACATAATGTGTTGGAGTGATTCCAAGCTTTGTGCCAAGGTTATGATCATTGTTTTCTAGTTATGGGTGGATTTATTAGAAATGTTATTGTTCTTCGCACTAGTTTGATTTTTGTCGTTAGTAAAAATGGCTGTCTTCCTGTTATGTCTACAGCTCCCCGTGGCGAAAGGTAAAACTCTTTTCGACTTCCCTTTCTTCACGTGAATTTATAAAACCATGCAATCATGCCTGTGACCCCCGAAGGATTAGGCAAAAGTGTACTAATATATGTCTAGCCCTTGTAACCCAAGGACCAGCCAATTGCCAACAACCGGGCACGAATCCAGACTGATCCAGATCCAAACCCCAATAATTCTTGCCCAATATACGCAACAGAACTGTATTCCACAATTTCTAAATGGTTCTAAAACTAGTCCATAATTATCGTCGGTCAAAAATTATGAAAAGGAGTGGTTTTTGTCCGGAACTGGCTAAATCAAATAAAACTTTGGAATATTTGAAGGATTGTTTTCATTCTAGTAGTCTCACAGTTAAGTTTTATACGCCCCGTGCAAAAACTTGTTTTTTTCCGAACGTTCCAAATCAACAATGAAGATAACGTAAGTATGACCGACTATTTATGTACAAACATGGTAGTTCCCCGTTCACGCTGTGGCATCAATACAGTAAACATAGAGACATCACGCTTGCAATCCAGTAAGAGTTTGACAGAGGTGTTCCTAATAGTAAGTACACCCAAATTTCGCCAGTTAAAAAGTCCCTTGCAACAAGAAGCTAGCCTATTGCAATCATATAGGGCATAATTTCATATTTAGGGCTGACAAGTTCTTGATGTTATTTATTCAAAACTATCTTATGCCCGTGGGTTCCCCCGCGTGGAGATCGATAATTGTGCCGGGGTTCACACTGCCGGGATTAAAGTCCTGGTAGTTTTGCGTGAAAGAGTCACAAACATCCATTCATCCTCACAAACTTTCGCATTTATAATATTAGTAAGATAAACGTCATATTGTTACATATTTAAATAACAAAGTCAACATTGCAGGAAATGCATGACCGCCTATACAAACATAGAAGTTTCCTTTAAAAAGGAACAATCAGTTGGAACTTGAATGGCTGATCTCATTAGATCAACATTAAGCGTCGTTACAGACAGACATGGCATAGTGCACGTACACATTTCAAGTAACGAGGATAATTTAGAGGTGAGGGATATTTGAAGGGAATGTTTAATCCATCTTTTCTTTGGCTGGTAGACCAAAGAAAACATGGATGGATTGTGTGAAGAATGATATGAAAGAGAAAGTAGTAAATGATGCCGTGACGTCTGATAGGGGAGAATGGAATGTCCCACTGCTGGGACACAAGCCTAAGAGGAAAGGGCTGTATTCTACCTGTGCTGGCTCAGTGATTCTAGGACATGCCGGTTTCCTCACGATGTTTTCTTTCCTACACCGTTTTGTGAGCAGTGGTAAGGAAATAAGTAACACAAATACCTGCCTGGGTTTGAGACTGAACTACGGCAAATAACTCGGGTTCGTTAGCATTGCTTACAATTTTGTAACTCATACGGTACAAAATCGCAAGATACTAAGCTAGGATGACTTGCAAATTCACTTTTTATCTGACTCGAAGTTTTGGTCACAAAATATTCGAAGTTTGATTCCGTCCTTTGTACTAATCAATGATGAAAGTTCCCAAGATTATTGAGTACTGGGAAAGTTTCAAAGAAATCGTGCAAAAGCACTGAGTTGTATCATATTAGTCATCCAAGTACTGAAGTGGAAGTTGCACCAGATATTTCATCCTGAAGCGGCAACCTTGCATCATTTTATTCATTTATTCATAATAAAATATTATCGCAATATCGGTGTACTATGTACACCTCTGCCTAACCCTTCCGGAAATACAAGAATGATTTAATAAACCTTTTTTACTAACTTGGTTTTTACCAAAATATGGCGCCCAGTTGGGACTTGTGTTTTTACAATGGTCCCAGCTGCGGTGTTAAGACAATCTCATCCAATCGAGATTAAAACAATAAGATCTCAAAAGAGGAGAAAAAGAACAAACATTCATTGTTTAAAATATCTGATTGGTTACAGTGGCGATGACAAAGCCTCCTGCATACTATTTAAACAAAGAATGTTTACATTCTACATTGCAAACTCCGTTGTATGGAAAATCTGTCTAACCAATCGTGTTTTTGCTAGCCATTGTTGGAGTCGGCTTCCAGTGTAACCGGATGCAGCTCAATTGTGGAATTTTTCATGGAGCAACTGCCTAAATGACCGCCACAACCATTTAGTAAGACGTTGTTGTGTAGCAGACTTTCGTGTTCCTGACTACCCTCAACGACTGTCAAAGATCTACCAATGACAGGCGTATAATAATTACCCTACCACTGATGATTTCCTCATCACCCAAAAGGTTGACTGGTAAAAATATTCTATGGAATTAAGTCCGCCTCTGCACCCTGTGCTGCAATGTTTTTACAGTTGGGACATAGGCCTTTCTCTGTGTGAAAGGGAGCAGGTCTAGTAAGGGCAAGTGGATTTCTAGAGCACTGATTAAAATAGATAAAAGACAAGAGATAGAGATGATATTATCAGACAGGAGGACGCTACTGCTCTTAATAAAGTCATCAGTTTTTATCAGATGACATCTGTCGTTATCTATCAATAAAATTATTATTGAATTGGGGCTTTTTGATAAGATTACAAAATAACAAACACTGTACTTAGAAAACCAAACCCATAATTTTATAACAAGAAAAAATTCCGGAAGATTTAGAAAAAGATAGAGAGAGGCTAACGATAGTAACGCCATTTCGCCAGAAATGTTTAAGTCAAAGTTTAAGCCTGGGGGCGAGCGACCTAATTTATTCATCACCACTGTGCACTGCACTAAAAACGGTCCTAGAACCAAGATTCGAAGAGAAGGGACATCCACCTTCCCGCAAAGAGTCCAATGCTGTGGTTTATGACCCACTCAGAGTTCCCAGCAGTGGAAACTTATTAGCTGATTATGCTATCATTAAATAGGTGGCCCTATTTCATGACTGCCTATTATAAACCTGATTGCTAAGTACTTGAAACTAGCACGATTGCATGTCTCAGATACTTACGCAAAAATTGTTAGAAATTGCTCAAGCCGTTTCCGAGATATTAAGCAACATACAGACAGATAATAAACATTGAGTAGGATTACGTGGCGAATCGCCATTGAATGTAAACTACAGAAATAATACATTTTCATTGTGTAATTGGTTGATGAGTAAATATTTATTTTGTGTAAGGTTTTGTGTTGCAAGTAGTACCAATATCCGAGTTCCTATCATTATAATGTTTGGGTATTCTTGACAGTTAGCACCGTACATGCTATAACATGGCGGAACGTTTCGCTTTTGTAAGCAGGTTGTGGGCCCTGTGGAGGTCAGATAAGCAGTAGCTCCATGTACGGTCGAACAAGCTATTTGGTTTAAATTTTACAATGTAGGTAATTTATGGGTTAAAATGTAAACTAAATAGCTTGTTCGACCGTACTACCGAGGAGTAACTTAGGCTACTTTTTTTTTTGAAAATGAATTAACGTTCCGTGCAAAAAAACGAAAACCGTTGAAATTGTTAACAATATCTGATCAAATTGGGAACTAATTCTGGTTCCTATTAGTGTTAAAAATGCGAAAGTATGTGAGTATGGATGTTCGTTGCCCTTTTGATCACGCAAAAATAACCGAACGAATTTGGGCATACAGATACTTAGTAACCTAGATTAACAGATAGCAGTGGCGCAGGCTCCTAACAACTCCATTCCCACCGGCTTACCTTCAGAAGTTCAGAACACAACCCCTCTCTACCTACCGTAATTGAAAAATTGCACAATCACTACTTCTTACAAGCATCACCAAACGCCTACTCGCATTTAATAAAAAAAAATACCCTTCAATAACATTTTGCTATAAAATAACCCGCAGGCGCTATCGGCTTTTTGGCAGCTTAATTTCTAAGCAAAATAAACGTCATGACGTCACTAGCCAGCCCGCCATAGTATGGCTCTGGTAAGCCGAAGCAAACCGAGTTATTCACAGAGAAAGTAATAGAAAATGCGTGCGCGTGAGCGAGATGGAAAGAAATCGTTATCGCTCGTTGAATTTCGTAAAGAATCGGACATCATTCATGCTGAATGACATTATTTTGTGCAGTAAACCGAATTTTATCGAGTTACGACAGGGGCAGAAAAAGAAAGTATGATAGGGGAAGAACGAGATAGTATTAGTAAGGGTGGATTTCGTATTTGGTTATTTATTTGGATGTTTATTTTGTTGTTCACTTTTATTTTTCAACTATGGTACCTCTGCATTTTTTTTTTGTCATGGTTGCCAATTTCATTATTTTTGGGGTCGCTGATAATGAAAATTAGGTCAAAATGAAAATCCAAAATGACATTTTTTGGTTGTTTCTTCATGGGTGTTGTTTTCGTGGTATTTGAGGCCGCTGATAATGAAAATCTAAGATGGCACCGATGAAAAATTTCAGTTTTTTCTTCATGGGTGTCGTTTTCGTAGTTTTTGGGGTCGCTGATAATAAATAAGAGGTCAAAATGAAAATCAAAGATGGCGCCGACGAAAAATTTCGGTTTTCTCTTCATGGGTGTCGTTTTCGTGGTTCTTGGGGTCGCTGATAATGAAAATGAGGTCAAAATGAAAATCCAAGATGGCGCCGATGAAAAATTTCAGTTTTTTCTTCATGGGTGTCGTTTTCGTGGTTTTTGGGGTCGCTGATAATGAAAAAGAGGTCAAAATGAAAATCCAAGATGGCGCCAACGATAAATTTCGGTTTTTTCTTCATGGGTGTCGTTTTCGAGGTTTTTGGGGTCGCTGATAATGAAAATGAGATCAAAATGAAAATCTAAGATGGCGCCGATGAAAAATTACAGTTTTTTCTTCATGGGTGTCGTTTTCGTGGTTTTTGGGGTCGCTGATGATAAAAAAGAGGTCAAAATGAAAATCAAAGATGGCGCCGACGAAAAATTTCGGTTTTTTCTTCATGGGTGTCGTTTTCGTGGTTTTTGGGGTCGCTGATAATGAAAATGAGGTCAAAACAAACATCAAAAAGTCAAGTCAAAAAAAAAATCATTCTAATTTTTTTTCTCGGCTTACCCTGACTCTTTTTTCACCCTTCGCCACTGACAGATAGGATACTTTTTATCCCGGTAATATGATCCCAGGGGACAATAGGCATGACGACAGTATCAACAAATTACAAATCCATTTATTCCGTCAGTTAAGAGTATTGAAAAATATTGGACACGTCATATTTTTTGTTTTTGTAAATCAATGAATATTGACTAAGATAAAACGCATTGGAACTCGGTAGTGGGGACTCGCTTGACGTCAGAACTCACTAAAAATTATAGGTACCACGGCGTGACTTATTGGGAAATTTAAAAGCGTCGTATCTTCGTCAATTTTGGTTTATGTAACAAAAGAAAAAATACGGGTCAAATTGGTATTTATCGATTATCTAACTGAAGGACAATTTTACTTTTCTGTTGTCGTTTACCCTCCACGAGGGTGAAGCCGCGGACAAAAGCTAGTAATTTATAATGAGTTCATGCAAACGAAACGCGGAGCACAGCAAGTACGAAATAAACATTATAAGATTAATAGATGATAGATTTAACCTACATTATTTCGTTCTAAGGACAAAGACCTCAAAGTCCACTCAGCGATGATTCATTGAAAACTTAATGATATTTTTTGTTGTGTCATGTAAAAATCGTAAACAATGGTGAAAACTTGATGAAACAGCTAGTATGAATGATAATAACAACGCCACATCACGCTTGTGCTCTCTGAACTGTAGGCAGAAGTGTATTGTACACTCATAGGTACATATTTCGCCAATTAAATAATAATCAATAACACTAATAAGCATCATTGTTTCCCAAGTATACGATTATTGAGGTCGGCTTCCCGTCTAACTGGATGCAGCATCTTGAATGGAGTGACTGCCTATCTGACTAGCAGAACCCAGTCACTGGGCCAACTAAGCTGCTAAGTGAACAGTAAACAACTAGTTAGACTGGTTGTCAGCCTAGGCTTTCAGGCCACTGACTACCCGTAACGACTGAGATCTACAAATTACAGCTGGGATCAATGGAACATAATTCAAACTACCCGAATCGTCCCGAATGATGGCCTTTTGCGTGACACATGGTCGGTACCATGTGTCACGCAAAAGGCCACCCCTCGACCCATTCGTCAAAGTTGACTCACGCCTGGCCAATCAGCTGATTTTATTGTTTACTTGAACTCCTAATACAATTTGTTTAATAACATGTAGAAGTGGTACGTTTCCTCATATCACTGCGTTCAAGGTTACCACGGGCCACGTGACTGAGTTGCTGATGAGAAACCTTGTGTGGAAACAATAAGGTTCATAATGGCGTGCTTGGAAGGAGTTATGTTAGGCGCAATACATGTGATAAATGCTAATTTACGTTCATTATTGCTTTGGTTTTGTACGCAATAGGTGTAGGGTAAATGATAAAAAACAAAGTAGGTAATTGAGTACCTAGTCCGTCAGTTAGATTTACGGTCAAATATTTTTAAAATCAAAAAATATTCAAACCGATTTTTTTTTGTTACGTTAATACAAAAATTGACGAAATACCTACGACGCTTTAAAAATTCTCAATACATCACGCCGCGCCCCGTGTTATTATATTTAGTGCGTTCTAACGTCACGAGCCTTACAAAAAGAAAAATTATGTGTCCATTATTTTCCAATAAATACCTACTCTAACTGATGGACTAAATAGATTTGCAATTTATTGATGGTGGAAACTAGCATATTATAGGGCAATATGTAAAAATTTACCCTAAAAGAAATACGGTCAGTTTCCAGTTTAACCTGAAGATTGACTTGATTGAATATTTAGCTGCACTACTTGTAGGTAGTTACTAATAAAAACATTATCAGTAGGTATTTTAAATGAAGGCGCTGTTATAGTGACCTTAGCAAGCCCAGGTCAACATTGATAGTATTGACCTGCGTATTTTCTGTTGGAAATCATAGCAGTGGCCGCCGAGGTGTATTTTAACACGCTTTTAATAGCTGCACGGTTCACCTGTAACTGACTATGTAAAGAGGCTCCTATTTCTGTTTGCAGGGTTTAAAGCAGTGGTTCCCAAGCCATGGCCCGCGGACCACAAGAGGTCCACAGGGGCCTCGAAATGGTCAGCAAGAGGTTAAAATGTTACACGTGCTCTTTAAATTGCACAGAGGATGCAAGTTCAACCCAACCTAATTGGACCTATCAGAGGCGACGTGCTATTTTTTTTGTTGAAAATCTACTGTCTTGTTATTATTTTCGTAGGAATGATTGCTAAATTGTTCGAGCTCACTTCGATCGCTTTTTAAATCTTTTACATTTTAGGTAATTCTATAGGGTTTCATTACATTTTACAATTTTTGCATCAAGTGAGTTAAATTATTTATCTCCTAGAAATAATCGTGTTGGTGTCCATGGGTTTATCTTGAACCTTATGGCCCCTGCTAACAATAAAGACACCAAAGTTTGACGACCCTAATGGCTCAGGCGGTAGTGAAGCTGCCGTACGTTCTTTGGGTCCCCGGTAATCCCGGTACGGGCAAATGTTTGTGTGATGAGCATGGACATTTGTTTCCGAGTCATGGATGTTAATATGTACATAATAAGTATGTACAAAAAGTGTCTATGTAGGATATCAACTATCTGGTGTCCACGACACAAGCCTCGTTGCTTAGTGTGGCCCAAGATGGCGTTGTGTGTAATGTCCAACGATATTTATTTATTTATTATTTATAAAGTGGTCCCTGATCCTAGAAAAGTTGAGAGCCACTGGTTTAATGCAACCTAACGCGAAGGAGATGCCGGGGTCTTAGTTTGTGCGCTTCGCCCGCTCATAGACCCCCGCCATCCCATTCAAACTTAGGTTAGGTTTACACCGAGTCGGGATGCCACAATTCCCGAGATCACTTCGCTCGCTCTTGCTTCCTACTTTCCCACACTGCCAGCTAACGAGCGAGCTGGGCGATGCATCGTTTCACTTCTTTACATACTTACTTTGGTTCACCACCGCGAACTACCGAAAGAGCCAAAACGAAGTATGGAAAGAGGCTCGTCCGGCTCGCTCTCTAGCTGGCGGTTTGGGCCTGCACTTCACATGCTGACGACGACTTCAATATTTATGGTTATTATTATCGTTGTCAGGTATCTGATAAGGAAGATAGGAGGGGTCTAAAAAGGCCCGTCGGATGCGATAGTAACCTTGCATGCCTATCTCACACAACGGTTATTTCTGCTATCTGCTGAACCTTGATTAAAAATATCATCGAGGATTTTAAAACTTTTATCAAATTGCAATTTAAAATTATCTCTTTACATTCTAGAAATCTAATCTAGCTAGGTAAGGAGCTAGATTAGCAGACACAAATGTCGGACCATTTCTTTTGATAAATATTTTTAATTTAATTTAACGAAAATGGGGGTAGGAAGTACTGGATTTGTTTAGTGTTTTATATGGAGCGACTTGCTACCAACCATATTTTTGTGTGTTTTGTCCTGTTGGGCTTATAGGTTAATGCTTTTTCTTTCTTCTTTCTATCTGACCTCAACAACCCAGTTAGTACTGGTTATTACGACAACCCCATGGTAAGACTGCTTCTCTGGTTGTCCGGGTATCGGGCCACTGACTACCAGCAACGACTGCCAAAGATCTACAAATGACAGCCGGGAAAAACGGCTTAGCGTGCTTTCGAAGGCACGGATAAAACTCGGTATGTAATGGGTCCCATCCACAAACCAACCTAGGCAAGCGCGGCTTAACCTGAAGATTGGGGCCTCAGTGCGAGTTGTTGAATAAGTTTACTTTCATGTTTAGTCAAAACCATATTGCCTAGCAAGTAAAACATATCCTTATCAGCAAGTAAATTGCTTTACCCCTCTTATCTATTGGACAAATGATGAAATGACGTACATTCAACTAACCACACGTCAGTAACCAGACACCTGACCAAGGAAAACCATCCTTATTGGCTAAGAAATAAAGGTGCTCTCAAACTGCTACCTGTGGTTGACCATGTTTATGACTTATTTGAGGAAAAGTGTTCTCTAAATATTTGTAGGAAGTTTTAGGTATGCCATGTTGAAAACCCATAGATGTTATTTAGTTACATGGCGTTTCTCACTTAGACAAGGATGCCTAAGTAACTGAAGCAGAAGGCGTCAGATGCAGTTGATGAAAATCACAGCTGAGATGTTTTTTTTTTTAAGTTACAGCACCATGCTGAGATAGGAGCCTTTTGGTCTCGTACAGGACAAATTTTGATTGTATTTTTTTTTTGATTAGGTATATTATTTTTCTCACTATGTTTTCTTTTTATTAGTTTTATGTTATTTTTGTGTTTTGTCCTGTCAGGCTAATAAATACTTTATCTTTCATTCTTCTTTCAGTCAACTAGTCTAAGTTACCAACATGTGTGTATGAACGGTGACAAAACCAAAAGAGTATGTTAGGAACTTAGCAGATGACGTTCTGCCTGCCCTCATCAAAACAAGGCGTTAACTTAAAAAAAAGTAGTTTACTAAATGAAATTTCAGTAAAATTGTACCTAAATAATCCCATAATATACAATTCCAACAGGGACCTATTTTGTTTCCTGAAAATTTTGATAACAATCCTTAGGCTTTTTTGTGTTAGCAATTTTGCAAGGTTTTCCTCCAAAACTGTTGTTTTTAAACCTCTTCCAATATCATAATCCAGTGCCGGCACCAAATTTATTCGTTAGTAATCAGCGATCGAAAGTTTTAAGCTGAATCACTGTCTCTCAAGATACAGGTTACCTAGTTTGAGAGGCAGGGTTTTCCATATTGTGTGCAGATCTCAGTGCTTAGATTGTACTGCATTGTGTTACTACTAACGCTCATCTAAATTTTGTTTATATTTATAAAACATGTTAAATCTGTATTTTGGAAAATAAAGTTATTTATTATTATTTCCAGAACTTTCTTATTTATTCAACTTTCCTAGATCGGTATTGATGTGTCATTTCACTTACTTACATATGGTATCATTTTTTACCTTTGTACATTCAATTGAAGACGTTTATCTTGTTATCTTATTTGCCAGTCAATACAGATAGCAAGAATTAGTTAGTCAATAGATAGCTTGCAGTTTGATGATGCAATTCTATTTACTATTAGCAAACATCTGTTGTGATTTTTTGTTATGTGTTGCAGGCTGATTTACAAACTTACTAATACTCTAAACTCAAAGCATTTCCTTATTATTTATACAAAGAGCTAAAATATCTATGTAAGTTTGTATTTACAGGATAATTTTAAGAACTGCTGATCTGATTCTGAAAGTTCTTTCAATAATGGGTAGCTTAATTATTAACAAAGTGTCATAGTCTATGTTCTATTTACGACTAAGGCGAGCAAACTATGGACTTGTTAGAGGCACTTTTGAAAATTCAAAAATGTGAATTTAAAGCTACAGTCCAGCTACAGACATAAATAACATAAATTATGGAAAGTAATGAAGTTGTTCTAAAGACAAAAAAGCATTGTCATTTTATTGCAGGTAGGTTAAAGTCCTGCCTTACATGGCTTACAGATTCTGATAATTTTATTATAATAGTAAGGTAGTAATCAAGTTTGTTAGTGTTTCACCACTAATGATGACAATTTCTATTATACCTAAATTGAAACTTCTTGACAAACAAGATATGTATTTGTCTATGCATATTCTATCCAATACATCTTTTTAATTCCACCTTTTAGTGGTAAAGTTGACTAAAGAATTTCCTTACAATAAATAACACACTGCAGTGTTTTGATCAAATTGTTAAGTTGTTACAGTGGACATCTTTTGTCAGAAAAGTTATTTATGTAGGTACCTTTGCTTGAATCTTTCAAACTTTTAGCCAAACTACAGATAAACTAAAATTCGGATGGCAACTCCAATGGAATTATACTTTTAGCTGTAATTCGGCTAAGAAACTGAAAAACCACTCACCCTTTTAGCCGGTAAACTTTTTCTTAGTTGTTTCTTCCTCTCATCGATTAGGAGGCCAGTCTTCACCTCACCAGGATCCACACGAGCAACGTCCACATTCTCACACACAGTCACGTCCTTCACATTTGCACAATCCACTTCATCCTCACTGTGCTCCGCGTACAAGCTATCATCGGCCAAATTACAGACACTTTTAGAAAGGGAACCAGCGAGATTGAACGAGTAGTTCCCACATCCCGAGTCACTCATATCTGAGTCACTATCATAGTCTTCAGAGTCGCTGGTCTCACCGAAGACATCGTTGGATGTATAGCAACTGTCAGGAGAGTCTTCGAAGACAATGAAAGAGTCTTCTGATTCGCAGTCTGAAGTTCTGCGTAGCTTCGGACAGTCGTTAAAGACGATTTGGAAGGAATCTTCGTTTTCAGTGACAGAACTGGGAAGGAAACGACCAGATACTTCATCGAAATATTCCTTTTCGGATGCAGTGATGTATTTATCTAAGCAAGCTTTGTCTGGTTTTGTGGCTGCTTTAAAGTATTTTTCCAAGCAGCTTAACGATGGTGAGTTTTCAACACTGGATGTGTCTTCAATAGCAATCTCATTGGCAAACTGTAAGTCATCTTGAATATTCTTCCTCATTTTAGACTTCATGCGTTTCCCGCAGGTACGGTTTCGGTTCTTAAACCTCTTGTCCTTTACTTTCGTTTTCGGCTTATGTGGTTCCGGTACCACAACAGGTTCAGGTAGTTCCGGTACCACAATAGGTTCAGGTAGTTCCGGTACCAGAATAGGTTCAGGTAGTTCCTGTACAGTTGGTTCAGCTTCAATAGCTTTAGGTTTCTTCTTTCTGTTTTGCAGCAATGCCTTTAATTTACTAAGTTTATCTTCACAAGTTGCGACCACTTCAGGCTTCATATCACATACTAGTTTATTTTCATTGGTAGTTTCAATTTCAGGTACATTATTAACAATTTCTGTTGTCTCACAGACCGCAGGAGGCTCTGGGACAGTTGGAGGGATTTTTGCAAACTCTGTTTTGACCTTAGGGCCATCAATTTCATGGAAAAAATGGTCATGGAAGCATACAGGGCTGGAAAACTCAATAAAGGAATCACTAGCAATGGTCTCAAAGTCTTCAGGAGCAAAGGCATCTTCGAAACTGTCTTCAACGGAACTTGCCTCTACGAAAACCCTCTTTGGACGTCTCCGAGCCCTGAAGTTACATGGGACGGGCTTGCTACCGAGCAGTAGACGGACCTGTTCGATTTTATTTTGACAATGAGCCGCCGCCTTTTTAACGTCGGTCATTTCTGAAGCCAGAAGCTCACTAGACATATCATGCAAACGATTTTCATCCTGTAAAATTTTATTTTCATCCAAATGTTTGGCGCCATGCCACATCGACTGTACCGCCATCTGGCGGCCCGCCTCAGCGGCAAAATCACTCTGCTTCCGCTTGCTAAACATTGCACTGGTAATCACATTCATTACACCAGAAAAAAAACTTGCAATGCCTGATAATGGGGAATAATCAGGACCAATATCCATATCTTCGTCTGTTTTCACATCAATATTATTGTTTAATTTGGATTTAGGCGCCATTTTTTCCTCAGTGATGATCGTGTCCGCCAAATTTTTCATCAAAGGATCCGGAATGAAATGAAGGTTTTTCAGAAAAAGGTCGTCACCAAACGAGGTTCTCATTTCCTTTTTGGTTTCTGTACTGTAGTTGGCGATGGAATAATGTGTAGGTTTAAAAACGGCGCGAGCGTCGGCCCGATTTGTAGCAAAATTCATTTTTAATTTTTTTATACTATTTCTATACACTTGTAAACTAGATCACAGTTAGGACATTTTCACTCACGCACACATTGTAGGGACTCGAAAATCTTTAACAATGTCTGGAGAAGGCCTATGAACGAATCTGCAACACTTTATAAAGTTCTGATATGACTGCAAAGGAAAATCTCTCGGGGAAATCCTGACACTCTCGCGGAAGGAAATCGCGTCGTTTTTACACACTGATGTAGATTTATCTTCGCAAATCAACACGTCTGTGTTCGAAAAAGTAGTTGTGCACTTGTTTTTGTTGGAATAATCGTTTTTAAGCTCCATTATGACGAATATAACTTGTGATACACGTCTCTATAGTTCAGCCATTTTGTGAAAAATATGGGAATGACAGATAAAGTAATGGTTTTGTTGTCTTTGCCGTTCTAGTGATGCGAAAGCATGACCATTAAATCGAAATGCTTCAAATCGATTCAAAGTAAATAGAATCGAGACGAAAAAAACTCGTTTTTATTTTTTCGCTTCGAAAATGAAAGGTAACTTTTCATATCGTATAATATTTTGCCTCTCATTAGTTTTCTCCACCTATCTTACTTAGTGATATTAAGCTAGCCCCAACTGTTATACCTATTCCCAATGAGCCGTGAACCAAAAATACTACAAAGTTCTGACTTGTAGTCATGACCCACATTCAGAACGATCTCATAAAAGATGGCACGAAAAGCTAAACAAAACCAACGACCAAGGCCAAATTTTAATGTGAACCTCAACCAGCCCTAGATCGAAAGTTATAAAAAAAGGATTTCATTCAACAGTTGGATGAGAATCAGTGCCAATTTGTGGAATGTTAGTTTTTATAAAGTTTGATAAAGTCTAGTCGTTGTTCAATATTATTCTATTTTAAGGCCATGCGCTAATTTAACCCGGGAAAGTATGATACAGAGCAGCAAATAACGAAATAACATAAAACTCCTTACGATGAACTTAATGAATTAGAACGATAGCTGTCTGCACTGTCAATACTATTAATCGGAAAAATTATCACTCGATTTTTCAAATCGATTGCAAAGATAATGAAACAAAGACTGTCTGGGAAGTCCTTGAACATTTTCTGATGCAATAGTAGGTTTTCCATGACGCATGTTCCGTTCTCGTTGATTCTAAAAAAAAATATGATTGGTTAATCACTACGAAAACAAATGCTCGTATTGGTCACTATTAGACATTGACCTGTGATTGGCTATTTATTTTTTTAATTTCGCAGAACTAGTGAGGGAATAGAGATTGTACAAAACCAGAATGTCCGACGATTCTACAATTTTCTCGAAGTTACCAGAACAAAATAAAGAACACAGTTTGAAAATAAAAAAATGGCCTTGTTATGGCACGGTTATGGCTGATGCTCCATATAAATTATGATACACCTAGGACCTTTATGAACTTGGAGGGTTGTATTGTTGATGTTGATGATTGTAACTACTTATTTATTTATTTATTGTCTGACAGTCGCGAATCATATTTTCATCAACATACAACCTGGCACTGGCACAGAATAGATGGCACTGCACTGGCACTGGCCAGCAAATTGCAAAAAATGTAAGTAAGAAAATTTCGCGGGCTACCATGGAGTGCCTGAAGCATCCACCTTGAACAATGAAAGTTGTTTTTATTTTATGTTTTAAATTATGCTAAGATAGATTAGGATGTTTATGAGTCTACCTGCCCTTATGAAGACACTGGAGTTAGGAGCTCAATAGATCGAAGAGAATGTTGAAACTGTACCTACAATTTTTTTTTAATCTATCATTTTTTTCATGTTTTATCAATACATCATCTTAGTGCGTGCCAAGTTCAAAGTTCAACATCGAAATCAAAAAATAACACCAGACAGGTATAGCTACTAAAGACACTTTCTTTGTTCATCTACTTATTCTACAGTATAAGTAGGCACAATACACTGAACAATAAACTGTAGCTGAAGATGTACGTGCACCTGTATTTGAGGCATTTTTCTCGGGCTGTGTCTCGGGTGATTTTTAGGGAGGTATCTCCCTATTGGTTATCTTGACCGGGTGGGGTGTCTCAGCACAGGGGTATTTTATTTTTGTGTTTAGATTACATTATTTTGATGAGTATTGTCCTTTGTAATTGTATTTATGTACTAACAATAGTTTACCTAGTTGTCCCAAAATACATAAATGTATTTGAATTTGAAAATTTGAATTTAAATAAAAAAAAGAAAACACGTAATCACGTAAATTTCATATTTTTATTTCACATTTACAAATCACAGCTATACTTACGCACTTAAGTATATAGCAATAGTAAAACATGACCCCTGTAAATTTTTATATAGCAACTTATTTCTACGCTTAAATACTCTTTGCTCTTTCACTTTTATCAGGCGTTCAGTTGTCTTTGATAATTGTGGCATTTGCTAGGATGACGAACCTAGAGTTACGTGACACGTCCGTCGTGGATTGGTTAAATGTCCGTTGTTCAATATGGCTCCGTTGGCGCGGATTGCGTCTTGTCGCGCGTCTCGCTCTTAACAATATATGATAATATGAGACTGAATATAAAATTACGTTAATATTAACAAATTAGTATTTGGAGATTAGAGGTAACAACTGGTAACAGATTCTAGATTTATTTCGAAAATGGCGACATTGAGAAAATGAGACCAATGTTTTCGGGTTTTGCTTACACACTAAACCTCCCTAGAGCTCAATAATATTATTGGATACAATGATTGGATACCTAAACTACCTACCTATATTCCTATGTATTATACATACACGCTTAGATTAAATTAAGTATGTTTTATGCTATTGCTTGGTGTCATACATACAATATGAAGTGATACCAGTATCTTTGGCGTTACTTAGTTTCGATCTTGCCACATGCCAAAAGATCCTTGAACACCTATTACCTAGCCTGACTGTTAACTTTGGTCTAGTGTTTTTCAAAGTTTCCCTATTCTCTTGATAATTTAGCTTTCTACGAAAATAACAATATGAAACGTGTAAAAAGACCCATAACGAAGCCATGGATGTTGAGGATGATTTGTTCTCCCAGTTTTTCCTCTACCCATAACTTCCAGCACCTTCGATCCAAGGCTAAACTGCTCATTAAAAGTCTATCATAAGTTCTAAAGGTCTATATCGCCAATTTCCTCTGCCCTAGCTTGATTGATGGGTGGTATACTCTTCAGAGTGCTGTCCAGCAATTCCACTGAGGACGTGAAGATGTGGGTGTTGCTGTACAGTGTCCAGAGCAGCAGGGCGAAGAATATCAGCTTGATGAGGCGGTCGGCGAAGTAACGGCTGGAAGAAATGAATAAGGGATTAGTTATATATTTTTTATTGCAAAGAAGAATGTCTATGGACTTTCTTGCCTGTTCCTCTCCCAATAGATCTATGTTTATGAACAGGCCACTAACTTCAACTTTCTGACTAGCTGCTATATTTCTTGGAAATTAAAAAGTTTGTTACAAGTCCCAAGGCGACTGCTGATCATGAGACCTTACTTTAAATTCTCGTACCAGCTCGAGTCCTGAACAAAGATCCGGAAATATTTGAAAGTCGTCGGGTAATCAGGATTCTGAAATCTGACAATCAGTCTTAACACCCTTGGTTCTTACCAATTGGTTGTCAGATCAGTATCGCGTTACCCAGTGACTGAATTGTGGAGATCAGATAGGCAGTCGCTCCATGTAAAATACTGGTATTAGCTGCATCCAGTTATAATGCCAACCCTAATATTGGGGAAAGCCTAGCAGATGATGATGACAGAAGAAAACCGTTGCGGTGACACCAAATAAATTGGGATAAGGGGGGTATCATGATAACTTACATCTTATGCAGCTTCCTAGCTCTTGGCAGATTAGCAGGATCCTCCTTACAGCAGAACTGCCTGGTCCCCAGCACATAATTCTTCAGATACTCTTCAGGGTCCAGCTCGGAGGGATCCGTGTAGAAGGTCTGGTTGTCGGCAGCCGTGATCCTGGTCCGAAGACTCTTGTAGTGGTCATTGCGGAAGTCCCATTCTTTGGTGGTATAGTACTGCAGGACGTTGAGACCGTGGCTGATGCGCTTCTGAAGATTTATCATACTGAGGAAAAGATCTTGGTTATTATTTTATGCAACGACAGCACTCTCGCAAAAGACTCCAACTTACAAAAGTGAAAAGCCGTTTATTCAAATGAGGCTTATAATCAGCACTTTATGAACGCCGAAGTTTACAAAGGACAGTTTCCCAAAACGCCAGCCATATTTAAGAATTTGATGTTAGTTCTTCATTTATGTCATAGATCGCGCTCTAATATTACCTCCTTTTTGTTTAATGTTGCTGTAGTATTTACTGGAGTGCCGTTTTATAGTGCCCTATAACGTAACTTACAAAGTCTTCTTCCCCAGTAGAAACAGCAGAGCGTCGACCAAGTAAGCCGGCACAATATGGCTGAGGAACATATCCACTTGGTGCGTGATCTTGTACGATTTGATGGAGCCGCCAGGGTACCACAGCGCGACGGAGTAGGGGTTCTCGTTCACCCATTTCTCTCCTGAAAAGAAAACCATCATATGTAAAGAAACATAACAACAACACATTTAATTCAGGACCGACCAAGCAGACCCACCGCGGTGGGTCTCCGAATACTGATGTGTGTCCCAAGACAGTAAGTTCAAGCCGTATCGGTCCATCAACACTCGTGTTCGGTCTGTCTCGGAAAACACGTTCAGCCGTTGGTCCCGGCTGTCATTCGAAGATATTTGACAGTCGAAGAAGCTCGTAAGTCGGTTTTGCTAAAGCGGCTACCTATCTTGTAACCCAACTAGTGGGTTGTGATTTGTTAGGCAGTTGCTCTATGTATTGTATTGTATTGTACAACGGGCTGCTGTCCGCAACTCCACGTCAAAGCGCGAAAGTTGCTCTATGTAATATACTGGCATCTTGGTTGTCTTACGGAAATCCTCTTTCTATTTCTGATTGTCTCATGCAGGAAAACTCGGTGCAAAGGTGTCATCATTACATTTTGGCTAACTAACATTAAATCGCGTAGATAACGGGCAAACCTCTTCATGCACATCCTATATGCTCAGTGGACGGTCGACTTGGCTCATTTGCTTAACTTACCTAATCGTATAATTTCAGCCCATGTCAAGTTTATAACGCCAGACAACGTAAGGTTGTATACGTGCGTGTCTTTAGGCCTGAAAAAAAAACAATAAGTACCATGTTAAGATTATAGACACATTTTTTTTTCTCATACATGCTTGGTAATTTGAGCATTATTTTGACAACCTTCTCCAATATAAATCGAAATTGCTGTACTGGCCAGATACATGCGACCAGCGGCCGACAAAAGTATACCTTGAAATTATCGCACTGTGTCGGGGTTCTTTTTTTAAATTTATTAAGTATTGGGTTTCGACAAAAAGGCAACTCAAAACAGTTCCAACACAATGTTTGGCTTCCATTTGGCTCTGAGCGACAAACAAAGTCATATAGAAGTCTACCATTTCTGAATCACGTTCAAGTTGACTGCCCTGACATATTATTTATTCTATAATTATGTTATTATGTGTCCGGCAATGTGGCAAGATAGTCCTTTATCACTAGTAGGGAGCAAAATAAATGCATACATCTTTTTACTCACTTGTCCTGCGCAGTAACGTAAGCAATCAGGATACACGCATTGGCCACCACGTCCACTGATATAGCGTCAGCTTTGTAGGAAGGCTCGCAGTGCATGGTGCGAATAACACCTGCATGGATAGATTATCATTGAACTTAGGTCCATGTTCACCGAATAGATAACGGTCTGATGATCTAAGAACAGCTGTTTAAGGGACATGTTCCCCTACAAAAATGTATTTTACACAGCTTTGGTCAACATGGACCTTAGTCTCAAGAGTGAATGTTCAAGGTTAACCAGCTGAGGCTGGTCCGTCATGTTTGACTATCTACTTATACATGTTGAGTTCCCTCCGTGCTTCGGAAAGCACAAAAAGCCACTGGTCCCGTTTGTCATTTGTAGATCTTTGACAATAGAAACTGGTATAGTTGTCCAATTTTCAGGCTTCTGCTTAGTCTGACCGTTGCCCAGTAAGGTACTGGGCTGTAGATATAATATTAGGCAGTCGCTTTTACGTGATATTTTATGATGATGTTGGAGCGATGGCTCAAAGCTGCGTTTAAAACCGATAATGACGTAACGTGATTCTTGTTATCTTCGAAGCATTTGGCAGAATTCTATCTATAGTACCTACACCCACATTTAGCTACGTTTTAGTTGCATGAAGTAAGAGTGAGTCAATTGCCATCATCAACACCAGTCTACAGCAGTCTACTGCTGGATATAAGACATGGATAAGATAAGCCTCTCCAACTGCACGCCACTTTGACTTAGCTCTAACTCTCTTTTAGCTATTGTCCTCAACTTGGCGCAAATACAGATTTCGGGTTGCTGCTGAAAAAGTACCAAATAATGATGCTTTCTTCAACTTTACTCTTGATGACCATAAATACTTTAAGAATAAAATAACAAACTTACCTTTTCCACACCCAATGACTAAACCCGTCGGTCCGTTCAGATTGTCCACCCAACCAGGAATGGGTTCCTTCCATGCTGCAGTCACTACAAGTACAAAGGTTTCTTAGTAAGAACAACAATGGACCATCATCATCATCAGCTTATAGCAGTGTTATGCTGGACGCTTTACCTGCCTGAGGGCGTCCTGCCTATAGTTTGTCCATTCGTGTTCTTCATTCATGAATACGTCTACCACAACCGTCAGCGGTTCTACGGTTCATAAGGCTAGCCCAATTCCCCCTACAGCTTGTTTATTTTCTGAGCTATGCCACTGCTCCATACGGGCCCCCAATCTTAGCTTCGCTTTGTACACAAGTATCGGAATTTACCACTGCGTCACACGACCATGGTTTGAACGAACGCGTGTCTGGCAAACAAATGAATCGCTTCATACAAAATGCGCGCACGTCACTTGTTTCCGTGGCGTGAGTAGTGAGTGCCGTCTTTCGCTCCGCAAGTTTCGTCTTGGTGACTCTTCATCACGAAAACTCTTTCACTCGTTTTCTTAGTAGTCGCTGTCGCAACACGCGTACAGCTCATGGCCAAGCGATAAGGCCTATGGTAGTACTCACCTATGGACGGTCTGGCGATAGCGACAGGAAACTTGCCAGCGTACTCCGCCACCAAGTCTTCAGTTATCGCCTTCGTGTATGAATACGTGTTGGGCTCCAACGATATTATCCTAGAGTTTGGAAGAATAACGATTGAATTAAACGAGTAGTATTCATAGCTCAACTAGTGTGGTGGATTACAGCTCAGTCTTTAAAGAAAATATACCTGTAGGGCTATTACGTATCTCTGTTGACAGTTCGAAATTATAGTAACTGGGCTCAGTCAAAAGGCTAGATTCGTATTATGTAGGTATGACCAGTCGCGAACAAATATGACGTCATTGGTGCCCTTCGTGGCTGTTAGTCCCCTTTAGGGTATATATTTTCTGTGTGTTAGTCACCGTAAAGTAATATCCACTCAGTGTGATACTTAATACCAATGCTATGACATTCTCGGTTGCTATCAAAGTTCGTTAAACAACCGAAGCGCGTTAGTCCCTGGATATCAGAAAGTTACTTATTAGCCCTGCTGAGCCGCAGAATTCTTTCATTCTATGATTCGGTTTCAGCCTACCCCATCGGAAAAAGGCCCCAGTTCACCAGACAAGCTAGTGGGACCATTCATGGTAAAAAGTCATCACCACGCATGGACATCTATCTCCTTTCACCAGAAACATTGAAGAAGTGTTGACATCACGCAAAGGCATAGCTGAAATACTTCTCATGTGCCTGTGGTACACCGGTACAAGTAAGAACTGCAACCTCTTAAATTACCGGTAATTACCCCCAAAACCCAGCAAAGCTGTCACGTGGTAGATTTAGGGCCGATTTTCACCGAAACGTAGAGGAGCGGAGCGGAGAGCAGATGCGCAAGATTCGACCAATCACATCAAAGTCGAGAGACGCGATGTAGACTTCAACCAATGTGATTGGTCGAATCTCGCACATCTCTCCGCTCTGCTCTGGGCCTTACTATAGTGTTCTCCAGGAGGAGCTCCTTCGTCGTTAAGAACTCAAGCGCATACTAGCGCATCAAAAAAGTGCCCTTGTTCGATTTATAACTATCCGTACTACCTAAGCAGTGCTTTAAAGATCACCTGCCATCATCAATAGGTACTAACTTAGGTTCCAAGTAAGCCAGGGTATCATCGTCCATCCACTGGACGATGTCCATGATCTTCCGCGGCTTGTGCACCGCTGGATATACCTTCTCGTCCAGCACATCCAGGTCGCAGCGGCAGTACGCTGTCGATAGATGTACGAATACCTGGAGAACAACGGCTGTTTAAGACCAGTATAAGCACATGGAGTTGTATTGTACCAGGAGGGCAGCAGTGCTAGAGAAATGGCGACGAATTGTGAGGCGCGCCACCACCCCTCTCAGTCAGGACTAAGAAGAAAGAATAAGAATTCCAGCAAAATACGAAAATTACAGGCCTATGTTCTAATCAAAAGCCTTCTCAAAATGAGAACGAGTGCGGGGATTAACGCCCCTTACTTACAAGTTAGCGTCTTGGGTTCGAACTGAGACAATTCCTGGTCGTGCAATAATACATCTTGCTCTCAAAACTGTTTTTCTGAGAGGCTGATTGTAACTTGTAACCTATAGCGGATTGCTATTTGCATTACCTCTAAATTCTGCATAGTTTCGGCGAGGCTCAACATTCTCCAGGTGCCAGTTGTGTTCATATTGACAGCATCCTTCAGTTTCTGGTCAAACCTGCAAACAGAACACGGTTTAGAAGTCAGTTTACCATCATCTGTCTGCCTTTTCCCAACTACATCAGGGTCGGCCTGAATGTTGACCTGTAACGATCGTCTATTGGACCTCCACAGCCCAGTTACTTTGTAACATACGCTTTGGTGGGCACTTGGGCAGGGCACATTGCTCGCAGAACGGATAGCCAATGGGGCCGAAAAGTTCTGGAGTGGCTACCGCCAACCGGATGACGTTGCGTTGTAAGACCTCCCACTAGGAGGACCGATGACCCGGTGAAGGTGGCGGGAATCCATTGGATGCGATTCGCACGGGACCGGTCAATGTTGCGACACTTTGGGAGGCCTATCTCCAGCAGCGGACGTCTTTCGACTGGAATGATGATAATGATACCCTCTGGTTGACTTGGCTTAGATAGAGATCTACAAATTCCTGAAATAATGGTCATCTGGTATTCATTCAGGAATTCGTCAGTAGTGGCCACGCAGTCTGAATTTGTGCCCGGTGGCCATGTACTCACATAACACATGGGACTTATAGGACTGTCCAAATGTGCGGATTCTGTGCACCTCTGCCTGACGCTTCGGGGACTACATGCCAGATCCTGATGAATGATCTCACCTGACACAAGCGGCACTATGGAAAATGATGTTACATTCTCTCTGCAGAAGCTTCTTGTCATCTTCTGAGATGCCCAGCCCATCCTCCGTGATGTCACCGTTGATTATCTTGATCTTCTTGAAGCTGTCGGGGTTCTTTTCGCGAAGGAGATCGAATACCTGGCGGGAAGGGAGAATTAGCAAAGGTACCTTGAAGAGATTCGCAACATAAGACATTTAAGCTATGATGGATTGGAGGCGGATTTGAGAGGTTCAATGCTTCCCCTTTTTCGAAATCTCGGACAACTAACTCTAGAGAAACCAACACATTCGAGGGGGAAATGCTAAAATTTAAACAAGTTGCTCCAATTCTCATTTCTGAATGATTAGACGAACAGATTTATCCAGGTCACATTTATCTTAATTTATTCGAGGAGGAGTGCCTACATTTTCTTGTTTGTTCGCTCGCTTCAAACGTGACTTTTACCGCAAAAAAAAATCGTTTACCAGTAATAATTGTACAGAATGCTAGGACAGGAAGAACCAGTGCTTCTCAGCTTCGTTAAGGTATTTTAAGACCCATTATTATCGATCCTGTAGGAATGAGAAAGGCCCTTCTGTAGTCAGAAACCCACCTGCTTACTGCAAAGATCTTTGAGTCTCTCCTCACAGTTGAGTCCCTTCTTCTGTCTCATCAGAAGGTAGATGGCGCCGACATCTGGACAGCTACGCAGAAGCTTTTCGATCAAAGCCTGGAATGGAAGAAAGACAGACAAACTGCTTATTCTGCACAAAAATGGTGTTATCGCTAGAGCAGCCCGAAGATATTTTCTTACGTTTTTTGTTAAAATTTCATCGAAAAGTCGTCAAATGGGATTAAATGAACTTAGACGGTTGCATTGATGATTTTTGTGATTATAACTCAGTAAATCCATATTTATTACGACCGCGAATCATATTTAAATCAACATACAACCTTACACTGTCGTGAAAATCGCAAAAAAAAAAATTAAGCAAAATTAAAATTTCGCGGGCAGTGGAGGGTATCCAGCTGAAGAAGAGACTATAGTAAAAAAGAGAGACGAGGTAGAAAATTATGCTCTAGGGTTTAGACCGAGAATCGGAAAAACTTAAAGGTCGGATAAAACCTGTACCGGGCCGCCGCGCGCCGGCCTCCGACCTAGCAGATAATGAACTGAATTATTTGTCAAAGTCCGGTTCTTATTTCAGTGTAATCATTTGCCTGCCTTTTCCCAACTATGTTGTGGTCGGCTTCCAGTCTAACCAGATGAAGCTGAATACCAGTATTTTTCATGGAGCGACTGCCTATCAGACCACCACAACCCAATTAGTACTAGGTAATACGATACCACTTGGTAGGACTGTTTGTCAGACTTTTTGGGGCACTGACTACCTGTAACTGTCAATGATCTACAAAATGACAGCCGGGGCCAACGGCTTAACGTGCTTTCCGAGGCACGGAGGAAACTCGGTATGTAATGAGTTGTCACCCAGCCACAAAAATCGACCCGAGCGGCTGTTATTATTTTGCCACTTTGCCTACATGTGACTTAAGCATAATTTGTTGGATGAGGGATACTACAGCACTGTCTACCTCTCTATACAGTACAGGCGTGGTATTACATTATGTTAGCACTTACGCAGCTCGCTACTCAACAGCTGAACCAATTATTGACGCCAGGGAGAAAGTTCAAATATGCAGGCATCGCTCAGAATTACTGTTTGTTATACGCGTTTGATTGTTTTGATTCGGTCGAACGGTTTTATTGTTTAATCTATGTGTATCTAGACTAGTAGGATCTCGTGGTTATATAGTAACAGCCTTTCGGGTCCCGATTGCCTAGGTTAGTCCATGAATGGGTGACCACCCATTAAATGTCGAGTTTCCTCTGTGCCTCGGAAATTACAGTAAGCCGTTAGTCCCGGTTGTCAGTGATAGGATCTTTGACAGCCGTTACAGGTAGTCAGTGGCCCAAAAAGTCTGAAAACCTGTTTTACCAAGGGATATCGTATTACCCAGTAGTAACTGGGTTGTGGAGGTCAGATAGGCAGTCGCTCCATGTAAAATACTGGTACTACTAGTACTGGTGGTGGTCTGGTATTGAGCTGCATCCGGTAAAACAGGAAGCCGACCCCAATATAGTTGGGAAAGGCTAGGTAGGTGATGAATAGTTAGAGTTATCTTTGTTAATGAGATTGTTCGAAAGAGATACCGCGGCCCCGGAACGTAAAGGGCGAGGAAGGAACATGGATGGGTTTTAGTCAGTAAAAGTCTGGCACTCCCTCCCGCTCCGCCCAGAGTGGGAGAAGTCATTTGATGATTTCCCATCTTAAAACAAAAAAAAAAGACCTATGACTCAGCAGTACGAAGGTACACCACTTGGGTATCACTGCTTACAAGTTTACAACCATGATATAAGTTACCTTCCCAACAAAGCCAGTTCCTCCAGTGATGAAGACCGTCTTCCCTCGGTAAAACTCGGGAACAGTGGGAGCCATCTTGAAAATCTGGAACAGAGAGAATAATAAATGAATAACGATCATGAACCATAGGGTAGACGACGAAGAAAATCTAACAAGTCCGTCAGATAGATTATTAAAAAAAAAATTGACCCTTATGTTTTCTTTTGTTACATAAATCAAAATTGACGCAAATACGACGCCTAGATATTATTAGTGCATTCTGACGTCACGAGCCCCCACTCCCCGAGTTCTGATGCGTTATATCTTTGTCAATCTTGATTGATTTACAAAAATAAAGAATACGTGTCCATTATTTCCCATTACTCTAACTGACGGACCAAATAGATTTGCATTTTTTTGATACTGTCGTCAGGCCTATTCGCATTGAACTAGTACGGTAGTGGCGCAGCTAGTCCTAGTGGGGCCCAGTATCAACTTTATTTGGGGGCCCCCAAATTCATTAGCCTGAAAAGAGGACAAAATCATTTATGTCCTGACAATTGAAGCTTTCTGGACCTTGATAAGTTATATTTTCTTTTTATCTTTTATCATGAACAATATTTGAGGTTGTAGGAAGATTTGTGATTTTTTTCCTCATCAAAGGCCCTCGTTACTCGGGGGCCCTGTATCATTGATACGGCTGATACAGCGGTAGCTACTTTTCTGGTAACTTCTTCTGATGTCGATGCCAATCTAAATTGTGTTGGCCCCATACTGAGCTACTAGTTTACCAGTAACTGCGGCCGAAAGACCTAGTCGAGCGAGTAGTAAGACCGAGCGAAGCGAGCTCACCCATTAGTCGACAAGCGGAGTGATCGTGAACGGAGCGTCTTTTGGTTTCCTTATGAGACGAAGGAGTGGGTTGCGCTCAGCGTTATAAAGTTTAATTAAAACTCGTATTAAAAAAAAGAAGTGTGGTGAAGTTTTAACTGTTTTTGAACTGGCGGCATGTGGGTGATTTTTCAGCAGTCTTTTTTACCCGACTACGTCAAAACCCAAAGGAAGAGTAATGATTTTAGAAGTCTATGTATCATGCATGTGGGTATGTATGTTTGCAACGTATGTTCCAACGTAGTGCCTAAACTATTCACCCGATTTTGATGAAGAAGGTGTCAATCAATTTGTTATTATGGCTCGGGTAACATGGGCCACATTTTAACCGACTTCAAACAACAGGAGGATTCGATTTTACCTTGTAAATCCCGAATTTAATAAAGCGTGATATTTCCGTAGTCAGGTTTTTAGTAGTAGTTTAACCTATACCACACAAATACTTGTTGTTAGCCAGTTGTTAATTCTTTGAAACCAGTTTGACTACTGCTCAATCAATGCTTAGTTCCGTTACATATTGTATTGTACTGTATTGTACAACGAGCTGTTGTTCGCACCTCCACATCAAAGCGCGTATTTTGCATATGGGCTATCATCTACCACGCGGGCCCAGTGCGGTTTGGAAGATGTCATATGTCTTCGAATTTTTGGGTCTAGGACATGCCGGTTTCCTCACGGTGTTTTCCTTAACCGTTTTGAGAGCAGTGGTGATGAAATAAATTACACAAAATAATACGCCTGTCTGGGTTCGAACCCACGACCCCGCCACCACTGGGCCACCGCTGCTCTCTCTCTCTCTCCGTTACATATTACAATTATCTAAAAAATAGCAGCTATAATAGCAGTTATAGAAGCAGCTCTATCGAGTAACGTAATAGTTAGTTATACTACTAATTGTAGATAATGTAGTTGCGTTACAGTTCGGTAAGAGTTCAGTGTTTTATACACTGAATAAGTGTGTTAATGATATATCTTTTTTTAAGGATGTCAAAACGCCTTTAACAAAACCGAACGGTGCTCGTGTTCTTTCATAATTGCGATACCTTTTTTGTACATAAATTACCCTACCTGGGTTAGAACTTTGTAAGTGGGAAGTTCTCAACTATGTCGGGGTCGACTTCCAGTCTAACCGGATGCAGCTGAATACCAGTACGTTACTTGGCGCGACTGATTATCTGACCTCCACAACCCAGTTAGTACTGGGAAATACGATATCTCTAGGTGGGACCGAATATCAGACTTCTTGCCACTGACTACCTGTAACGACTGTCAAAGATCTACAAATAACAGCCGGGACTAACGGCTTTACGTGCTTTCCAAGGCACGAAGGAAACTCGGCATAAATGGGTGGTCACCAATCCATGGATCAACCTAAGCAAGTGCGGCTCAGGCAACTATGCTGAACAAAAAAATAATTTATGTACGCATTGCCAATGAACTGATACATACTTATCCATCCATATCAATTTCGATACTCACCAATTACTGAGTCAATATAAACATTGAAGTTGTAAAGTAAACTGAACTTTAAACGTAAGTGTTAAAGTTAATTTATCGAAATCATATCCAATTTACATGTTTGGAAACTAAATCGCGATCGCAATTACTATTTCCGTCAGAAAAATGAATTGTTAACACCTTTCGTCAATTCTGGTGCCGCGCTTGCTAATGTCTGCCGTTGGGGGACCATGATTCATTATTTACCGAACTTCCTCCGTGCTTCGGAAAGCACGTTATTAAGCCGTTGGTTCGGGCTGTCATTTTATAGTTCTTGGACGGTCTTTATAGGTAGTCAGCGGCCCGACAATCAGTGGCCTTATGTAGGTAGTGTTAGCCACTGATGTTCAGAATTGTGTTATTATATTTCTGTTATATTCAATATTACAAAATAACTGAGATACGTAACGTTCCATTTGTGTTGGGCCTGGGTAAATTTTAGTATGGGTCGTCACCGTTCTTCTTTATAATTATCATTTTTTTGTTCTACCATACCTGGCGGGCAGAATAAGTGCCCTTCGGCTTTGTTACGGTATTTTTTATACCTTGTATACTTTCAAAGTTTTACTTTCCGCTGGATGCGAGTCGCACGGCACCGGTCAATGTGGCGACACTTGGCGAAGGCCTAATATGTCCAGCAGTGGACCTCTTTCGGCTGAAATGATGATGGTGAAACTTTCAAACATTCCATATTTACGCACAGTCGTTCGCCGTTTCTTTGGTCTTGACCTCTTTGAAGACCTTACTAACCGCAAAAACTGTTAATCAACGTGTGTACAAGAACATCTATGTACATTTTAGATTGTAAAACTGTGCCTACATACATACATGCAATACTAACACTTGCTAACGTCTTGGGTCAACAGCCAGAGAGGTAACATCGTAATCAATGTCACTTTAGGTGGTGACAATCATTTCGTAATGCATAATGGATGAAACGCAATCGAGTTGCTTGTCTAAACTTAATAATATAAAGAGGCCAGATTAGATTTTTTGTTTATTGTTACGATTTAAATCAAGAATAACTAAACCGATTTACACACAGGACACTGCTATATGAGAGGGATGATCCGGTTCGAAGGACCAAGTTATCTTCTTCTATATTATTAAAGAGGAAAGATTTTTTTTTTACGATTAAAATTAAGAACTCCTCAACCGATTTCAAAAATTCTTTCACCTTTAAAAAGCTACATCTCTATCGAGTAACACCGGCTATAAATTACGTACTTATATTGATATCATGCAAAATAGCCGAGCTATCTCAATTTTCGAGGACGAAGTCGCGTGCGTAGAGCTAGTGACTAAATAAAAACAGCCGACACAGGTCGATCTTCAAGGTTAAGCCGTACTTGCGAAGGTCGGTCCATGAATGGAAAGATAGAAAACGTATTTACATAACATCACGCCTGTAACCTCTGAAGTCTTAGACAGACGTGTACGTTATAGCACATCCTCATTTGGACAGTTATGGTTTTTTTTGAAGTCAAACATATCGATTGTAGATCACGCCCCAAGTATTCTTTTAAAAAAATATTCAATGTAGGTACAGTTTTGACTTTCCTACGATTTTATTGTATGTTTAAGTAGGTATAGATAGTTAATTTTGACTTTGACTTGAGTTCGAACCCACCACTTACTGTTCATAAGTCGAGGCCACCACCACTGGGCCACCGCTGCGCTGTTAAAACTTATTGAAACGTTTTTGAATTCTTAAAATGGTCTTTGTACCAATTACCATAAAGTCCATTTGAAGAATTTTTCATTTTCGTGATTCATTTTATTGAACAAAATTTAAAATTCTTAAATTGGACTTTAGGGGAATGGTTGCAAAGACCATTTTAAGAATTTAGCGGCCATTTTAGACTCCCAGCGGGCCTAAAATGGTCGCTTTAGCAGAACATAATATATGAATCACGTTAAAAAATTGAATTCTAAAAATGCACTTTATTTTCATAATCATTAAGTCCATTTTAGGAAGTTTTAATTTTTAACGTGATTCATTTACGATTCTGATAAAGCGGCCATTTTAGACCCCCTGGTGATAGTTTCGATTCCCGGGTTGGCTAAAGTGTTATAGGGTTTCTCCATCTGGAATTTCTCAGTAGCAGTCACGGTTCGTGGCCTTTTGTTGACATTAGGCGCAACCTCTATTACATCTGGCCTAATGCGGGTGCCTTATTAGGTACACCCCTGCCTAATCTTCTGGGATAACAGGGAACTTGATAATGACATCGCAACTATGTACGTAATGTATTTAAATCAATTTCCATTTTCCGTACACAAAGTTTTCGCATGAATAAAGTAATTTACCTCAATGCATTATTAATTTTCGTGGAACAATGCTTTCATTCATTTCAGGTAATTTATATTAACGGATATAATAAGCTTATGTATCTAAGGGCAGGGGTCAATTAAATGTGAAATAACTCAAAATTACAATATTTTTTGTCTGTCTCGTCAACAGTATTAAGGTGAAAGCTTCAGGGAGGCCCGCGGAATTCCAATTTTCTCACGTTTTTTGCAATTTGCAGGGCAGTGCTAAGTTGTATGTTGATAAACATATCGGTCGCGACTGTAAGACGTATGTAGTTACAGAATTATAATCATCAAAATTATCAATACAACCCTCAAAATTCATAAAAGTCGAAGAAGGGACTTTGACCGTGAAAAATTCGTCCATCGACTTTTATGAACTTGAAATTTGCATTTCGCCGGCTACCTTAGAGCACCCTCAACACATAATAATGTTGTAAATAATATACTAAAGGTTAATTTAAATATCTGTCACCGTAAAATTGTCAAACACGTTATATTACAATATAACGTGTTTCTCTCTAGCGATATTGTAATATCTCGAATTATTGTCAACTGAACATACGGAAGTATCTCTGCCCCCATAATCGGGACTTGGGCCCACACTTCGGCAAATATGGGCCCCGCGAAGCGGGCCTCCGTCGACTACGCTTTTTAGGGGAATATGAAGTGTTTTATGGTTAGGTTATATTAATCGATATTTCTCAGGAATGGTTCAGTATCTTTTCATGAGAGTGGTACCACTGGGCAAGGGGGACCCCTCCTTCTCTCCACACCGCGTGAGTTGACTACCATCGCATGCATTTCACGAAAAATAATGCGTTTTATTGTAAGCAGTATGTTCGTTTGACAATAATTCGAGACTTTACATTAAAACGTATTTGACAATTTTACGGTGACATATACATACAACATTATTTTCTGGTTTAGTGTAAACAAAAAATAATGTTGTATAATAAAATAGTAAACAAGCTGTGTCTGTACATTGAATATATTTAAAAAATAATAATTGAAGGGGGTTTAGAAACAGTAATAGAGCACGAATCCAAAAAAAAAGTCTGTCTGTTTGTCTGCTTGTTTGTACACGCTAATCTTCGGAAGTACTGGACGGATTTGAATGATTTTTTTTTGTTGTATAGGTATTATGTCTGGGCAACATATAGGCTATAATTTATCTTGGAAACCTGAACACCTGATGTAGAACCGCAACAGACCAGCTAAACTATAAGAGATACAAATATGACACCATAGCAAAAATTGTTTCACGTGATGAGCATTTTCTGCTGAGAGAACAAATTTGAAGATCTGGAACACCTGATGTGGAACTCCAAGAGCCCAGTTATACCATACCATAACACATATAGGAATGACGTCTTAGCAAAAGTTGTAAGCACTCTCTGTTGACTTATAAAAATCGAAGATCTGGAACACCTGTTGTGGAACTCCAAGAGCCCAGCTACACCATAACACATAGGAATGATGACGTCTTAGCAAAAGTTGTTCGGTCTGATGGGCATTTCCTGTTGACTTATAAAAAATCGAAGATCAGAAATATCTGATGTGAAAATTATTGCAAAGCTATCACTAATTTCACTGTATAATTATAAAATAACAAAAACTGGGAGTATCTCCACGCGGTTAAGGCGGTAACAGTTTAGGACTGATTTTCGATTTTCGATGACGATGGTATATCATTGAAAATTTGACTCTACTGGCCAAAACTCCCTTTTATTATTTTATTTTATCGAATAAATATGTCTTCGAGCTTTTGTAATTTGAGTGTTTTTGGCATGAAGAGACAGAAGAAAAGTGCCGAACAGGCACACAACAAAATATTCATAATCTGTTAGAAAGTGAGAGAGAAAGAATTGCTGGATGGAGTACGGCATGAAGAGACAGAAGAAGAGCGCGATAGCAAAAATTGTTTCACGTGATGAGCATTTTCTGCTGAGAGAACAAATTTGAAGATCTGGAACACCTGTTGTGGAACTCCAAGAGCCCAGTTATACCATAACACATATAGGAATGACGTCTTAGCAAAAGTTGTAAGCACTCTCTGTTGACTTATAAAAATCGAAGATCTGGAACACCTGTTGTGGAACTCCAAGAGCCCAGCTACACCATAACACATAGGAATGATGACGTCTTAGCAAAAGTTGTTCGGTCTGATGGGCATTTCCTGTTGACTTATAAAAAATCGAAGATCAGAAATATCTGATGTGAAAATTATTTCAAAGCTATCACTAATTTCACTGTATAATTATAAAATAACAAAAACTGGGAGTATCTCCACGCGGTTAAGGCGGTAACAGTTTAGGACTGATTTTCGATTTTCGATGACGATGGTATATCATTGAAAATTTGACTCTACTGGCCAAAACTCCCTTTTATTATTTTATTTTATCGAATAAATATGTTTTCGAGCTTTTGTAATTTGAGTGTTTTTGGCATGAAGAGACAGAAGAAAAGTGCCGAACACGCACACAACAAAATATTCATAATCTGTTAGAAAGTGAGAGAGAAAGAATTGCTGGATGGAGTACGGCATGAAGAGACAGAAGAAGAGCGCGATAGCAAAAATTGTTTCACGTGATGAGCATTTTCTGCTGAGAGAACAAATTTGAAGATCTGGAACTCCTGTTGTGGAACTCCAAGAGCCCAGTTATACCATAACACATATAGGAATGACGTCTTAGCAAAAGTTGTAAGCACTCTCTGTTGACTTATAAAAATCGAAGATCTGGAACACCTGTTGTGGAACTCCAAGAGCCCAGCTACACCATAACACATAGGAATGATGACGTCTTAGCAAAAGTTGTTCGGTCTGATGGGCATTTCCTGTTGACTTATAAAAAATCGAAGATCAGAAATATCTGATGTGAAAATTATTTCAAAGCTATCACTAATTTCACTGTATAATTATAAAATAACAAAAACTGGGAGTATCTCCACGCGGTTAAGGCGGTAACAGTTTAGGACTGATTTTCGATTTTCGATGACGATGGTATATCATTGAAAATTTGACTCTACTGGCCAAAACTCCCTTTTATTATTTTATTTTATCGAATAAATATGTCTTCGAGCTTTTGTAATTTGAGTGTTTTTGGCATGAAGAGACAGAAGAAAAGTGCCGAACACGCACACAACAAAATATTCATAATCTGTTAGAAAGTGAGAGAGAAAGAATTGCTGGATGGAGTACGGCATGAAGAGACAGAAGAAGAGCGCGAAGACTTCGACATTCTCTGAACAGAATGTCGATAACATCTGAAGAATCGGGTGTCTCAAAATAGCCGTAGGGCATGACATCCTTCCTTGGGTTGATAAGAAACGGAGTTCATTTACGTATCTCCTATGATTGAATACGCCACCATTCATCATCATCCGTTCGGGAGCTACGATGCCACAGACAGACACCCACAGAAACGTCAAACTTATAACACCCCGTCGTTTTTGCGTCGGGGGTTAAAAATAGCTGGTAACCAAGCCTCGTTGGTCTAGTGGTCTAGTGGTCGCAAGTTTAACTGCTAAGCATAAGGTTCTGAGCTCGATTCCCGGGTCGCGCAAAGTGTTATGGGGGCTTTCCATCAGAAAATTCCCAGTAGCAGCCACGGTGTCTTGATTTGTTGATAGCAATAGGCTCACCCCCTATAACATCTCTATGTTGGGGTCGGCTTCCAGACTGACCGGATGTATCTGAATACCAGTATTTCTGCTTCAAGCGTTATTCAGATACCTAATTTTTCGACGACAATTCTTCTAATAGTCTCTCATCACCTTCATGATTCTCTTGCATCATCATAATCATCATCATCATTTCAGTCTGTAGAAGTCCACTGCTGGACATAGGCCTCCCCCAAGCATCCAACGGATTCCCGCAACCATTACCAGGTCATCGGTTCACCTCTTGCCCTTATCTCAATTCATTTGTGATCGTTACAGCATATCTTCATCTTCCACACTCCTCTATTACTCGTCATCTCATCAGACACCTCCTTTCTAGACACATCATCCTTTACACAGTACATCGTCTTATTTGGTCTTCCTCTACTCTTAACGAAGCCGTAAAGCACTTGTTCCTTGTTCCTCGTCATTGCGATCTTTATTGTTCTACACCACATCTGGAAACTTTTTAGTTACGGTGGTATTGGGGGTCAAAGTTAGGGGGTAAACTTTTTGACAGGTTTTTTTTAAGTTTTTATTGTTAGATTTTTACTTTAATTAAACACCTCCACGACCCCCGTACTATTCAATCCATCCATCAGCACAATGTTTTATTTAAGTGCGTTACATTGAGTTCTACACAAAACATGATTTTTCACCCCAAATAAAAGTTGTTTCCCAGCAATAATTTTTACGTAAAGTTAATTAGTTTGATGTACAGAATACTTGGTTGACGGCTTCGTGATGAGGTTGTTTTTACACTGTATAGCTATCCACATTCAAACTCAAACCTCTTCATTCCTCCGCATTATAATGTCCCATAATACAACAGATTACCACGCAACTTTTCAGTTTCCGATGCAATTTTCAGAGTTCATCTTACAGCCTCTCTCCAGTATATAAATCTCTGTGTTTCTGAGGTACGAAGGCATATAGGCGATACCACTTTCAGACAGCAAATAAATAAATCTTGCTGGACATTACACACAGCGTCATCTAGTGCCACATTAAGCGACGAGGCTTGTGTCGTGGACACCAGATAGTTATGATATACTACAAGATACTTATTATACGAGTACATTTATATACATCCATGACTCGGAAACAAATATCCATGCTCATCACACAAACATTTGCACCCGGGACCCTAAGATCGTAAGGCAGCCTCACAACAGCTGAGCCATTTCGGTCGTCAAAATAGTAGTAGGACTATTTTTGAAGTGTCGCGTTGAGCACTATTTCAGTGAACAAAAATCATGGAACTTGCGTGACCGTCACGTCCGCTTTTCGTAGCACTCGTAGCTAGCTACGAGTTTTCACTTTTATCGACAGTCATCAAAGACTGCCCAGCAGGTTTTTTATCCCGCATTTTCGCCAGCACCACCTATCATGACCGGTATCGCGTAACTCCTAATAAGCTGTCGGTTGATTGATGAAACTCAACGGAAACTATAGCAATGTGTGTCTAATTATTTATTGCAAAGGATGTATAAAAGTGTTTTTGTTAACTTATGAAAAGTATATGTTAAGTTATGTATGGAGTGTTTTTGTAGGCCTGAAATTGTGAAGGAGTTACCTCTTGGCCGTGATCCGAGGTAATACGCACAAGAACCGCATAGGCATGACGACAGTATCAAAAAATTACAAATCTATTTAGTCCGTCAGTTAGAGTATTGGAAAATAATAGAGACGTGTTTTTTGTTTTTGTATTTCAATGAATATTGACAAAGATTAAACGCATCAAAACTCGGGAGTAGGGGCTCGTGACGTCACAACGCACTAAAAATTATAGCACGGCGTGACGTATTGAGAATTTTAAAAGCGTCGTATCTTCGTCAATTTTTGGTCTACGTAACAAATGAAAAAATACGTGTCAAATATTTTTTGAAAACGAACTGACGGCCTACTTAGATTTTTTCAGGCCACTGCAAACCTATTGTGAAGGAGTAACCTCTTGGCCATGACACGAGGTATACGAATGTTACGCATGTAGTGATTACTACATGCATGCATTAATCCATGGTCCGGAGCGAGAGTGAATGAGAAGCCGTCACCTCCTTCTGCGAAGCAGTCAGGCTAGCGAAGGAGGTGGTGGAACTTGAGTGAGAGAGAACCTCTCGTACCAGCCGCCGCGGGCCTGTGGACGGTGAGCTATGGGCCGTGTTGATGGCGCGTTCGTGTTCCACGCGCGCCTCAAAGAGATGTCAGCAAAAAGGAAGTGGTCCGATGCCTGCCGGGGCTGCGGGATTGTTCGAAAGAGATATCGCGGCCCCAGAATACAAAGGGCTAAGCAAGAACTGGATGGGTAACAGTCAGTACAAATCTGACACTCCCTTCCGCTCCGCCCAGAGCGAGAGGGGTCATGATTTCCCAACCGACAAAAGTGTTAACATGCGTAGGTAATGTTATTTATTCACAAGCAAAGCACTTAATATTGCTTCCAGCCAATGAATAGCAGTCATTTCGTATGCAAATATTATGATAATAAATAATTATTTTGTTGATTTAATTAATAAAAACATCATTGCGTTAATAAACGATAATGATTATTGACCTGAGATTGTTTAATAGAGGGTAAAGCCCTGCCCTCATAATATAGAAAAAATAATAAAGATTATGCGTTAACAACACTGTTTATATGAATCTCTGAGTAGCGGTCAAGAATGTTTTGAATAGTCAAATTTGTCTCTCTAGCTTTTTTTCCCTAACTATGTTAAGGTCGGCCTCAAAAGGTAAAAAAAGGCACCTTTATAAGATCACTTTCTGATCCGTCTGTCAGTCTGACACCACCGATTTTCTCAGGAACGGGTGGACGCAAGTTAAAATGAACCGATTTTGATGGTCCTAAGTGGAACTCTTCAAAAATAGTCGGCAAATCTGCTGCACAATCGCAATGTAGGTGGGATAATTCCATCAAGGGCCGACACCTCCACCAGTTCTTTCCATCGGTTCGTGAGCAGCTGGACAGGACATGGCTGGAGGTTGATCACTGTGTTGCCCAATTTCTCACGGGTCATGGCAACTTCAAGAGTAAATTATTTTCCTTCAAACTTGTTGACTCGCCTTTTTGTCAATGTTCAACATCTGACTGCGAATATGAACAATCTGCACATCACATTTTGTGGGAGTGTAGTATTTGGCAAAATGAACACAATATTATGTTGGATAGTGTACAGGTTACATCTGGAGTTATTTACTATATGGACCTTGTAGAAACTAGAGCAAATTTCCGTGCGTTCAAGCGTTTTTGCCATACCTATTATTGGAATCAAATATAGCAGCTCACAACTTAGGACCCATTAATGTTAATATTTATCCGTGGTGCTAGGCAACTGCGGCCTATCCCAGTTGTAAACGTCCCTTTGTGCCTGTTGGCCTTGTTTCGTTCTGTCTCCCGCTGATATGGAGGGAACTGGAAATTATGATGTTTTCCTACTCCTCCGCTATACTTTCTGATTAATTTCGTTTCGGGATCCAAGACAGTTAAATTATCTAAGTACGTGCCAGAAATCCGCCCCTAAGACGACCCACTGACCCAAATTTCTAAATCCATTCAGTAGTTTTCACGTAAAAGAGCACAGACCAATTAAAAAGTAGTACATTTTTATTGGTCTGTGTGAAAGAGTAACAAAATCCATCCATCCATCCATCTTGATATACTTAATTGGTAAAATAGTAAGAAAATCTACTTAGGTGGAAGCGCCAGGGGAACCCGCGAAACTCAAATATTCTTGCGTTTTTGTTTTGCAATAACAGCCGATCGGCACGATCTTTAGGTTAAGCCGTGCTTGCCTAGGTAGGTCTGTGGATGGGTGACCACCCTCACATACAGAGTTTCCTCCGTGCCTCGGAAAGCACGTTAAGCTGTTGGTCCCCGCTGTCATATGACGACCCGAATGGGCATGGCGTAGTGGTAGTGAGGCTGCCTTACGTTCTTAGGGTCCTGGGTTCGAATCCTGGTAGGAGCAAATGTTTGTGTGATGAGCATGGACATTTGTTTCCGAGTCATGAGTGTTTATATGTATAATACTCGTAAGTATGTATTTACAAACAAAAAAGTATATATGTAGTATATCAACTATCTAGTGTCCACGACACAAGCTTTGCTTAGTGTGGCACTAGATGGCGCTGTGTGTTAATCTCCAGCGATATTTATTTATTTGTTCATCTTTGACAGTCGTTACAGGTAGTCAATGGTCCAAAAAGTCTGACCACCAGTCTTACCAAGTGGTATCGTATTACCCAGTACTAACTGGGTTGTGGAGGTCAGATAGGCAGTCGCTCCATGTAAAATACTGGTATTCAGCTGCATCCGGTTAGACTGGAAGCCGACACCAACATAGTTGGGAAAAGGCAAGCAGATGATGATGGAGTGTTGTATGTTGATTAAAATAATTATGATTCCCAAATTTGATATTGTGGCGTATGGATAATAAAATACGTAATATTTGTTTTTGGGTAGATGTTCCACCTTGTATATTGAAGGTGATTGGTTCACCATATGATAAAGAGCTTTGATTTATTTAGTAGGTACCTGCCTTTTTAAAATCGATTAAAAAATGGAGACCACACCTCTGAATCCCCAGAGATTACTGGAGTGACTATGCCCTACTAATATTAATTACTTAATTAACTAACTACTTTCGCCGTGATCCGTAGCTAACGTGATCAGATACTGTGATCCGTGGAGACAAACCGTAAATGCGAAAACCAAATAAATGCGAAAGTTTTTGAGTTTTTGGGATGTATGGATGTCTGTTACTCTTTCACGCGAAAACTACTGAACGGATTTGGATGAAATTTTGCACACAGATAGTTTATTACCTGGATTAAAACATAGGATACTTTTTATCCCGGTAGTAAAATTCCGTGGGACAATTATCAAACTTCAGAAGCAGAAGCTAGAATGTTATAAAAGTTGATTTTGAATAAAAATAAAAATCTTTTGTAAAAACAATAAGTCGAGCCAGAGTCGGCTAGAAAAGTGAACCTTAATTGTTTAACCTGTAATTCTACCTACCCGTTTAAAGTTAATACCAATTTAAAAAACACTCACAAGTCATTTTCACTGTAACACTCAATCAATAATCGCGAACTTACCGGAAAAATAAAACCTCCGATTTTAAAGTCGGTTAAAAATTCATCAGTCGTTTAAAAATAAATCTTGTTACAAATCTAATACAACTAAAACACAATTACAACTAAAACACATTATCCCCCTTTGCACCACAAAAAATCAAGATTAATTTTGGACGTCAAATTCTGCTTAAAGATATAAACACTTACCGATATAATAACACTCGATCAGTCCCACTGAGCACTGTAATACGACTGCGCACGAGTTAGTTTGAAGCGCATTGTAAGTTTTATTGCATTTAGGGTTCCCACTTCCTAGATACATGAAAAAGAATTCCGGAAAATTATCCGGACACTTCAGAAAATTTTCTTTACTTTGAATTAGAATATATATGTTTTCTTAATCAACAAAGGATTATAAAATAACACTAAAGGCTGATTTTTCAATCATTAGATAACTTTTGTCTAGAGAATAAATCTGACTTTTTGGCAGAGTTTCCATACAAAAACTGTCAAAATGTCAAACTTATTCGTCGGATAAAAGTTGAAAAACTGGCGATTGAAAAACCGGCCCTTAGTAAAGTAAGTACCTACTTATTGTATTGTATTTTGCGTATGGGCTATAATCCACCATGCGGGCCCGGTGCGGGTTGGTAGATGTCACATGTCTTCGAATTTTACAGTTACCACCTATTTTGATGAAAATATTTTTACTAATAATTTTCACTTCGTAATTTCTGTCAATTTCGGACGTTTTCGAATTCCACCCGCTTTCCGAACAATACGGGAAATAGGCTTGTGTACTGATGAAATCTAATTAGTCCATCAGTTAGATTTTGAAAAAATATTTGACCCGTATTTTTTTTTTGTTACGTTAACCAAAATTGACAAAGATACATACAACGCTTTTAAAATTCTCAATATGTCTCGCTGTGGTGTATTTTAGTGAATTCTGACGTCACGAGCCCGCTCTTCTGAGTTTTGATGCAATACGCATCGAATCTTTGTCAGTATTAATTGATATACAAAAACAAAAAATACGTGTCCAATATTTTCCAATACTTACTCTAACTGACGAACTAATTACATTGGTAATTTATTGATGGTGGAAACAAGCCACATTCCGGACACTGCAGTAAAATTCCGGACGTTTGGCAACCCTAATTGTAACGAGTAAGATATACATAAGTGTGTTCGTCAGTCTATATGTTTAACTCTCGTCCTTTTTAGGGTTCCGTAGCCAAAAACGGGTACCATATAGATTCGTCCTGTTCGTTTGTCTGCCTGTTCGTCACAGCCATTTGAATCGGAGTCCGTGGGCACCACATATTTGAACCTAGCTAGGAGAGTAAGTGACTTCTATAAACCGCTGCAAAAGATATGTGAAGTTGTGTATAAGGTTGGTTTTTCATACATGTAAGTGTAGCAGAGGGTTTAATACCCCCCCAACACCCCCTCCCCCCCTGTGTAGAGGATGTCTTTTCACAGCTCTTGAAAAACGATACCATCAACTGCCTAGCCTATTCACAACTGTGTTGGGGTCGGCTTCCAGTCTAACCGGATGCGGCTGAATACCAGTATTTTACATGGAGCGACTGCCTATCTGACCTCCACAACGCAGTTAGTACTGGGTAATATGATACTCGTTGGTAAAACTAGTAGACCTTTTGGGCCACGACTACCTGTACCAACTGTCAAAGATCTATACAAATGACAGCCGGAACTAATGGCTTTACGTGCTTTCCGAGGCACGGAGGAAACTCTGTATGTAATGGGTGGTCACCCATCCACAGACCAACCTAGGCAACAATTAAGAGGCCTCCGAAGCATGCGTCTTTCATACAAACGTAATACCAAAATAATTTGTAAATCAAACATATTCTTAAGGAAGTGTACTGTATTTATTTCGATTGGATTACTGAATATCTAGGTTCCCAAATATATATTTTGAATGGACACTGATTTAAACAAGAGTTATGAGAAAAACAAGTTTTCTATAGACATTTTAAATTCCTCATATCTCGTCTTTATATCATTGTCCTTTCTAAACATTTATTTGGAAACAGATTTTCTATAATACAACCGGAATATATATGTCACCGTAAAATTGTCAAATATGTTATATTGTAATATCTCTAGCGATATTGTAAAGTCTCGAATTATTGTCAAATGAACATACTGCTTATAATAAAACGCATTATTTTTCGTGAAATGCATGCGATGGTAGTCAACTCACGCGGTGTGGAGTGAAGGAGGGGTCCCCCTTGCCCAGTGGTACCACTCTCATGAAAAGATACTGTACCAATCCTGAGAAACATTGATTAATATAACCTAACCTTAAAACACTTCATATTCCCCTAAAAAGCGTAGTCGACGGAGCCCCGCTTCGCGGGGCCCCTATTTCCGAGTGCAGTTAAAGGAACCTAACTAACCTAACGGGGTGCCCCAAGTCCCGTTTATGGGGGCAAGAGATACTTCCGTATGTTCAGTTGACAATAATTCGAGACTTTACAATATCGCTAGAGACATACACGTTATATTGTAATATAACGTATTTGACAATTTTACGGTCACATATACACACTTCCTTAAGAATTTGTTTGATTTACAAATTATTTTGGTATTACGTTTGTATGAAAGACGCATGCTTCGGAGGCCTCTTAATTGTTGCCTAGGTTGGTCTGTGGATGGGTGACCACCCATTACATACAGAGTTTCCTCCGTGCCTCGGAAAGCACGTAAAGCCATTGGTTCCGGCTGTCATTTGTATAGATCTTTGACAGTTGGTACAGGTAGTCGTGGCCCAAAAGGTCTACTAGTTTTACCAACGAGTATCATATTACCCAGTACTAACTGCGTTGTGGAGGTCAGATAGGCAGTCGCTCCATGTAAAATACTGGTATTCAGCCGCATCCGGTTAGACTGGAAGCCGACGACCACAACAATAGGCTAGGCAGTTGATGGTATCGTTTTTCAAGAGCTGTGAAAAGACATCCTCTACACAGGGGGGGGGGGTCGGTGTTGGGGGGGTATTAAACCCTCTGCTACACTTACATGTATGAAAAACCAACCCTATACACAACTTCACATATGTTTTGCAGCGGTTTATAGAAGTCACTTAGGTCCATGTTCACCGAAAAGATAACCGTCTGATTATCTAAAAACAGCTGTCACTGTGACATGTTCTCATACAAAAATACGTTTTAAACAGCGGTTTTAGATAACCAGACTGTCATCGTTTTGGTGAACTTGGACCTTACTCTCCTAGCTAGCTTCAAATATATGGTGCCCACGGACTCCGATTCAAATGGCTGTGACGAACAGGCAGACAAACGAACAGGACGAATCTATATGGTACCCGTTTTTGGCTACGGAACCCTAAAAAGGACGAGAGTTAAACATATAGACTGATCAACACACTTATGTATATCTTACTCGTTACAATTAGGGTTGCCAAACGTCCGGAATTTTACTGCAGTGTCCGGAATGTGGCTTGTTTCCACCATCAATAAATTACAAATTAGTTCGTCAGTTAGAGTATTGGAAAATATCTACACTAATATTATAAAGAGGAAAACTTTGTTTGTTTGTTTGTTTGGTTGTAATGAATAGGCTTAAAAACTACTGGACCGTTTTTAAAAATTCTTTCACCATTCGAAAGCTACATTATCCACGAGTAACATAGGATATATTTTATCCCCGTACTCCCACGGGAACGGGAACTATGCGGGTGAAACCGCGGGACGTCCGCTAGTTGGAAATAAATACAGTACACTTCCTTAAGAATATGTTTGATTTACTAATTATTTTGGTATTACGTTTGTATGAACTACGCATGCTCCATAGGCCTCTCACAAGTTCCTCAAAACAATTCATAATTAATGATTACAAATACATATTTATTTTCTTTCTAATTTATATTTCATAACCAAAAAAAAGAAACTTTTTTTTTTCGAATTTAAAAGTATCTAGCCGGGTCGAAAGGTCAAAACCGAATATAATGGTAATATATTATTATCACCTATTCTACATTAATACTGTATTGTATTGTTAAAAGGAACAGAACAGAATAATAACAGCCGTGCTCGTGTACGATCTTCGAGGTTAAACAACGCTAACCGAAGGCAGAACGCGGATAGGTGACCATATTTTACATGCCGAGTTTCCTCCGTACCTCGGAAAGCACGGGTCCGGCTGTCATTTGTAGATCTTTGACAGTCGTTACAGGTTACTCTGGCCCGAAAGTCTACCAACCTATCGTTCCAAGGGGTACCGTATTACTCGAACAATCAACTGATTGTGTGCGCAGGTTGTGCCGGATCGTTGATGTTATTGCACTTCAGGAGACTTGGCTCTTACCATGATGTGCCTTATCTCGGTAGGATTGATGATGATTTTGCGTATGCGGGCAAGTCCGCCGTCGACACGTCTGTTGGAGTTCTTATTGGAAAACCGTATGGTGTTGCGCTTTTATGGAGGAAATCAGCGTTCACGGCGGTATCAGTGGAGTGATCGTCTGTTAGCTATTAGGATTGAGCACGCGGGACGTTCATTATATTCCAAATAAACTCAGTTTTATCAAATAAATTAATATGTTGTAAAACTTCGATCTTCAATGAATACGTTTCAGTAGTTTTCGTTTATCGGTATAATAAGACAACGTTACAATAAATAAAATTAAAGTACACTAAATTCTGCGTCAATTCAGCTCGCTCCTCAGTTTAAGTCATTCTGACGCGAGCGCTGGACGAGGAAAGACCTGGACACAAAACTTTCGTCAATAAGAATCCACTCGTGTATCATCATCTGCCAGCCTTTTCCCAACTATGTTGGGGTCGGCTTCCAGTCTAACCGGATGCAACTGAATACCAGTATTTTACATGGAGCGACTGCCTATCTGACCTCCACATCCCAGTTACTACTGGGAAATACGATACCCGTTGGTAAGATTAGATTGTCGGAGCTTTCGAGCCACTGACTACCTGTAACGACTGTCAAAGATGGACAAATGACAGCCGGGACCAACTGCTTAACGTGCTTTCCGAGGCACGGAGGAAACTCAGTATGTGAGGGTGGTCACCCATCCACAGACCAATCTAGGCAAGCATGGCTTAACCTAAAGATCGACCTGAGCGGCTGTTATTATGTAGCCACGAGCTCAATGGACTAAATAGATTTGCAATTTACTGAAAGTGAAAACTCATAGGCAACTAGTCTATTTCTTCTTTGTATGCGTGTTGTCTATTGTATTCTCGTCACGTCCTTTGCTAGTCCAAATTGTCTAGCGGACATTTTTATGGCAGATCTCAAGGTGATGCATTAGATTCTTATTCAATTAAAGTAGGTATCATTCAAGCCGTCTTTAGTTTGATTTTCCGTAACTTCTTACTAAAGATTAGCAAGTAACAATAGCAAAAAACCTGACCACAAAATGTTTTAAGTAAGCACGTATTTACATCTCCTTTTAATTACCTTCGTTTTGATATATCCCTTTGAAGAAATACGAGTACCTACCTAAAATAAAAGAATGACAAATATTTTGTCATGATTTATTAGGAAACTATGATTTAAAATTTCTTCATCAGGGTTCCGCAGCCAAATGGCAAAAAAACGGAACCCTTATGGATTCGTCATAATAATCTGTCTGTCCGTCCGTATGTCACAGCCACTTTTTTCCGAAACTATAAGACCTATGCTGTTGACACTTGGTAAGTAGATGTATATTGTGAACAGATTTTTACACAAAAATAGAAATAAAAAACAATAATTTTGGGGGTTCCCCATACTTAGATCCATGTTCACCAAAAAGATGACAGTCTGATTATCTAAAACAGCTGTTTAAAACACATTTTTGTATGGTAATATGTCACAGTGACAGCTGTTTTTAGCTAATCAGGCTGTTATCTTTTCGGTGAACATGGACCTTAGAACTTCTGAAACTTTACATTTTTTTTTTAATCAAACCCATACGTGTATCTATGGATAGGTCTTCAAAAATTATATTGAGGTTTCTAATATCATTTTTTCTAAACTGAACAGTTTGCGCGAGACACTTCCAAAGTGGTAAAATGTGTATTACCATATTATAAACATTACCATATAAACTTCCACCGAAAATTAGTTTGAACGAGATCTAGTAATTTTTTTTAATACGTCATAAATCGTAAACCACAATTTACACAATGTTGATACGGAACCCTTCATGGGCTAGTCCGACTCGCACTTGACCGCTTTTTTCATTTGTTAAGGTCTAAGTCAAGAATATCATAAAACTTAAGGTAACTAAACTAACTTAAACGGTCAACTATTTTGGGCAAGGATTACGCTAGGAAACAGTACTAACTGGGTTGTGGAGGTTTATTAGGTAGGCAGTCGCTCCATGTAAAATACTGATGTTCATCTGCATCCAGTTAGTCTGGAAGCCGACCCCAACATAGTTGGGAAAAGGAAATCGCCTCAAATCTTGAAAGCCAGAATCCACAGTGGTGACCACGAGGCTCGATGAATTCGGAATAGATATTCAAAACTGTCTTGGGTCCTGTCGTTTTTGTTGCTAGCGAGGGAGAGGTCATACTACTAGGTATGCTACTTGTGTATTAACCAACTTCTAAAACAGGAGGAGGTGACGTATGTACACTGATTTCTCCGTGATTATTGGTCCGATGTCAGTGATTCTTTTTTCGTTTGGTAGAGGAAGTTAGTGCGGTGGTCCCATTCAAATTTTATTAACTTTACTTTGGTACTTAATGACTTATCCTTATTATTTAATGTGCATTTTTCTTCTTCTATATAGATGATAGTACTTCCCCCGGTAAAATTGTGATATGAGCTATTAATTTGCATGATATCAATATAATTTGGCTTATGTTACTTCTGTAAAGATGTAGCTTTCAAATGGTGAGATAATTTTTAAAATCGGTTGAGGAGTTCTTGAGTTAAATCGTAACAAACAAAAATCAAACATTTCCTCGTTATAAAATTAGTTTAGATGTGCTTCCATTATGATAATTTTTAATGATCATGCGTGCGAAACTGCAATCAAAAGCTACACAAATAAAACTCATGTTTGATCGTAATTTAATTTATTATTATTATAATTCGATATAACATTGTTTATTACTATTATACATGAGGTACACAATTAAAACACTAAGAATATTTTGTGAACAAAGTAACTGTTTTGTTGCGCCACAGTTGCGCAACTGTTGCTCAACAGTTGAGCAACTTTTAGTATGTCGATTAAATAAAATGCTTAATAGAAGAGGAAAAGAGTTTGTTTTAATGGAGTAGGAAAAAGAGATTTAGATGATAAATAAGTCCATGATGATTCCAGAACTTTTAATTGATTTTCAGGACGAATGGAACGGCGTTCAAACACAACTATTCACGCCATTCTGAAAAATTATACTGATCACGTTCAGTTAGTGGATCATTTGTGAAATTCGCTATTAGTAATTGATTTAGAAACAGACTAATAACGGTATTAACATTTTTTTTAAAGTAACTATTTTTTTCTGGCACAACAGATTGGTGTAGATAAATTATACATAATTATAGTGTACAAAACACGATTTTTTTGAGTATTAGGCAGGTTGCAAGGGCCGCTATACTGCGGTGATGGTGATGGTCACCTGTCTTTGGTATCTGTGCAGACAAGAAGTGAAAATGATAGGCACCCATAGAATCAGCAGTTGGGTAGCCGACACATCAATCAACTGACATACTTTTTAAGAGCTGTCAAAACGCGATTCTCTCATAGATTTTGTATAACAACAGCACACTGTGACGTCACTGTTTAGTCAACTCAACGATTCAATCAACTAATTTCAATGCAACTAGCTAATACAAAATTTAATTTGGCAATTAATTGAAAATAAATTAGATTGGTGTCTTTGAATTATTGTTTTATAAAGATATTGTAGTTAATATCAGTTGTAACTTTACAACTGCTGATAATTTGACGATTTTTTTTTAGGACATGTCGGTTTCCTCAAGATGTTTTCTTTCACCGTTTTGAGAGCAGTGGGGAGAAAGAATTTGTTTAAAACTTTCCTAACATTTTCGTTCCTTGACCGTACTTTACTCAAATGTTTAAGCAATTATACTCTACTTTACAATAATATTAATTAAAAGGCGTTTACATTATTTGACACAGTTCTTAAACAAATTACTACCTAACAACTAGGTATTAATTTACACAATATATACGGTCAATTTTATGTTGTTCTGGAAGTGTTTGGCTTTCGATTCCAGATCGACTTAAAAATAATCTCGTATAATACTCATTTACAGTAAACACTAAATGGGTCCGATATTTATGTACATGAAAACTGAAACTATTTGAATTGGATTTTGTTTAATGATTTCACATGGAACACTAAACTATTTCCAAAAATAAAAATTGCTTAGTTTACTCCTTATAAGATAAGCTATCTTTCAGTAAAAGCCCCCTTTAAATCGGTCCAGCCGTTTCGGAGATTTAAGCCAGATCAAACAGAGCAGACCAAAATAAGTATCGTACAAATTTTCATATGCATTTAGTAAAACGCTGTTATTTTGAATTTGCAAACACACACTTCAATTTTATTTAGTTGTATGGATTGCAATTTATTTAGGAAGGTTGCTGGTATTTTTAAAATCAAATGTAATGTCGGCAGATACGTATTCTGCTAAAAAGCTCAAAACTCTTTAGGACCTACCCTAATGTTGCTGTAAATGGGCTAAAGTATCATTAAGTATGACTTGACGTTGATTACAATTTATTAACAGGCACAGTTGAGTTGCCTCAAATTTATCAAAAATAATTATTTGAATTAATATTGTTTAACTAAGTTACGCGCTAATCAGAGAATATAACATATTAAAGTAATAATAAACGAAGTAGGATACTAATAGTCCGACCATGATCTGTACGGCCTTGTCCAGGTAGTATAATCTGTGGACAAAAAAAAAAAAAAATATTAAGGTGAAAACGTCAGGGTAGCCGGCGAAATTCAAATTTTCTTACGTATTTTTTTGGAATTTGCAGGCCAGTGATAGGCTGTATGTTGATTAAAATATGACTCGCGGCTGTAAAACGCATGTAGTTAAGTACAGAAATAACCATCAATATAACCCTCCAAGTCCATAAAGATCGATTGAATGAGTATCTCATGAAATAGTCACTCAATCGACTTTACCTTAACAAAAAAAGTTATTTAAAGATAGGGTGCGTTCAAACGGGCAATTATTTTGCAACTGTTGCCGGTGGCATTCGTGAAGCATAATGGATGTAAAAAGACTCTCAACGAAGCCGCAAGGCACTCTATCGTACCTATACTCTATAGTCCGTCAGTTAAATTATCAAAAAATATTTGACCCATATTTTTTCTTTTGTTACGTAAACCAAAATTGACGAAGATAAGATGCTTTTAAAATAGGCTTGTCTCCTAAAAAAATCTAATTAGTCCGTCAGTTAGATTATAAAAAAATATTTGACCCGTATTTTTTCTTTTGTCTAAATTCACAATAAGTCACGCCGTGCTATAGTTTTTAGTGCGTTGTGACGTCACGAGCCCCCACTCCCGAGTTTTGATGCGTTTTATCTTTGTCAGTACTCAGTGATTTACAAAAACAAAAAATACGTGTCCATTATTTTCCAATACTCTAACTGATGGACTAAATAGATTTGCAATTTATTGATGGTGGAAACTAGCCTATTGGAGTCGCCACTTTAAGTTGCCCGTGTATGCGTACCTAAGTTGTGCCTAAATGTCACGGTCAAAAATCTTTGTCAACGAAACAAAAAGTCATCAATTTTGGACGCGTCATAGTGCAGAACTACGGGATAGTACTTCTGGCGCTTGAGTGAGACTGCCAGGGAGCGCTGTTTGTAAACATTTGTGAAATAGGGATGACGCATGACTTACAAAAATATGATTCTGTTTAGTACGTTAGTTAGATTACCGAAAAATATTGGATACGTGTTTTTTAACCCCCGACGCAAAAAAACGACGGTGTGTTATAAATTTGACGTGTCTGTGTATACTATGTGTGTGTGTGAGTGTCCGTCTATGGCATCCGAACGAATGAACTGATTTTGATTTTGTTTCTTTTGTTTGAAAGGTGAATTAGTCGGCAGTGTTCTTAGCTATGTTTGATAAAAAAATCAGTCCAAGATGGCCGCCGCCACAAAATGGCGGATTACATATTTATTTAACAGCTCCCACAATGGTATCAAATGAAAAGGCTTGACTAGTTGAATAATATACGCTATAATAAATTTCAAATCCGAGATGGCTGTCACCATAATATTCCATTTTATATGTGTCGGGGGTTTTTTAATTTTTTTTAATTTAATGTTACTTGTTGTTTCATCAAATTAATCAAAATTGACGAACATAAAACACAGCAAAAGATTATGAGTGTGAACTTTGACGTCAAACGAGTTTTCGACGCACTGTATCGTCTTCATTTTTTGTTTACGTGAGACAAGAAAAAAAACACGGCTTCAATATTTTCTGGTAATCTATCTGACTTGTCAAGTACCCTATTGTGTTAAACTATAGTCACGCGATGAGAGCACCAAGAGAACTCAAATATTTGAGGTAGTGATACTTACTGTTTCTGTAACCTCCTGGCGGCGGGGAGGGAGGAGGGATCCTCCTTGCAGCAGTACTCCCGCGCTCCCTTGATGTAGTTCCTGATGTACATACTCCAGTCCATGTCCTGGAAGTGCAAGCGAAATTAGACCTTCATTAAAGGAGTCAGGGGTACTAAAATTGTTGGGCATGTACATGTCAGTTATTGCCAGTGGTGGCAGTTTTGTCTCATTAGACATAATGGCAGATGGACTTATAAACAAAAACCGTGGTCGATAATTAAGAATCCTGGAATGATGTTCGGATTTGATTTTTAATTCAGGCTACAATATAGAGGGGTTATTCAATACCGTGATGGTAATAGGCTGGCGACTAATTACATGACATTTAAACATAACCTATAGGAAACATGACTAAGAAGAATAATAATCATGAAGAAGAGCCAAATTTCGAATTCAGTCCGCGTATGTCTGTTTCCCAGCAGTAGGAAGTGCGGGAATATTATTGACTGACCATGCACTTCTAATAGAAAGACTTCCTACCTTCATATCCGTATAGAACGTCTCGTTGTCTTTCTTGGAGATCCTGTTCTGTAGCGCCACGAAGTTATCGTTAGTGAAGTGCCACTCCTTAGTTGTGTAGTACTGGAGGACCTCCAGCCCGTAGTTGATGCGCTTCTGGATCTTGATCATGCTGTAATAGAGTAGGTTTTCGTTTAGCAGATAAGTAAAGTAAGGTTTTCAGGGTAGATCAGCGACGATCTTTTATAATAACCGAAGATCAAGAAGAATTGGGTTTTATTGGATTTGGAGCGGTCTATGGTCAGCCGTGGACTTATGAATGAGGTTAAGGTTATTGCTACTTTGCCCCGATTCAGGGCTTGTGCCCGGATATTAGTCAATGTGGAGACACTTGAGGGAGGGCTATGTGTAGCAGTGGACTTCTTTCAGCTGAAATTTTGATGATGATTGGTAATAAGCTGAACCCGTCGGACTTAAACATAACATTTATGAAGGTCAGATAGGCAGTCGCTCTGTGTTCAATACTGGTAATAAGCTGCATTTGATAAGACTGGACGCCGACTATAATGTGTAGTTGGCAAAATACAGACAGATGAACGAATCATGGTGCTAAATCGCAACACGGCAACGCTGCAATGGATTAGAGGTCACAGTGGATCATTTGGTAACGATGTGGCTGACGAAATTGCCAGATGAGGATCCAACACAAAACCCTACGGACTCGAACCCATTGTGCCCATTTTCTTCAAGCAGCTAAGAAGTTGGTTAAAGGACCACACCCAAATTCAAGCGGAGAAATGGTGGAGCTCGACACCAGGATGTAGGCAATCCAAGGAAGCTATGTCATCCCTGGATACAAAGCTGACAGAGATAGCCTGCGTCTGGTGGCGGGGACCATCACTGGACACTGCTCGCTGAACAAACACTTCCACACTCAGGTGGCGTATCACTGACACTCCCTGCACTCCTGTGCAGAGCGTGCCTGGAGGCGGAGGAGACGGTGCAAGCATGTGCTCCTGGAGTGCACAGGCAACACCAAGATTCGCGAAGAGATCCTGGGAACGCCAAGATCACTTGCAGATGTCCTGAGGAGACCGGGGAGTTTAATCTGCTTCTGGAGGGAGGTGCCCCTGGTTGGAGTAATCGGCCACCATGGCTCACGCACAATGGTCCACCTCAAGGACTAAGTGTGGAAACCTAAACCTGATGATAGATAGATAGATACAGGCAGATGATGATAATTGCATGGGATGTACAGACATATTTCCACCAAAGCGGAACCAAGCAGGCTTCGATCAATGACATTAATTGAAATGCACATCGTATCTTTTGTCTCTTCTGGAATTAGTCGAATCTTGCACGTTTGCTGCACGTCTCAAACTTATAAAGATGTCCTAAGGTCATCAAGTACACCTGTGCACTTGATAACTACCACCCTGCATTAAGAAGCCTGTCACACTATTCCCTGCCTACTGTAACTCCTGTGCACTAGAAACAACAGTGGCGACAACCAATATCTTGTCAGCTCAAGATAATGGGATGTGCACACTTTTGGTTTTGCTTGATTTTTCGCGCGCATTTGACTGTATTAACGTTCCTTTATTATTATCAAAGATGGTTTTCTATGGATTTGACGAAGACACAGTAAAATGGTTTGAAAGCTATCTTAGCGATCGTACGCAATTCGTTGAAATACGCCGGGCGGACGGTTCAACAGTTGTTTCTAGACGTTGCTCAGTAGGAAGGGGGGTTCCACGGGGATCTATCCTTGGGCCAGTATTGTTTATTTTATACTGTGCAGATTTGATTAGAGTTATAAAAAAATGTAAGTACCATATTTATGCCGATGACACACAGGTTTACATTTCATTTAAGCCGGAAGACTACGAGCAAGCATTAAAGGATCTTAATGCAGATCTTGAGAGCATAGTACAGTGGTCTAATTCCAACACGCTTGCGTTAAACCCTACAAAAACTAAATTTATGCTTTTTGGTACAGTAAACCAGCTGAGTAAAATTAAGCCATGTACCGGCTGCGTAACAATTATGGGTCAACCTATTGAGCGGGTTTACGAAGCCCGTAATTTAGGGCTTATAATGGACGCGGAACTCCGTTTTCACAAACACGTTACTGAGTGTATCCGTAATTGTTATTATAGGCTTAAGATTTTATACAAAGCCCGTCCGTATCTTAGCGAAGAATTGCGTGTTTTGCTTGTGGAGTCTTTGGTTTTATCAAAGTTGAATTATGCAGACACAGTGTATGGTCAACGACTTCTCTCAAAAACTGAAAGAATGATCCAAAGACTTCAGAACTCCTGTGCACGTTTCTGCTTTAAAGTTCCTTTTAGGGGACATGTTACACCCTTCTTAAATGAGCATAACATTCTAAAAATGAAAGCTAGACGTAAGTTGCATCTGGCGACCCTACTTTTTGGAGTTATCAAGTCTCACTCCCCTTCTTACCTATACGATAGGCTGTCATGGACTAGTAGGCACAGAATCGGTGAGGGAAGAAAATGTTCCCAACAGCTCTCCATTCCCCAGCACAAGACGGCGGCCTTTAGGGGCAGTTTCCGTTATGCAGCTACAAAATGTTGGAACAATATCCCGCCTCCCATTAAGTTTAGTAAAAGTTGCTCGACATTCAAGTCAAAATTGAAGTTGTTTTTAGTAAATCATCAAAATGAATTTCAAGATGTTCGAGCCGACATGTCAGCCATTTAATATAAAACATAATTATTTTGTTTATATTTATCAATTCGATTTACATCAAGTATTTATCTTTTACAATCTAATGCATTTTTAATTTTTGGACTCGTTATCAATTTTACACATTTTAAATTATATCTAATTTTAACTTTATTTATTTAATTTTACCCATGTTATTAATTTTACACATTCCACCTTTTTTAATTTTTGTTATTGTTTCTTATTGCATGTCATCAAATTTATTTTTGTTACCTATTCTATTTAATACAATTTCCGATATCATCATTTGTGCTTTTTATCATTATTGCCTTTTTAATATTTTTTTTTTATTATTATTATTAATGGGCACGGTATTTTATTAATATGCAACTCTGCCAATGTTATTAATTTTATGAATTCTATAATTTTATTGTTTAGTGATGTATCAGTTTTAATCAATTTTACAAATTAGGTATATCAAGTATATCATTAACACAATGTCATGCATTTTTTAATATAAGCATTGTTTATCTAAATATTAAATTATTTCCATATTTTTGCTATTTATAATATGTCTTTTTGCTCTTTTTTTAAAAATTGTTTTTATAACACAACACTGACACTGTAACTGTAAGACACTGTTTTTATAATTATTTTACGTTATGTTTTTTTTTTTTTTTTCCAATGTTATTTATTTTAAACATTCCATCATTTTTTACTTTTTGTTATTTTTAATGTGTTTATGTAACATAATAACATTATATTGTTAGTTGATATTTGTGCAAAAATTTTTAGAGTTTATTATGTGTTTGTTTATGTGGTCGAGCGTATGGCACTCGTGGGCTGCAGCTGAAAATCAGCGTCAGGTGGCACACCTTGTGTTGCCATCTGACATTATGCTGAGCTTAGGCCCTTTTGGCATTATAAGCTGTTTGTTTATGTATTATGTAAAATGTTATTGGTATTTTAATGCCAAATAAACACAATTTTCTTTCTTTCTTTCTTTTCTTTCTAATCAGAAAAGCACCGAAACATTCAATGTTTCTGGTGCTCGACGAAGTCCCTGAGAAACAATTTAACTGTGTTGGACCCCGCAACGAAATTAATGAGGAAACCTTACATCCGTTAGAGGAGTTCGCATAGCTAGACTTTAGGACTTTTTGAAGAAGAAGGAAACTCACAAAGTCTTCTTCCCCATGAGGAACATGATGAGGTCCACGAAGTATGCGGGCAGCATGTGAGTGAAGAACAGTGCGAGCTGGTGAGACACCCATGAGCTCTTGGGAGACCCTCCAGGGTACCACAGGCACACGGTGAACGGGAACTCTTGCACGTGGACGCGACCTGTAAGATATTTCATTTTATTTCCATGACTTATAAAGAAAGAAAAAATGTTTATTAATCGCAGGGACGTGCATACAAAATTTGAAAACAGAAACAATACAACGTGACAACGTGTAACGTTAAAACGCGCAAAACCTCGGACACCTCAAATAAAAAAAAATAAAAAAAGTGTTTTAATATGTGCTGTTTGAGTTTTACTGGCAATTAGATTTACTGCGAAGAACTATTACTATCCCGCGTATGAGAGAAATTAAATTGGACGATCGTTTGTTTACCTATTTTGGCGGGTTTGCGCACGTGATGGCTTAGCCTATTAATAAATAGACAGGGCAACATTTTTAATGAAGATTTTTTTAAGTGACCTATATTAAAAAGTGGTGAAATTGATTCTGGCCGTGATTCTGATCAAACTACTATACTGTTCTATTAGGGTGAAACCGCGTGAACTCCGCTAATTAAATATAAGTGTAACTTACCCATATCCAAAGCTTGTCCCCAAGTGATAGGATTGATGCCTGATTGCGTGATGTTGCAGATGCCAATCTGTTTCGGCCTGGATGAACAGAACACGGTGTGAAAATAGGTACAATTTCTTATGTCTTTTTGGATCAATGTTCGCAATGATTGCTTCGAAACAGTTGTCTGAAGTATGTTTCAAATTGTTTATTAACTTTGATTCAAAGCACAATCGCCAGCCTATCAAGTAACCAAAATTTTCTCATTCAATTTTGAAATTAACCACTAACATTTTATGTTTTCCCTCTCAAGGTTCATTGGAAGACCAGCGTCAGACAGCTTCATCACCTGTCTGGCATGAATGCTGAAACGGACCTTTTTGGCGCAGCCGTGAGGCACACAGCACATTTCTACTATGTCCTACTCATTGTTTTGTATCTTTTTTTATTATTGTGTGTGTGCTTTATTAACTGACGTCAAATAAATATTTTTCTTTCTTTTCTTTTTGTTTTAAAATCATTTGCACGCCCAATGAGCTGTGGGTCAAAAAAGCCACTTTCTGAAGCCCTGACACAGCCAGAAGACGTCGCGGCAGACCTCGTAGAAGATGACGGGACGAGCTGGATAAAACCAACGACCAGTGGTCCACATTGGCCCTGGATCGGAACAACTGGAAGTCATGGGGAGAGGCCTTTGAGTAGCAGTGGGGTTACACAGACTAACAGTATCATATCCATGAACTAAAAGTCGAGAAGACTTCGTAGTGATTGGTGTTCTTTCTTATTCATTGCGTGGTTAGTGCTTCACCTGGTGTCAGAGTTTTCATTTGTCACCCATGAGCTTTTGAGTTGGCTGGTCTTGGTTTTATATGCCTTCGAGTAAATGGCTCTCAGGCATTCTAGTTTCCTCACGATGTTTTCCTTCACCGAAGCAAGTGATAATTATACAATACGCACATGAATCCGTAAAATCAGAGGTTTTGGGTCAATTTGCAGTCCGACGTTCACAATTATGCTTTGACTGCTTATAGGATTATTCATAATTTCTATCTTTCTTTTTTTATCGTGTGGTTAGTTAGTGCATAACCTGGTGTCACAGTTGTATTTGCCGCCCATGGGGCCTGTGTGTGTGTGTGTGTTATTATTGTATGTTGTACTCTTTAGGCATCTTACTTCTCAATCCCGGTGAGGTATCCCAGGATGATGCAGGCGTTCACTGTGACGTCTACCGGCACCACGTCAGCCTCGTAGCTGTCGTTACAGTGCATCGTACGGATCACACCTGGACAATAATAATAAATACACACACCCGCCATCGAATGCCACAATAAATGGTACTGTAATGTAGATTTTTTTAAATTGTAGTTTTCAAGGTTACAACTTTACTTTGATGCTCCAGGGTAAATTGCAGGGCAGTGATAGGTTGTATGTTGATTAAATTATCATTCGCGACTGTTAGACGTATGTTGTCACAGAATTATAATCATCAAAATCATCAATACAACCCTCCCAGTTCACAAAGATCGAGGAACAACATTGACCTTGAAACAATCGTTGCAAAAATCGTAAGACTGAATTTCGCAGGTTACCCCGACGCTTTCACCTTAAATACTTCCATGACCCGTTTTACTATCCAATCCATCCATCAACACAATGTATTGAGAGTAGAGTTTTATTGAAAAAAAAAATGTCACTCCACATAAAAAAAAAAATTGCGAAAGGTTACTTTTTTGCATTTTTTTAATTATTTATTTATACATTACATGTTAATACACTTAAATAAAGCACACAATCAGACTTCTAGGTCTGTCTGAGCATGCCATGGCCTGAAATTTTATCAACTTAGTTTGATGTAGGTACACGTACAGAATGTTTGGCTGACGGTTTCGTAATGGATCTGATACATCCTGGATATAATTAGACCTACCTTTGCCAGCTCCTACTAACAGTCCAGTAGGTCCGTTCAAGTTGTCCACCCATCCCGGCATGGGCTCCTTGTACGCCGCAGCCACTGTAAATACAACAGAATATAAGTCAGCTTAAAAAATCGAATACAGGCATTGATCCAGTTTTTAGAGGTAGTAATCATCTGCCTGCCTTTTCTCAACTATGTTAGGGTCGGCTTCCAGTCTAACCAGATGCAGCTGAATACCACTATTTTACATGGAGCGACTGGAGGTAGTAGAGTTATCCAGTTTATTTAGTTCCTTCATAAGGACCTGCGCAGACGACAGACTTATTGTGCGCGACGGACAAAAAGTCTGCGACAAATTTTGCGTGATTAATTGTGTTTCACTACGTTTTTGTCCACTGTAAGGACCTACTGATGGAAAGGCTCCTACTGATCGCCTTTTAGTCGACAAAAAAGGTCAAATAAGTAGTCAAATACATTAATCACGCAAAATTTGTCGCAGACTTTTTGTCCATCGCGCACAAAAAGTCAGTCGTCTGCGCAGGCCCTGACTCGTAAGTCCATAGCAGTTACTTTTTAGCAGTAAAAGACAGCAACACAAGTTTTGGCGCGCTAAAGAATCGTCACCATGTCTGAACAAACGTCAGCTAGTAAGTACCGCTACTCACCGATAGATGGCCGCGCGATCACGATGGGGAACTTCCCCTCGTACTGTGACACTAGATCTTCAGTCAGAGACTTTGTGTACGCGTATGTGTTGGGCTGCGGCTCGATTATCCTGGGAAATAAATTATTTTGATATCAATATAATGGTAATGTGAGGTTTTCTTTTTGAGAATTAAGAAAAAATATAGTTTCCAAGAACTCGGTGGATGGCGTTGAACTGACTACGTTACTAGGTGCCAAAGCCAAAACGCTTGAAAAAACAAACGTCACATACGCTCGTTGACTGACACTTTCGTTTGCATAAGCTTCCGAATATAAACGGAATATAACCATTATTCCAAGTGAAATTATGTGTCGTTCTTTTCCTTGCAGTAACGTACCGAGATCAGCGCCATCTATCCAGTGACTAGGGAAGAGTTGAAAAAGAAAATCCCTCATTAAGAAATAGTGCAGAAGTCAACCGTAATAATAATGTGTAGCTATTATGGGGAAAATAGGGCCATGTTGTTTTGAGTTTGAATGTGGAAAAGTAGGGGAAGACCAAAAAAATGATATATTATTATCGAGTGTTTGAAACCCGATCATTATGGCGAGAAAGAGGTTAAGTAGAATTTGTCAGTTAGTGGTGTCGATTCTGTTGTGCACAAACTAAACTTAATTTAGACTATGCTATCTTTTACTATAAGGCAGGGCGAGAAAAGGACGGCTATAGCTATGCACTAAGTTAGAAATGTCAAACTAGTTTATGCCTTGCGCTTCACCGTGTTTTTAGTCGACATGTTTTTACGTGCACCCTTCATTTGTATGGAAATATTAGTTCGAATTAAATTTGACAGCTCTAAATTACGTCCGCCTCTTTCTCGTTTTATTAGTGAGAAAAAGATAGTAATAGCCTAAATTAAGTTTAGTTTGTGCACAACAGAATCGGCACCATTAGCTTACAGAAGTTTGAATTCAAGTTTCGTTGAAGGCAGTACCGGGGCTGCGGGGCTGTTCGAAAGAGATACCGCGGCCCCTGAACATAAAGGGCGAGGACAGAACATGGATGGCTTTTAGTCAATAAAAGTCTGACACTCCCTCCCGCTCAGCCCAGAGTGGGAGAAGTTATTTGATGATTTCCCATCCCATAAAAAAGGCAGTAAACTCGACCCTTTTAACATGGAACATAAATAAGAGCAGTAAAACGTTCGTTTCGAACGTTCTCTTTGCTATACTTTACTCGTATACATATAGCACAATAGTATAGCGTAGTCTGAAAGCAGCTTGATACTTTGGGAACTATAAACTAAAATATAATTAGGCTTAACACGTTAAACGCCGTGGGGGACAACATATGGGCCTCAATTATTTAGTAAAAGGAGCCAGGTCAAAAATGCCCGATTGTTAAATTTTACGTTTATGTTTTTATTGTTTTAGGGGCTAGAAAATGTGCCAAATCTCATGAAATAAATCGAAGAAAAGTAATTAGTGACTTTATTTAACCAAAATACTACTGTCACTCAACAGTGGCCCCCCATGGCCCACGCGGAAATAAATCGCGTTGTTCGTTGGCGGGGGCCGCGGGGGTCGGGGTGTCGGTCATCCCCGCTCATGTCCTGCACGAACAAACAAGACTAAAAAAGTTGTAACTTTTTGTGAAACCTGCCCTAACAAACCATTTCTTTGTTTTGATTGTTTCCATAAAATTAAATAATAGGTGTAGTTACGTTGATATTGATCTCAATAAGTCTGATTTAATTTTGTTTCAATTAAAAACTGTAATAAATAATTATTATGTTTCTGATTTACAAACATGTACTTAGTTTAATTCATCAAACTATCCCCGAAAAATTAAACCCTAACTATAGCCATACATAAACATAGCTATGTAGTACCACTTTAACCAGATTTTAACTACTTCAGTAAAAAGTAACAGTATACAGTATTTTACAACACATTTTAAATAGTCATTTTATGGAAAAATAGAAAATAACACATTATCATACACACTTTTTCCTTTAGAACTTTCAAACAAGACGTGTCCCGAAATGATTTGTCATATTTTTCTAAGTCATATTTTTTACTAAAAACCAAATACAATCTATTTGTCTGCAGGGCCGTGGGGGTCACGTCAAATACATATTAGCTTCATATCTGTGCCCGACGGCCCAATAGAGACGCTTAAAATCGCCTCTGACTCGCGGTCATATGTTGTCCCCCGCGGCCCCAACGGAACTATTGTATGTCGACCATACGGTGTCCCCCACGGCCCAAACAGAAAGACTGAAAAATTAAAGCGGCGTTCAACGTGTTAAAACCAGAACTTTTGAAGGTCACAATTACAGAACGGGGCCCTTCATCTCATAATACCTTAACACCTAGTATTTTAGCTGGGGAGAACAAGTGACGGAATATCCCTATCTAACGGCATTCTGTTATGGGATATATGCTTACTTGGGCTGCATATGTCCCAGGAGCTCGTCATCCATCCATCCAACGCAGTGGATGACGTGTTCAGGGCGATGCTTGGAGGGGTACAGCTTCTCCTCGAACAGCTCCAGCTCGCAGCGGCAGTAGGAAGTTGATACGTGAACGAAGGCCTGGAAACGAAGAATAAGAAATGATGATAGCATTTATGACGGATTTGTACGGTGTGCGATTTTGGAGACCATGAATTAAGATGATAGATTATAAATTAAGAATTAAGATGATAGATGATAAATTATTTTGACTTTGACTTTTGACTTTTGATGAAAGCGCCAGGGTACCTCGCGAAAATAAAACGTTCTTACCTCCAAGTTTTTGACACCCTCCGCTAGTTCCAAGACTTTCTTTGTTCCCATTGTGTTCATTTTGACAGCATCGCGGAGAAACATGTCGAATCTGAAACATTCAATAAAACCATCTAAATAGAGTGATGTAGGTTGAGCAGATGTAGCATAATGAGCGGTGTGAGTGTTATTTTACGGGTCCACCCTGTATAGCAGAACTTTTTATGTCATAATATTATTTTGCATACCAGCTGATAGCATAAACTTCATTTGGCAGAAAATTGTTTGGCAGATCATACGTTCAAACTCATAATTTTGTAAGCCAGAATCATCTTTAGGCATAAATTTCATATGCATATGATTTAAAAGTAGAACCATCTTATCGCAGAAAGTTCACAGTCAGAATCGTGTTTTGGCATAATTTTCATATCGATAGTCTTTAAAGGCAGAACTATCATATCTCAGAAAGTTTACAGTTAGAATTATCTTTTGGCATACATTTCATATGCATAATAATGGAAAGACTCATCTATCAAATCACAGAAAATTCATAAAGTCAGTTGATTGTGAACACTTGGTTTTATTTCCCAGTAAGAAGCAGGCAAACATGCAAACGAGCATATATCGTGCATGTAGCAAGCATGCAGTATGCAAGCAAGGATGAAGCATGTAAGCAAGCATGCAGCATGCAAGCAAGCATGCAGCATGCAAGCAAGCATGCATCACGCAGCATCCAAGCAAGCATGCACCATGCATGTAGCAGGATGCAAACATCTAAACAAGGATATACCATGCATACAGCAAGCATGCAGCAGCATGCAAACAAGCATACAGAATGCATGCAAACAACCATGCAGCAAGCATGCAGCATGCAAACAACCATGCAGCAAGCATGCAGCATGCAAACAAGCATGCAGCAAGCATGCAAACAAGCATGCAGCATACAAACAAGCATGCAGCATGCAAACAAGCATGCAGCATGCAAACAAGCATGCAGCAATCATGCAACATGCAGCAGGCATGGTTTCTCTCACGGCTTCGGCGCTACGGGGCTACGGCGGTCCCACGCGAGTTTATCGTCGCAGATGGGTTTAACGCTCACCACCGGCGAGTGTTACAACCACCTGCTCCTCAACTCGCGGCCCGCCTCGCCCCTCCGCGCCTACGCGATTTTAAATTACACTCTAGGGGTAGGGCAGACAAGACTACGTGGAGTCGGTTTTGGAGCGATTCGTTTCTGTCACTAACTTTTGTAGCACAATATATTGACTTTTTAAGATAATATTTTAATTTTAAATTAAGGTTAAAAATGCTATTTTGTGGCATTGAAAAATGGCAATAATGCCAAATAAAATTATTCCAAATGAAATTCTGCAATCTTAGTAGTATGCCAAGTGAAATTATATCAAATAATCGTCGCTCTAAATAAACATTATTCTAAACGAAATTATGCGAAATTTGAACACTGCCAAAGGTAATTATGTCAAAAAAAAAATCTGCCATGTAAAAGTATGCCATTCCAAATTCGGACATACAAACATTCAGCCAAACAATAAGTATATTTAAAAAAAAATGTGCCTTTCATATATTCGTTTAAAGAAAATTATGCCAAGTCTGTTATGCTAAATGAATTTCGGAGCAACAAGATTCTGCCAGATAGATGGAACCCTTATTTTACGTGTAGAAATCCACAATGGTTGTCCTATTACAGTCTGACAGACTCATAATGAAGCAATTTGGGTATCTAACGTCGATACAACTTATCACGCCTGTCATCCCCATAAAAGTCAAAGGTGTAATAGTGCACCTACATTTCGCAAGTTATATTTAAGTACTATGTGATAGGGCGACCCTATCGCCATTAACCGGGCACAAATCTAAACTTCGTGGCTGCTACTGACAAATTCCTACTGAAAAAACCTAATAAAACGTTGCTCCACCTGGGAATCGAACCAAGGACCTCATGCTCAGCAGTCGCGCTTGCGACCACTAGACCAACGAGGCAGCCTATCAAAACAAGTGCAATACCATTACATTATATTGTTTTTAAGTGTTTCTGAGACATGATCAATCACGATGTTTAAAGTATATCAGACGCGCCCGCCACACTATTCCCAAACCACTATAACTCCTGAAGACCAGTATTAACAGTGGCGACCACCAGACAAGCGCCGCGACAATGAAGCTCGACGAAGTTCCAGAGAATGAATTCAACTGCCTTGGGTCCCGCAACGAAATTAATCAAAAAAGTATAGCGGAGGAGTAGAAAAAAAACCGTAATTTCCACTTTCCTCCATATCTGCAGGAGACAGAACGAAACAAGGCCAATAGGCACAAAGGGACGTTTACAACTGGGATAGGCCCAGTTGCCTAGCACCACGGATAAGTATTGATAGTATATAAGGTGACTGGTAATTAGTGTACGATACTTAAATACGGGATTGTACTCATAATAACGAACAACTTTTATTATGGGACCACACCTGAAATAATGTACTAATCAGCAGATTTTATTTTTCCGTGATTTCAGGTTTGGTCACCCTATACACATAACGTAGGATTTTACAGTATATTAAATCTGATTGTACTGACCTGACGCAAGCAGCACAATGGAAGATGATCTGTGCCTCGTTCTGTATGAGCGCGCGGTCCTCCTCCGATATCCCCAGCTCGTCAGACAGGATGTCTCCGGGGATCACGTGCAGCTTGTCGAACAGCTTCGGGGAATCGGCTTTGAGGCGGTCGTATACCTGGAATGTTATTATTTGAGGTTAGGTTGGAGAATCTTCTTCTCCATCTTCCTAGCGACGCCGTTGCGTTGGAAGGTCTCCCAGGTGAAGGCTGCGGGAATCACCTTGATGTGAATCGCACGGGACCGGTCAATGTGGCGACACTTGAGGCAGACCTATGTCCAGCAGTGGACGAGGATGATGATGATGATCTTCCTAGCACAGTGAGCTCTGCTGAGATGGCTATTGCCGGTACTAAAACGTCAAACGACGCAAATTAAATAACCTCATTGGTAGATATCTCTTTGAGCCGTTTGGGGTTAAAACACTAGAGCCATGGGGTGCGAGTGTCCGCCTAGTATTTCGGGGCTTCGGCAAGTGGTTGGTTGACTTTTCCCTTGACCAGAGGATTGGCTTGTTTTTGGTCAAAGAATCAGCATTGCCATCCAACGTGGCAATGCTGCCAGCTTTCTGTTCACTGTTCCTGTTAATAGCGACGTGAACGAAGTTTAGACACTCTATAATGTTTTTCTTCTTCTCCACGCGTACATTTTTGTTTTAAGTCTATTATTTATTTTAGCAAAAAAGTTAGTAAAAGTAAGTACCTAAATAAGCAAGTAAATTTTTATACTGAAACAAGTGTTCTCTCAAAACAGTTTCGCTAGTCGATACTAGATAGCGCCACTTACCCGAAAATTCAACAAGTCATCCAATCGTTCCTTACTGCTGTGTCCTTTCTTAGGCCTCATGAGTAGGTACATCTTCTTAATGTCTGGACAGCATCTGAGAAGCTTCTCCACCATCACTTTGCCCATGAAACCGGTCGCGCCGGTGATGAATAACGTTTTGCCGGCATAGTACTCTGCTATGCTCACAGATGGCGCCATTGTCTGCAGACAAGGAAAAAAATTTATAGTAACGTACACACTGTAAGTGGAGGATAACAAAATAAACCCACGATATCACTACATATTATAAAACAAAGTCCTCCGCCGCATCTGTCTGTCTGTCTGTTCGTGATAAACTCCAAAACTACTGCACCTATTTTCATGCAGTTTTCACCAATGGATGATGGAGAGTGGTTATCGAGGAAAGTTTTAGTAATTTGTACGCGGGCAGAGCCACGGGCATCAGCTAGTCAAACTCAATAATGAAATAATTCCACTTTGACTAAGCATAGCTTAACCGCAATTTTACGAACTTTCTTTGTCCTTATCGGATTGACAATCAACTAGGTACTACCTACTTACTAACCAACAAGTGCGTCCGTGGGTCGGTTAACCATGTCAGCAAAAATATCCGCAGAATTATGATAAGTATGATGTTATGTTTTTATATTTAAAGAATAAATTTTATTATGCTTACAATTTGTTGAATTTCTTAAATACTTTAATATGTTAAAAGTTCTTTTGTACTAGGTAGGTCTAAATAAAATTGTTATTTTGTTGTTTTGTGTCTAGTGTGTCTAGAATGTCACATTGACAGCTGTTTTTAGATAATCAGACAGTTATCTTTTCGGTGAACATGGACCTTAGCCCCTTCGTACACAAGGCTACAAAAATCTTCGATACTCAACGATTCGATTTTAGTCTCCAAGCGACTGCCGCCATACAAATCAATTGAAGTTCGTACACGAGTCGCGTCGCCGACATTATGGATTTGTATGGCGGCAGTCGCTTGGAGACTAAAATCGTCGAGTATCGAAGATTTTTGTAGCCTTGTGTACGAAGGGGCTTAGGATACCTGGTTCTAAATCAGCTGTTTGACAATAATTAGATCATTTATATTCTACGACACTTATAGAACATACATTAACACTGAAGGCTATGTATGAACATGTTCCAACGTTTCGCAAGAAAGCCATCGGTGTGTTTTAATTGCTAGTAATTAATCGACACCACCGTAAGCTATGGATGTGGTGGACAGTGTTGCATTTGAAATTAGATGAAATATATAATTAGGATATGTGTATGTAACATAATATCACGCTTCCACATTTCACAAAGTTATGTTTAAAGTCACATGTGTATGTCACCGTAAAATTGTAAAAACCCGTTACATTGTAATCTATCTAGCGAGATTGTAAACTCTCGAAAGATTGTCAAACGAACATACTGCTTACAATTAACGAACAAATTTTTTGGTAGATTATAATCTATCGAAGTGAAACCGTAATATTGTGAAATCCCAGCGTAGCGTTCCATTTTAGAAGAATATAAAGTGTTTTGAGAGGTTAGTTTATATTAATCGGTTTTTCTCAGGAATGGTGCATTATCTTTTCATGAGAGTGGTATCATGGGGCAAGGGGATATCCATTCCCCCCCCCCCCCCACCCTCCACACCGCGTAACTTCACTTTCGTCGCATACATTACAATATTACGATTTCACTTCGACAGATTTTAATTAACCGAAAAATAATGCGTCATATTGTAAACAGTATGTTCGGTTGACAATCAATCGAGAGTTTACAATCTCGCTAGAGAGATTACAATCTAACGTGTTTGACAATTTTACGGTGACATAAACACTCGTCGCTTTGTATCCTGATCAAATTTAAGGGTATGCTACAGACCATCAAACTGAAGAATTTTCTCCATGGGACCCCATCGTAATCGTAAACAAATAATCAGCTCTCTCCTACATTTTGTCGAGTAGGTATTGGAATTTAGCATGGGGCCGTTGATTATTTTTCGCGATTACGATGGTGGTCCTATGTTGATGATCTGTAGCACACCCTTGAATTTGATCAGAATGCAAAGCAACACCTTGTATAAGGGGCAAGCCTATTGCCATCAACCGCGCACTAATTCAGACTCCGGGAATCGAACCGAGGGCCTTATGCTCAGCAATAACGCTTGCGACTACTCGACAGACCAACATCAGAAAAATACTGTTTCAAAATGCGTTTTTCTGCTAGCACACCTCATCTTCATCATCAGTCTATAAATCGTTCCCACTGCTGGGACACAGGCCTCCTCTCTATGAGAGAGAATGGGCTATGATCCACCACCCGGGCTCAGTGCGGATTGGTAGATGTCACATGTCTTCGAATTTTTTGGTTCTAGGACATGCCGGTTTCCTCACGATGTTTTCCTTCACCGTTTTGAGAGCAGTGGTGATGAAATAAATTACGCAAAGTAATGTGCCTTTCTTGGTTCAAACCCACGAGTTATTGTTCCCAAAATAAACTAAAATAAACTCAATATTTTCTCAGTTCATTGAATCAAGAAACTGCTAATTAATGTTATTGATTACATAAAAACAACAGCTAGATTTATAACGAGAACTAGGTAGGTAAGTATTACGCTTGGCAATTCTATTGTTTAAAGACAGTAGGTACGTACATGAGAACCTCAAGTTAATCTAGTCGTATAGTCTACTTAGATATTACTTATTAAACTTAGGTTTTTCTTCCTATTCGTATTTTTTTTCCTGCTCTTCTCCCAATAAGGGAGACGACAAAAAAATATAATTAGTCCGTCAGTTAGATTATCAATAAATATTTGACCCGTATTTTTTCTTTTGTTGTATAAACCAACACTGACGAAAACACGACGCTTTTAAAAGTCTCAATACGTCACACCTTGGTATAATTTTTACTGCGTTCGGACGTCACGAGCCCCACTCCCGAGTTTCGATGCGTTTTATCTTTGTCAGTATTCATTGATTTACAAAAACAAAAAACACGTGTCCATTATTCTCCAATAATCTAACTGACGGGACTAGATAGATTTGCAATGCCTATTTCTTATGGCCATCCCCTATATAGCCATAATGGTACTTTATCCAATTTGTGAACCCACACATCCATCTCAACAGTCTCATCTCCGCTACATGCAATCACCAATCGTCCATCTACTTCACAGCCCAGCATTCTGATCCATACAGTAGGACAGGTGGACCCTTACATACTGAGTTTCCTCCGTGCCTCGGAAAGCACGTTAAGCTGTTGGTCCCGGCTATCCTTGTAGATCTTTGACAGTCGTTACAGGGGCCCAAAAAGTTTGACAACCAGTCTTACCAAGGGGTTACCAGTATTACCCGGTACTAACTGGGTTGTGGAGATCAGAATAGGCATAATGATAGTATCAAAAAAATTCAAATCTATGTAGTCCGTCAGTTAAAGTCTTGGATAATAATGGATACGTAGTTTTTGTTTTTGTAAATAAATAAATATTGACAAAGATATAACGCATCCAAACTCGGAAGTGGGGGCTCGTGACGTCAGAACTAGCCAAAAATTATATCAAGGTGACGTTTTGAGAATTTAAAAAGCGTCGTATCTTCGTCAATTTTGATTTATGTACGAGTAACAAAAGAAAAAATCCGTGTCAAATATTTGTTGATACAATATTTATTGAACTGACGGACAATTTTTTTTTCTTTTGTCGGCTACTCTCTACTGGTACCTATTCAGCTGCATCCGATTAGACTGGAAGACGGCCCCAACATAGTTGGGAAAAGGCAGCCAGATGATAACAGTACGATAGCTTGATGACATTATAGGAAAATTTAGGTATTTAGGTAGATAAAAATGGGCAGACAAATTACAGAACGCTACCTAGCTAGCATTACTTTGTGTACCTAGATAATTTATTTCATCACCACTGCTCTCAAAAACGGTGAAGGAAAACATCGTGAGGAAACCGGCATGTCCTAGAACTAAAAATTCGAAGACATGTGACATCTTCGTGGAACTGGATATAGATGATAGGCCATACGCAAAATACGCGCTATCGTGGAGTTGCGGACACCAGCCCGTTATACAATACAATACTATAATACGATACTAACACACTTCGCTTCATCCGCATCCATACATCCTCAGGACATAGACCGATTGACCTTTCAGAAGCCTAATTTAATTCTGAGCTAAAATCAAAACAATGTACTTCCCGACTTCTAAGAGTTAGTATGCAGTGTATGTCGTGGTCTGATGCGTTGCCAAGGTGAAATCGTGGGGAACATACATATTGTTATAATGATAACATGGCTATAAATGTCGTTATGTTGGATATTATGTCATGTTGTACATGCGTCCGAGGGCCTCATGTCTAGGTAAAACAGCTGTGCGAATCTCTAGGTTCGTTATCGCATTATCTGCCTTCTTGAGGGGCTAATGGTTTCTTTTGCCAACTGCGTGAATCTCTTCGAAAGCTTTTTTTCATCAACATCATCGTCATCAGCCTATTAATGTTCCCACTGCTGGGACACAGGCCTCCTCTCTTTGAGAGGGAATGGGCTTTAATCCGCCACGCGGACCCAGTGCGGGTTTGGTAGATGTCACATGTTTTCGAATTTTTAGTTCTAGGACATGCCGGTTTCCTCACCGTTTTGAGAGCAGTGGTGATGAAATAAATTACAAAAGTAATGCGCCTGTCTGGGTTCGAACCCACAACTTTCTGTTCGTAAGTCGGGGCCGCCACCACTGGGCTCCCGCTGCTCTCGAAAGTTTTTTCAACGGCATTGAAATAGGTACTAAGTACTTACGAACATAATCGTATGGCGTATGGAGTTTCTAATCTAGGGCGTCTTTGAGACATGCTGATGTCATCATATTTTTTTTTCTCCAACAATATTATTCTTAAAACCTGGTTGGCTGGATCGGTTTCCTGACTAAACTGATGCACTGGACGGAACGAATGCCTATCTAACCTACACAACGTACTTACTGGGTTACAATAACCCTTGGTAAGACTGAATGTCAGCCTTTCAGAGTTCTGTCTATCCGTAGCAATTGTCTTACAAAGCTAAGATACAAAAAAAAACAGTCGATTTTCGCGAAATCTATTTCATTACTATGCAAATTAGTGGACGTGTATAGAATCTGCAATTGAAATTAAATACCTACCATAAAATTTGTTCAAAATTGCAACAGAAACTAAACCTTATCCGTAGGAAGATAAAGTTACTTTTCCAAAAACACACTTCTGTTTACATTTTTGGTAACTTAATTGCGAATGCAGCATACGTTTCCTCTCAATGTGTATCTTGGTCATAAAACGTGACAACATACATACTTACATGTATGCATGTTTCCGAGACGCGTTTGAACAAACAGACATACATTATTTCTAGCTTCTGGCTAAGTGTTTGGTAAATAGGGATTATGTCCAACGGCATGTACCTATTTACTTTAAAGATTATTATGAGATAGTATTTTCAATATTCTAAGTCAAAGAATTTGTTTAAGTAAAGCAACATTTTGAGGTCATAGGTTCGATTCCCAGATTATGTCATCATCTGCCTAACCTGTTTCAAACTATGTTGGGATTGGTTTCTAGTCTATATGGATGCAGATTAATAGCAGTATTACATGGAGTGACTGCCTATCTGACCTCCACAACCCAGTTAATACTGGGTATATAATACTAATACGATACCCTTTGTTGAGATTGTTTGTCTGATTTTGTCTACCTGTAACGACTGTCAAAGGTCTACAAATGACAGCCGGGACCAACGGCTTAACGTGCTGTCCCAATAGGTCGTGGTCATGTGGGACGAGATGCTGAATTACTCTTTTACGGTATGGAACGGGTGGTCACCCATCCACAGACCAACCTAGCCAAGCACGGCTTAATCTGAAGATTGACCCGAGCGTCTCCATCAAAAGGCAGGCAAATGCTGATGACACCTACATGGCTGTCATCCTCTTATAATCATGACGACAGTATCAAACAATTGCAAATCTATTTAGGTCCATGTTCACCAAAAAGATGACAGTCTGATTATCTAAAACAGCTGTTTATAACACATTTTTGTATGGTGATATGTCACAGTGACAGCTGGTTTTAGCTAATCAGGCTGTTATCTTTTCGGTGAACATGGACCTTAGTCCATCAGTTAGAGTATTGAAAAATAATGGACACATATTTTTTGTTTTTGTAAATTAATGAATATTGACAAAGATAAAACGCATCAAAACTCGGCAGTGGGGGCTTGTCACGTCATAACTCGCTAAAAATTATATATACGCGTGACGTATTAAGAATTTTAAAAGCGTTGTCGCATCTTCGTAAATTTTGGTTCATATAACAAAAGAAAAAATACGGGTCACATATTTATTGATAATCTAACTGAGGAACTAATTATTATTCTTTTGTCGTCTCCCCTATTCCCACGTATAATATCACGCCGGTACTTCCGATAGGGTTAGGTGGAGATGTACAGTCAGCAAAAGAGTTAGGTAGGTAGGCAAACTAGCAATCTTCTGACGACTATTATAAATGTAAAAGTCTGTAAAGATCGATTTTTGTTATTCTTTCACGCAGAAACTACGGAAAGGATTTGGATGAAATTGCAAACAGATTGATTATTACCCTTTTCCATTTATAATAGTAGTAAGAAGATTGCTAACCTGTAAACCTAACTGTTTTGCTGACTGTACCTAATATATAAGAATGAGGTGCGATATATACTAATAGACGTAGCGTGAGCTTTAAGGTTCCGTATCAACTGGTCCCCGCTTATCGACGGCAAAGTAGTTCATCAGCGATATTTATTCTAGGACTTACTGAAAATTTGGTGGTTTTATTCTAAACCCTAACCAGTGTTTAGGGACACCACATATTGATAATAAGCAATCCTACATTTCATCAGGCAGCCGATCCTATATCGTCATCAGACGCGCCCAGAACAATAATTCTATAGGAATATTTTCTCAATAAAACCACAACTTTTTATGCCCGTCTTATGGAAATTAACTACAAGTCTTTAACCTACATAATTCCCCATGAGTAACATCATGGAGAATTATTCAGCACTCGGTCATCAAATTAGATGACGAATCATTAATACAATGATCTGTTATTAAATCATTCAGGGCCGGGCAGATCTACGACTAGGTGGTTCGTAGGTATTAATACGACCATAAATTATGTAGGTTATACAGAGTGTAAACAGACTCTTTGCATGTCCTAGAACCAAAACTTCGAAGACATGTGACATCTACCAATCCGCACTGAGCCCGCGTGGTGGATTATAGCACATTCGCTCTCATTGAGAGGAAGCCTGCTCCAGCAGTTGAAAATTTATAAGCTTAAAATGACAATGATGAACTAAGTAACTAAGTACGTAAAAATAATTATTAATTAATTAAGAAAATGCACGAAGAAGTTGGAACTTCGTCCCCCAATAACTCCGTAACTAGAAGGTTCCCAGGTATGGTGTAGAACAAAAAAATGATCGCAATGACGGGGAGAACAAGTGCCTTTCGGCTTCGTCAAAAGGTGTTTTTCACCCTTATACCAAGATTTGTATCGCAATCTTTAACAGCTGCGTTGGTGTAGTGGTTCTGCTGAGCAGCGAGGTCCGGGCTTCGATTCCCAGGTCGGCAAAGTGTGTTTTTCCTTTGGAAGCTCAGTTGATAGCAGGCGCAGAGTTTAGATTTATGAACGGTTGATGGCAAACGGTTCACAACTTATTACAAGAGACTTGAAAGCGTATGTGGTTGTGGTATTAGGTACACTTCTGTCGAAGCCTTCGGGGACTACATGAAAGTATGTTTTTTTTTTTAAATATTTGACTTTTAGAAAGAATATAAGCTATCTCGTCTTCGGCCATCATCGTCAGAGTTCGGTTGCGTCAGTTAACGCGAATCCGAAGGCCGTCTTCCTAAATTCTTACGAACGTCGTTGCGCGGGCGCAGTTTTGCAATATTTAACATTCGTAAGTTCAATATTAATAAAATGACACACCTCCGGTTTAGATCAGCATCTATACAAGATCTTTTTAATGTCAATGACATAAATGTGACAGTGACTTCCGTATGCCCCGAGAGCAGCGGTGGCCCAGTGATGGCGGCCCGACTTACGAACAGTAAGTCGTGGGTTCGAACCCAGACAGGCGTATTACTTCTTATCAAAACGGTGAAGGAAAAAATCGTGAGGAAACCGGTATGCCTTAGAACCAAAAAAACAAAATTCGAAGACCGCGCGAAGACGTGTGACATCTACCAATCCGCACTGGGCCGATACACCTTGATAAGTCTGGTTGTCAAACATTCGGGCCCACGACTAAAAGTAACGACTATCAAGTTTAGTCTACAAATGACAGCCGGGACCAACGGTTTTTACAATGTGATGCTGACAGATACATTGCTTACTGCCTATCACGGACTTGTTGCATCGATCCTTAGATATGGCATTATTTTCTGTGGAAACTACTCATAAAGATGTTATATTGCTCAAAAACGATGCATTAGAGAGAGCTATGTTTGGCCTTAAAATTACAGACAGTTGCAAACCATATTTTATAAAACATCAAATTTTCTCACTTATTTATATTAGAAACGGTATATTATATTTACGTAAATTAGAAACGAAAATTTATTTTTTTTAGTTTTTGACCACCAGAAATTGAACTGTTATGTTCTTGCATCCGAGTCGAGGGACTCCTACTTGTGAATGGTTTATAAATAAATAACTACGAAGCGAAGGGTATGGCAGGGTCTAACCATACCCTTCTAACCTATGTCGGCCCTAGTAGCAATTGCCGTTGGCTTCCTTATGCCAACAGTTGGGAATGTATTGGCAGACGGTTAGTTGTTCCGCCAACCTAAACTTAAAATAGGCCCATTGTCATAAACATGCACTATTTGCCCAACGAATAGCCAACAAAGGGCCTTCTGTTACTATTCCTACTGTTGGGTGATTTTTGCAGGGATTTCAGTTATTATAACAACATTGGGCCAACTAACGACGGGCCTGCTGCATCTATTCCTACTGTTGGGAGATTTTGTACGGATTTAAATTACTAAAACAACACTGGGCCAACTAACGACGGGCCTGCTGCTTATATTCCTACTGTTGGGAGTTTTTTGTAGGGATTTAAGTTATGATAACAACTTACATCGGTCCAACTTAAACCTTTCAATGGGCCTGTTAGGGATGATACGTATATACTGGTACAGGTATAATTACCCAGTATGAGCTTACTAGTTAAGTACTCTCTGAACTCTTAGTAACTCTTAGATTTACGAAACACATTATTTATATTTCTGTTTATATTTGAGATTTATGGTTTATACTGTAAACAAAGCGCAAAATTGAAAATTAAGGATAATTTAAGAAGGACATTCCGTCACTAAATGTCCTTGGTGGGCGGTATGTTCATGCCGAAACCGTAATGATAATATCGTAAAGGTTCAAAAGTTGTACCCCAACCTCGATAGATGGCGTTGTAGTCCAATTAGAAGTCGCTATCGTTGTGTTACCACGATTTGGTTGGGTTCGAGTGAATTTTAGTAAAAATATTACCAGCTTAGGCGCGGCCCGCGGGACAGACACGAGTGGCGTAAGGCGCATGGCGGTGGCGCGGGTGCGCGGGAGGGCGAGTAAGTGGCACCACTACTTCGCCCCCCGCGCACCCGCACACGCGCCACCGCCATCATACGCCACTTGTATTTGACCCGCGCCTTAGATCAGAAAGCAATTTGGTTTTATTTCAACCCTATTGGTGTTCACATTAGGTTGTTAGTTCAACACTACCAGCTCGGTAGTAGACATTGGTAGAAGTTGAAATTGGGCCTTTCGTAGGCAAATCCACGTTGGCCCCATCGCAAGTTGGGCCTTCGTAGGCAAATCCACGTAGGCCATCAGTTTTGGGCCCAACCCGCAAACTGCCCGCCAATTGTATTCATTTGCCAACTAACCAGAGGTATGTGGCCCAACTAAATGCCAACAAAAAATGCTACTAGGGGGGGTGCCCCAAGTCGGCCTAGGCAAAAGTAGTTGGTCATCAAACACCTCATTATAATATAATTTGGTGCTCAATTTACTAAATTTGGTGAATTTTAGGTGATAGAATAAAGATGTTAGTGGTCACAAAGTTGTTTTTGGTGGTCATTATATTTTCCCCCAAAAAGAATCCCCAACTGTTTCCGAAGTGTTCAGATGGGTCCAGAAGAAGTCAACGTGACTGTTCGGTGACTTCGGTTACATAGTTCTAAAACAGCTCTCATGGGTAAAAGTGTATTCCGCAGGGCCCCAAAATTATAATACTTTTTGTAAAAGCATGAAGAAACTTTTATTAAACAAATTCTACTATAATGTTAACGATTATTTAAATGATGTACATACTTTGACTTTTGATATTTATTATTAATTTACGTTCCTAACTTTTTTGATTTATTAATTTTAAGACTTGACTGTATTTTGACATTTTATTATTATTTGATTCTTTTTTATTATGATTTTTATATTTGTTCTTCTGAAATGATTGTATAGCGCGTTACAAATTGTAATTGTATTTTACAAATATTAAATCAACAGGTTTCTGTTTAATACAAATTACAACTTACTGACAAACATGTAAAATTGTAACTACAATTTTACATATTTCGGTTTAGTAAACATTTTCTCTTTACAGGTGACAAATTATTGTAAGGTTTGTTAAAAACACTTGTAATACAAATTTACAAATATGTCACTTATTTACAAAATTCTCGGATTGTAACTTTTTTTTTGGGACAAGCCCGCCACACTATTCCCAAACCATTGTAAACCCTGAAAGCCAGAATCAACAGTGGTGATCACCAGAATAGCGCCAGATAATGAAGCTCGACGAAGTCCCAGAGAATGAATTTAACTGTCTTGGATCACGCAACGAAATTAATCAGAAAAGTACAGCGGAGGACTAGGATTATAACGTTTCGTAGTTGTATAGCCAAACTTTAAATTAAAACACTAGAATAACAAAGATGGCCCGGACATAGACAATAGGTAATGTTCAAGGTTTGAACTATGCGCAGTATGCTTCAACCTGGTGATTAATGATACGTGTTGTCCTATCCTACCTACTTCCTTCTAATAATATCACTGTGACTACATATTATTAAACAAAGCAATAAATAAAAATATCAAAATAAATGCATGAACGAACCGAGTTCGATCGTATAATGTGGATCCAGCCTTAAGGTGACACTAGTTGACATTTAATAACTCCACTGTACATCCAAAGTTAAACATGATATAAATATTATCGTTTTGACTCATTATTAATTTTGTCTTTGCAGAATTACAATAAGTAGGTACTTACAGTAAAAAGAAAAGCCATTAAACATTACAAGCTACCAAAGATTCGTTTTTATTGCCAATTTTAACGCAACTTAGGGAGTAAATTTGTAATATAAGACGTCTACCGTTTAGTACAATAAAAATATCGGAGAATTAAATATTTTTTTATGTATGCAGTGTTTTTTTTTTCATAAAACTCTATTTTCCAAAAGCCTTTTTTACGTTACCTATGTTAACTTCATAGTATTCAATCTAGTATGGATTTGAGTACAATTACTAACTTCGTATGAGCGTCTCGCATACGCGTCTATATTACGTACATTTGGTAATTCCCCAACATGTAAATTGTAATGGACATTATGTAGTTTCACCACACGTGACTGCTTATGTGTGGCGTTTTAAACTACTTACACATATATTATTATCTACATACATACGGCAGAAAATGAAGCTACACATAAAGGGTGTAAAAAACCTCTTAACGAAGCCGAAAGGTACTTGTTCTCCCCGTCATTGCGATCACACCATACCTTCTAGTTACGGAGATATTGTGGGTCAAAGTGACAACTTTTTGAACAGTTTTTTGAAATACAAGTTTTTACTGTAAGATTTTTCTTTGAACACCTCCACCTTCAATCCATCCATCAGCACAATGTTTTGAGTGCGTTACATTGAGTTTTACCACACAAATGATTTTTCACCAAAAAAAAAGGGGTTTCCCAGAAATAATTTTTGTGTAAAGTTACTTAGTTTGATGTACAGAATGCTTGGTTGACGGCTTTGTGATGAGGTTGTTTACGGGTGTATTAAGTCAAATCTTCCTGTACAATGACAGATCAACTTAATTGGTTTTTGCATAGCTTGATTGGTCGACGCTGGTGGTGTTCCGTAGCTTCTGCCTTCCTCCAAAGGGGAATGGCGTGAAGTTTTTATGTATGAATTTCTCAGAAGCAGTTTAAAATTTGGATTTGTGCCTGGTTGATGGCGATAGGGTTGCGACCCTATCCCCATAAACCAGGATCCTATTACTTGAGACTAAAACATAACTGGCTGACAATTATCGTCAGCCAGCCTGTTCCCAAGTATGTTGGGGTCGGCTTCCAGTCTAATGCCAGTATTTTACAAGGAGCGACTGCCCATCTGACCTCCACAACCCAGTTAGTACTGGGTAATACGATACCACTTGATAAGACTGGTTATCAGACTGTCGAGCCACTGACAACCTGTAACGACTGTCAAAGATCTACAAATGACAGCCGAGACCAACTGTCTAACGTGCTTTCCGAGGCACGGAAGAAACTTGGTATGTATGGGTGGTCACCCATTTACAGAGCAACCTAGGCAACCACGGCTTAACCTAAAGATCGATACCAGCGGCTGATATTATTTAGCCATGAGATCCTCATGTAGTGGGTGTTAAAGTACCTTCGTCCCTCCTTAAGGCATGTCCATACCAAGACAGTCGATTCCCATATACAGGGTGTAAACCACCTCATCACGAAGCCTTCAACCAAGCATGCTGTACATCAAACTAAGTGACTTTGCGCAAACATTGACTTGTATTAAAAAAAAAAAACTTGTGATGGATGGATTTAATTTTAATAGTACGGGTGTCGTGGAGATTTTTAAAGTAAAAATCTTACATTAAAAACTATGTAGTATTAAAAACTTTTTGCTTGATACGAGTACACATGGAAAGTGCATACCGTTACAATTGCAACAAGCCCAAACACGACTAGGATACATTGTCTCATTATGGAGTTCCGTGACTCTTGGCTTCATCATCAGATCTGATGGTAGAATGGTTCTTATCAAACGCAAATGCTTCACTTGTTGTAGAAAATACCAAAATCGCTGTACGTTATCCTATAAAATTTGAAGAGTTCCCTCGATTTCGCCAAGATTCCATCATCAGATCCCGACTTGGTGGCTATGGGACCATTTGGAAAGTATACCCTTTCCAACAAAAAAATAATTTTTCAAATCGGTTGGCAAACGACGGAGTTATGCGCGAAGAAATATAAAAAAAAATAGAAACATCCGAATTGAGAACCTCCTCCTTTTTTAGAAGTCGGTTAAAAAAAACCAGTCAAAAAGTTGGAACTTTGACCCCCAATATCTCCGTAACTAGAAGGTTCCCAGGTATGGTGTAGAACAAAAAAATTATCACAATGACGGTGAGAAACAGTGCCTTACGGCTTTTTACGCCCTTTACGTACTATACCATAACCTAATAAAATAATCGCAAGAAATCATCAGTGAGAGTGATCCAGCAGTTTTTCTTGAACGACTGTTCTTATTCACATGAGAGCAAGAATCGGGCCGTGAGACAGAAATGTTTATTACCATCACGCCATGTGCCTCAAAGGTGTAAGCAGAGTTTGGCCTGCGGGACTGTTCGAATGAGATACCGCAGCCCTGGAACACAAAGGACTAAGAAGGAACAAGGATGGGTTTTAGTCAGTAAAAGTCTGACACTCCCTCCCGCTCCGCCCAGAGCAGAACCCCCCGGAGTTATTTGATGATTACCCATCCAAATAAAAAACTTTTTTGCATAAAATAAAACCGACTTCAAAGAACACACAAAAGTGAAAAATAACTTTAGCTTCAGAAGTCGGTGACCTTTGTTTGATTGATTTCGTCTTTTTGCCACCGACACCTGAAGCTAGTTATTTTTCACTTTTGTGTGTTCTGTGAAGTCGGTTTTATTTTATGCAAAAAAGTTTTTGTTTTGAATATTTAATTATTCCCAAACAAATATTTGCCATGAATTTATTTTACATCTACATCTACACTAATAATATAAAGAGGATGAATAGAAATTTGTATTTTTGTGTGCACTGAATGTTTGTTATGAATAAACTAAAAACAACTGCGCCGATTTCGAAAATTGATAGGCTACATTTTATCCCCGTACTCCCACGGGGACGGGAAACTTCGTGACGGCCGCTGGTTGAATGTAAATAAATCATCATTATCATGATCTCAGCCGAAAGACGTCCACTGCTGGACATAGTCCTCCCCCAAGTGTCACCACATTGACCGGTCCCGTGCGACTCGCATCCAACGGATTCCCGCAACCTTCACCAGGTCATCGGTCCACCTAGTGGGAGGTCTTCCAACGCATCGTCTTCCGGTTCGCGGTCGCCACTCCAGAACTTTTCGGCCCCATCGGTCATTCGTTCTGCGAGCAATGTGCCCTGCCCACTGCCACTTCAGTTTAGCAATTCTTCGGGCTACGTCGGTGACCTTGGTTCTCTTGCGGATATCTTCATTTCTGATTCGATCACGCAAGGAAACTCCGAGCATAGCCGTCTCCATTACCCTTTGGGTGACTGATAAGACCCGATGAGTTTTTTGGAAAACGATTGGTTGACAGACTTTTTGGGCCACTGCAACGACTATGGTTCTTTCCGAGGCACGGAGGAAACCCGGTATGTAAGGAGTGTCACCCATCCATCGACCAACCTAGGCATCTGGCTGACATATGTAATTATGGATTAATATTCGTAGCGGCTTCACGGATATGGTATAATCTTGATATGCGTTAATCTACGGCATTTTAATTGGTATCTTCATTAATATTATATTAGTAATGTACTATATAGTACTTATGACATGACGTAAGTATATAATGCTAGAATTTTTCCAATAGATACATTATAAATAAGGTTTTAACGCGTATCATTTACAAGAAAAGCGTATGTGGGTTTTTATGCAGGGTGGAATATACGGTGAACGGGGCAGTCAGGGGAACTACCCTAACAGTCACAGACTTGCAGCTACACGAAAATAGTCTTAGGAGACTACCCATAACTTTTCGTGTTTTTTTGATGCCCATTCACAGATTTTCGAAAAATTGTGCAGTTAGTAAGAAACATTTGTTTTGATGACAATCGATCCTGTTCCCAATTCGATCCAAGAATAATGCAGACCATCCAGACCGTCCCGCCGTCTTCCACGAGGTCTGTTGCTACGTGTTCTGTTCTGACTGTGTCAGTTTGCTTAGACCCACAGCAAAGTCAGAATCATTATCATCATTCTTCTGACCCTATCTCGATTCATTTGTCGACACCTCCTTTCTTGCCATACGATCCTTCTCACAGTCCATCCATCGTTACTGATCTTCCTCTATTCTTAAAGCTATTCAAACCCAAAACTTTCCTCACTCACAAAAACATGAGTCAGACTGATCTTCTATATCACAAAAACATAGTCATCATAAAATATGAAAGCTATAAAAACATAAAAATCTGACCATAGCTTTAGAATTGTTTGCTGGTCAAAAAAACTGGGGGAAAACTATGTTTTTTTTATGTTGATGAATTAACTTTTAATTTAGTCTTTGTGGGCGGAAGCATAACTGCAGAGCACAGTTCAATGCCCTGGTCGGGCGGAGTGATATTGGGGTATTTCCATGAGGAATTTCTCAGTAGGTAGGGGAAGAGTAATTACTAGAGACCGGATCTTAGGCAAATGCACACTTTCAAAGTTAAATTTGCTTCAAATAACAGCTGTTTTTAGAAGATTAAATGCACATTTAAGCTTTTTTTTATTAGTGTGGTTAGTGGCTAACCTGGTGTCAGAATTTTTATGCTGTCCCTAGACCCGCTGACTTGGCTTGACTATCTCTCAGGCATTCTAGTTTCCTCACGATGTTTTCCTTCACCGAAGCAAGTGATAATTATACAATACGCACATGAATCAGAACGAAAAGTCAGAGGTACGTGTCTTGGGTCTAATTCGAGGCGTATGACTTGCTATTTTAGCTTTTATTTAAGCTAAAATCGGCATTTTGGCACAAGAGCACAAAGTATAGGACGCACGTCCTTTTCCTTTTTTTAATATGATAACCTGTAACATATGTCTGAAAATGACAGCCGGTACCAACAGCTTAACGTGCTTTCTGAGGCACGGAGGAAACTTAGTATTTAATGAATGGTCCGAACGGAATTTTTTCCTCAGACATATCTTGGCAATCGAAACTTTAACGAGCTCTTCTAGTACTACAAACAATTTCTGGTACTATACTAATTTCTTAACTAATTTTATAAAGAGGAAAGATCAACAAAAACTAATGGATAGCTACATTGTCAGCGAGTAACATAGGCTATATTTTATCCACGTACTCCCACGGGAACGGGAACTACGAGGGTGAAACCGCGTTACATTCGCTAGTCTATACTGCAATATTAAAGAGGTTTTTTTTATTTCTGTGTATAACGAATAAACTTAAAACTACTGGACCGATTTGAAAAATTATTTCAGCAATGGATAGCTACATTATCAACGAGTGACATAGGCTATATTTTATCCCCGTACTCCCACAGGACCAGGAACTAGCGGGTGAAACCGCGTGACGTCTGCTAGTAAGTTATGAGGCGGTCGTATACCTATACCTATGCATGTAACAATCTCATCGAAGAACTTGTTTATACATTTCCACATAAATTGAGATTAAAAAGGAGGCCAATGTCTTCGCGATTTGCGTTTGTATTCGTTAATCAAAGTTGTGTAATGTATAGTGACCGGGTGTGAACCAAGCCTAAATTCGGTGCGTTGAATTGTCGGCTTAATCAACGTCTCCTATGTACCCACTCAACACCGACAGAGTGTAAACAGACTCTTCAGGAAGCCGTCAACCAAGCATTCTGTACATCAAACTAAGTACGCAATTATTATTGCTGAGAAACGACTGTTTTTTGGGGCGAAAATTGCTCAATGTAACGCACTCAAAACATTGTACTGATGGATGGATTGAATAGTACGGGGGTCGTGGAGGTATTTAAAATAATGTTAAAACATTACATCGTTTTATTAAAAAAAAAGACTTGTGAGAAAGTTGGAACTTTGACTCCCAATATCGCAGTTACTAGAAGGTTCTTAGGTATTAGAACAAAAAAAATATTGCAATGACAGGGTCTTTCCATCTTTCAAAGCCTTCCAACTTCGTCAAGTTTACTTTTACAACCTTTACATTCGTTGGAAGAGAGGCTAATACAACAGAAAGCCACCTGGTTCTACCACGATCCTTACATACAACTTACGCCTCATACACTTTGACCCTAGTCATACACGTACGCTGGTAGAAGCAGTTATACGTTCAACTTGCAATAACTGATGATGACTTCATACACAAAAAAAAACTATCGTAACCATATTCTTTCATCTAAATCTAAACTAATATAAGAGGAAAAATTTGTATTTTTTTGTGTGCAATGTATAAACTCAAAAACTACTGTGCCGATTTCAAAAATTCTTTCACCATTGGAGAGCTACATTCACCCTGAGTAACATAGGCTATATTTTATCTCCGTACTTCCACGAGAACAGGAACTACGCGGGTGAAACCGGGTGACGTCCGCTAGTAATAAAAATTATATAGAAGAAGATGTAAATTAGAGATTTTTTGCAAAGGGATCATTCTAAAACGCAATAAAGATGTTTGTCAATTCAAATACCACAATAATTGAGGTGTTTAACCGTAATTAAATAATAGCTATCGACGTTATGGTTCTTTGCGCTGTTTTTTTAAAGAAAAACATACCGTTTTCCTTTGTTTTTCTGTGTTATGGTTTAAGTCTTCTTCTACACGAAGTTGTCCTCGTTTTTAAACCAGAAATAAAAAATCTATCGTCAGATGTTTTTGTTGTCTTTTGAGCTTTCATGTTTCGTGATGACTGGCATATGTCTTGAATATTTTCCTGTGATTTAAAAGATCACTCTGACTCATGTTTTTGTAAGAGGAAATTTGAAAATTAGAGGAAGACTAAAAAACGATGGATGAACTGTGTGAAGTATGATATGGTTAGAAAGGAGGTGTCTGATGAGATGACGAGTAATATAGAAGTATCGAAGACAAAAGACAATCATGCTGCACTGAGCTCAAATGAATTAGGTAAGAACAGGAGGTGATCATAATGATGGTCAATTACATGTTAGTAATAATCACTGAGAAAATCACCCTTATATTTCCTACAAAATAAAAGGCGCAATCAATGTAAAATTGTTGACATTGAACAATCAATGTCAAATTGTTGACATTGAACAATCAATGTAAAATTGTTGACATTGAACAATCAATGTCAAATTGTTGACATTAAACAATCAATGTCAAATTGTTGACATTGAACAATCAGTGTCAACTTGTTGACATTGAACAATCAATGTCAAATTGTTGACATTGATGTGTGTTTGAAATTACACCATTGTTTGGAACTATCGACCGACTGACCTAACAGACCAGACAGCCAGAAGGGGTCGAAGCAGACCACGTGGAAGATGGAGCTGGACCAGACCAACGACCAATGTAGCGTGAGCACTGGATGGAACGAACTGGAAGTCAAAAGTGGGACGTAGGTAATGCAGAGTAGGTAATAGTGAATAATATGTTGCTTATAACAAAAACCACTGCTTGTCTCTGCATTACCTAAAGGTTGACTGGTAGAGAATGTCTATGGCATTAAGTCCGCCTCTGTACTTTTGTGGTTGAAGTGTTAAATAAATAAATAAATAAAGAGCGGAGAAAAGGACCTTTTGAGAAAGGACATTATAAAAAACTTCGATCAACTATTATTGATCGAAGATAAAAAGGACATTTTGAGAAAAAGACATTATGCGCTGAGACGAGTGCAACGAAGGTGAATAATTAAAACCGTTTTTGATTTACATTCCAACCATTTCAAAAATGGTTGAAATTGTGAATGGTTGAAAATGGTTCTACTACTGCTGCTACTACTGTTCTTTACTGTAAATCAAAAATGGTTTTAGGGCAAAATATAATAACCTAGCAGTTTTATTACACATAAATATGCCATGGGATCTCTCTCATTGAAAGGAGATCGTGTCCCAGCAGTGGGAACATTATAGGCTGATGATGATAATACATCGTGGCAGAAAACACGGGCAAAAGATAGTTACCTACACATACCTACAACGTTTTATAATTAGCAAAAAATGTAGGCTTTCGTCAGAATTGTTTTTTGTCTATAGTTCTTTAAACCTTTCATGATGACTATGCACAAAATCTCGAGATTTCCTCGTGTTTAAAGCATCGTTGTGATTCATTAGATAAATAGCCTTTGGAACTAAACTTAAGGTTAATTTTGTTAGTCATCTTGACCAAGCTTTGAGTTACAAAGTTCACTTGGTTTTTGTGGAATATTTATAGACTTGAGAACAACTTTTTTCGCGGCTTCGTCTGCGTGATTTTTGTCTTCTTCTCTACTGAATTGTTTCGAAATTAGTTTAGACGTCATGCCGTGAAAAAAAAAACATTTTTGGAAAAAAAATAACTGATTTCCAAATCACTTAGTTACTTTGTTTTTTTCATTGACTCTATTGCCTCCGATTTCCGAAAGTAAAGTTATTCTTCAATTATAACTGTTTTTCGGAATCGCAGTCGAGTTTATTTTATTATTATTTGTAGTTACAGTTCCATCGGGCCTGTGGACGGTGATCTACTATCGTTATTTTAACCCAATTTATTAAATGTTCTCCATTTTTTGTACAAACAGCATTGATGAAAAACACCAGACGAACAACAAAACTTAAGACCTAAAACTAAACTTACTCTAGGCGACACTTAAACCAATGCCTAAATAAAAGTAATTTGTCAGACTTTCAACTCTTTTCTCAACACGAGTGAGTTGTAATTCCAACATCGGAAAACTATTTAGGCATTTTATTCTTAGTAATTATTTCAAACACGGTGAAGAAAAACATCGTGAGGAAACCGGCATGTCCTAGAACCAAAAAAAAAATCGAAGACATGTGACATCTACCAATCCGCTGAATCCGCACTGGGTCCGCGTGGTGGATTATAGCCCAGTCCGTCTCATAGAGAGGAGACCTGTGTCCCAGCTGTGGGAACATTAATAGTTAGATGATGATGATTATAGTCTAGAGTCTAAAAATCACTTTAAATAAGTGAAAATGGGCAACGCACCCAAGATTTCTACGAGACAAAGAAATCACCAAATCAGATAGATATTTGATTTCCGATGTAGTCATTATAACATGAGGAAACGAAGACGACCGTCAAAATCTATTTCGTCATAGTTTATCACACATTTGCATAATACCTTGTTGTGGAACAGCTCTTTGACTAAGTTAATTCGATACACATGTGTGAAATGTCGGAAGTACAGGACTACTTCCTATTTGTTAATTTATAGTACACATCATCTGCCGGCCTTTTCCCAACTATATTGGGGTTAGCTTCCAGTCTAACCGGATGAAACTGAATACCAGTATTTTACATGGAGCGACTGTCTATCTGACCTCCACAACCCAGTTAGTACTGGGTTATAGAATACCCCTTGGTTAACTGCGTATGTCTTTCGGCCCACTGACTAACAGTAGTGAATGTCAAAGATCTACAAATGACAGCCGGGGCATGCTGTACGAGGCACGGAGGAAACTCGGTATGTTAGGGTGGTCACCCATCCACTGACCAACCTAGACAAGCACGGCTAGCCCGCGAATTTTAAATTTTCTTAAGTTTTTTGCAAATTGCAGATTTGTAATCTATCACCTTGTATGTTATTGGTTACTTGATTTGGTTTCGATTTTTCCAGCATTATAATATTTAAAAATCATCAATTAAATTCTCTTTGTTAGCTTAGGTAATGAAATTAGGGATTTTAGAATTTTTTCTTCTTTTACTTAGGCAATTTATGTAGAATACCCGAAAAATGTCTAAATTAAAAAGTACACATCACGAAAATGTATTTTTAGTAATATTATAAATATTACTAAAAAATACGTCTCTTCAAATTGGTACGTGAGACCCGTAAAAAATGCATGGCAAAGTATACTGAATTACTCAAAAAGAAAAAACTTTTCTAAAAAGTGCAATACCTTTCACACTACATTGCGCTATTATATAGAAAACAGCTGATATTTTTTTTTGTTTTTTTGCACGGTACCCTTAGTTAATTAACCCTTATAACACCAATAAAAGTCCCGTCAAAATTGGTCTAAACTTCTCTAACTAAGGGAAAAAAAAGAATACTACGGTGCAAAAGTTGTGTAAAATTCATTGTTGACATAGATAATAAAGACGAACGGATTGACTTCATGCGTTTAATTTTCTATAGAGGAAATATTTTTAAAAAGATTAATTATAAAAGTATGGAAACGTTTAAGAACAACGTTTCGGAAACTTTTGAATTGTGTTTTTGGAAAGCAAAACATTGTTAAAAACACGATTACAATCTTAAAAGTAACTGGATCATAATCTTAATTACGTAATAACGAACCAAATGAAGTTTATGTACGTTAAAAATGTAATTTCTTAACGATTGCACATTTTCGAAATGCTGATAAACCTGTTCGGTGATTTGTCAATTAAAATATTACTACCTAATTAGGAAGTCCTTATTGAGTCATTTTTGGTGTAATTACTTTGACAATTGGGAAATCTATTCGTAGTTAATATCGAATTAGTAACTAGGAATTATATACTTTATAGAACATGTCCTAAAACCGAAAATTCGAAGACATGTGACATCTACCAACCCGCACTGAGCCCGCGTGGTGGATCATAGCCCATTCCCTCTCATTGAGAGGAGGCCTGTCCCAGCAGTGGGAACGTTAATAGGCTGATGATGATGATGATGATGACTCTGATCATCATCATCTGACTGCCTTTACCTAACTTTGTTGGTTACAGCTTCCAGTCTAACCGGATGCAGCTGAATACCAGTATAGCTAGTCATACTGGCAATAGGCCCGCCCCATATCCCGATGCCCTTATACAGCAGAGCCTCTGCTTTACTCTGTGGGGTCTACAGGCATTATGTATTATTTTGAAACAGAAACTGTAATTTTATAAAATTACTTTTCTTTTCAAATACCTAATCAATTTGTTTGGACGAGCAGAAAAATATATCTAAACTTTCGATACGCATCATCATCATGTGCCGGATGCAGTTGAATACCAGTATTTTACATGGAGCGACTGCCTATCTGATCTCCACAACCCAGTTAGTACTGGGTAATACGATACCACTGGGTAATACTGGTTGTCAGAGTTTTTGGGCTACTGACTACCAGTAACCAAAAAAATGAAAAAGATGTACAAATGACGGGCGGGACCAACGGCACGGAGGAAACTCGGTATGTAAGGGTGGTCACCCATCCACAGACCAACGATCAACCTAGGCAAGCACGGCTTAACCTAAAGATCGACCCGAACGGCTGTTATTATTTAGCCACGAGTTCCTCCAAACTTTCGGTACGCATGTACTAAAAAATGATTTCCTAACTTTTTGATTAACATATTACAGTGTATATATCTGCCGACGTATATTATTATTATGATAATTCTATTTAAAAAGGTGAAGGTTAGTACACACCATCCGATGTATCGCGCAATCGATCGAATCATAGATATTTGGGGGTCAATCAAACCAACTAATCTACATCTCTACTAAGAGGAAATATTTTTTTTTGTCACGATTTATCTCAAGAATTACTGGACCGATTTTAAAAATTCTTACACCATTAGAAAGCTACATTTTTATCAAGTAACATTAGTTTTTAATTATATTGATATCTTGCAAATTAACCGAGCTATCACAATTTTACTTATTAACCGGAAAAAAACTTTTCTAAAAAGTGCAATACCTTTCACACTACATTGCGCTATTATATACAAAACAGCTGATATTTTTTTTTGTTTTTTTGCACGGTACCCTTAGTTAATTAACCCTTATAACACCAATAAAAGTCCCGTCAAAATTGGTCTAAACTTCTCTAACTAAGGGAAAAAAAAGAATACTACGGTGCAAAAGTTGTGTAAAATTCATTGTTGACATAGATAATAAAGACGAACGGATTGACTTCATGCGTTTAATTTTCTATAGAGGAAATATTTTTATTTTCGTTTGTTACAAATACACATAAAAACTACTGGACCGATTTGAAAACTTCTTTCAGCAATGGATAGCTAACATAGGCTATATTTTATCCCCGCACTCCCGCGGGAACGGGAACTACGCGAGTGAAACCGAGTGACGTCCGCTAGTAGTTTATGAAATGATGATACAATACGAGTACCTAATGAGTGGATGAGGAAATTATTCATAATTAATTGTTATTTTTGTCTTAAATTTTTAGGCATGTTATGAAATGAATACAAAAAAAAAACAGAATTTGTCAACACAAAAAATGCTTAATTTTGACCGACTAACGAGAACATGAAATAATTAAGATTTTTTTTGTCAACAGTTTTGAAAAAAATATGCATCTACCTACTTACAATTTTATATTTGATAGGTACGGCAAATAATTGTGAGATAACCGCACTTTAATTTTTAAAGAAAATGAAACATCAGAACGTTACTGAAATCAATTAAAACTTGATTATGTCAGTAATTATTAATTACTTAACCGATCCTTACTACAAATCCTATTATTTTCTTTAAAAAAACAATCACAAAGAAATATTTAACAAATACCCACTTTTAGTACCCACACACACAACACAATGTTTAACACGTAAAAGTAAAAGTTAAAAAAAAAACGCGATGATTGTGATCAGTCAGAAACAAAAAAATAACAATGCAAAACACTAAAAACAAAAAAGAATAAACTAAGTACGAGAAAAACTCACCGTAAAAATATGGCACTGAAAATCAATAATAACAAAAGCACCACACCAATTGACACTTCCAAATTCAAATTCAAAACCACATTCGAAAGATTCCGAAATTTAAAAAAATCAAGTTCCGTTTTTTTTTTCTCGCAACGATTCTTTCCGTCCGTGCTTCGCGGTTGCAACCTATGGAGTGCCGTAAGCCGCATCGATAATGGCCCATCAACGATAAAGTGCCCATTAAGAGAGTCTAGGGACAAACCTAAGTTACTCATACTTCGTAATGGTGCGGAAAAACCAATTTTTGGAAACTTTTTTGAAAACGGTAAAAAATCAGTTTAAATCAAGTAAACTTTAGCTTGTTTTAAACCTACGCAACAGACAGTATGGTTTCAAGGTTTTAAAAATGTTGTAATATTGAGAAAATTGGATAGAATATTAATATCGTTTTAGTATTTATTGGTTGGCAAGATTTTGCAATATATTTTGCTTGGTTTTGAGACATATTCAAACCAAAAATAGCGGACAGGGACTGCTGAGGTTACACGGAGTTCAATTTAAAAAAAAAGGATTACAATACCAGGCAGAAAAATTAATCTCTTGAAATTGTTAACTTATAGGGAAAAATATGTCTATATGAATGTTGTGGGGACAAGTTATAGTCGTAGAAGTGTACAACCGCCACATATCAAACTATCTGATACTGTCAAATATTCCCAATCAAACTTTGAACTAAATGCTTTACAGATAAAGTTGAAAATCTATGAAATAAATTTGACAGATTGTTGTGCTGACGTCTGTACATTACACTCTCGTGTTCCCAGTTATGTCTGAGCCCAAAGATAGGTTACGGTACAGGTTGAGCCTATTACCAACCAGGCACAGAAATTCTGTCATCATCTGCCAGCCTTTTCCCAACTCTGTTGGGGTCGGCTTCCAGTCTGACCGGATGCAGCTGAATACCAGTATTTTACATGGAGCCACTGCCTATCTGACCTCCACAACCCAGGTAAGCAAACACTTGTGTTTCTTTGAAGATAATATCTTATCTGCCTCGTTTGTCTAGTAGTTGAAAGACCGACTGCTGAGCATAAGGTCCGAGGTTCAAATCCCGGGTCGGGCAAAGGGTTAAGAAATAACGTCTTAGTAGCAATCACGGAGTATGTGCCCGGGTGATGGCAATACGTTTGCTCCCTTTTACTTGAGATTAAACGTAATTGACGAAATATGCGTTTATTATAAGGTACACCCCGTCCTTCCCTTCATAGATTACCGGCGTGATCATTCAGCCCTCGCAGAAAGCAATCCGAGACAAGGTATAATAATGTTCCCACTGCTGGGACACAGGTTTTCTTTCTTTGAGAAGCAGTGGGCTGTAAAGGTCTTAGCCCAGTTATACGACTCCGCTCCCACCTGGCAAAAAGAATATAATTCAAATATGGGCTTTAAGTATTTCCCTTTAGTTATACTTTACATTGGCATTGATGGTGGTAAGCCCGCTGATAGCTAGCTGTCTCCTTATTTATGTTGTCAATGTAAAGTATATGCAATGCATTAAGTCCGTATTTGAATTATATTATTTTTGCTGTGTAGGAACGGAGTCGTTTATTTGGGCTAAGATCTTAATCCACCACACGGACCCAGTACGGGTTGGTAGATGTCACATGTCTTCGAACCTCGATTCTAGGACGTGATTCATGCCTCATGGTGTTTTCCTTTTGAGAGCAGTGGTGATGAAATAAATTACACAAAGTAATGCGCCTGTCTGGGTACGAACCCACGACTTACTGTTCGTAAGTCGGGGCAACCACCACTGGGCCACCGATGTTCTCCGAGTCATACTTCGCCAGTTTTAAGACAGAACCCTATACACAAAATATGGTGCATCCTATTTTGGTCAGCTCACAATGGGATAAGCAGAGTGCACGGCTTGTCACATCCGTGCCAAGGTTACAGGTTTGATTCTCAACTCGTGACGAATATTTGTATTGTTCACGATACAGATGTGTCTTATAAGGAAGTGTATTATTAGTAGATACATTCAGTACACATAACATAACATCACGCCTGTTTTTGCCAATGGAACATGCAGAAGTGAACGTAAGCATCTGCAAGGTGTTACCAACCAGTCTGTACATCAAACTAAGTAACTACTCGTAGGTACCAAAACATTAAAAAAATAAAAAAAACAAGTTTTACGGTCAATGTAACGCACTCAATACAATAAGGTGATGGATATGTCACCGTAAAATTGTCAAATACGTTATATTGTAATCTCTCTAGCGATATTGTAAACTCTCGAAATATTGTCAAACGAACATACTGCTTACAATAAAACACATTACTTTTCGTGAAATGCATGCGATGGTACTCACGCGGTGTGGAGGGAAGGAGGGGTCCCCCTTGCCCAGTGGTACCACTCTCATGAAAAGATACTGTACCATTCCTGAGAAATATCGATTAATATAACCTAACCTTAAAACACTTTATATTCCCCTAAAAAGCGTAGTCGACGGAGCCCCGCTTCGCGGGGCCCCTATTTCCGAGTGCAGGGTTTAAACTTAAAAAGGAACCTAACTAACCTAACGGGGGGGTGCCCCAAGTCCCGATTATGGGGTCAGAGATACTTCCGTTTGTTCAGTTGACAATAATTCGAGATATTACAATATCGCTAGAGAGAAACATGTTATATTGTAATATAACGTCTTTGACAATTTTACGGTGACAGATACATTGACTAGTACGGGGCGTGGAGGTAAAGTAAAATAGCAACATCAAAAAGTACTACTTTAAAAAAAAAAAACTGATACTTTGACCCCCAATATCTCTGCAACTAGAAGGTTCGTTCCTACGTATGGTCTAGACTCCAGAACAAAAAAAAAGATCGCAATGACGGGGAGAACAAGTGAGGCATCGTTATGGTTGGAGCCCTATTACAACCAATTAGACTAATAGGCATGACGACAGTATCCAAAAATTGCAATACTATTTAATCTGTCAGTTAGAGTATTGGAAAATAATGTACACGTATTTTTTCATTTCAATGAATCACCAAACGCATCCAAACTTCATCATGTCTCCTTTTCCCAACTATGTTGGGCTTCCAGTCTAACCGGATGCAGCTGAATACCAGTATTTCATATGGAGCCACTGCCTATTTCATCTCCACAACCCAGTTAGTAGCAATAGATTACTGGCAATAGATGCCCGATACCGATACAGCTGAGCCTCTGCTTTACTCTGTGGGCTCTAAAGGCATTATGTATTATTTTTAACCAGAAACTGTAATTTTATAAAATTACTTATCTTTTCAAATAATCAATTTGTTTAGACGAGCAGAAAAATATATCTAAACTACGTATCATCATCATGTGCCTGATGCAGCTGAATACCATTATTTTACAAGGAGCGACTGCCTATCTGACCTCCACAACCACAACACAGTTAGTACTAGGTAATACGATACCACTTGGTAAGACTGGTTGTCACACTTTTGGGGCCACTGACTACCTGTAACGACTGCCAAAGATAGACAAATGACAGCCGGGACCAACAGCTTAACGTTCTTTTCGAGGCACGGAGGAAACTCGGTAAGTAAGGTTGGTCACCCATCCACAGACCACCCTAGGCAAGTACGACTTAACATCAACATTTATATTCATCACTTTTTTATTCACATGCGATTCGTCCCTCCTCCTCACATGTCTTCCCTTTCAACTTTTCTTTAACTGGCGCAACATTTAAACTTCCTCTAATATACTCGTTCCTATTAAGGATTCAAGACAGTTACATTAATTTTCTGGGACTTCGTCGAACTTCATTGTCTCGGCGTTTGTCTGGTGGTCGCCACTGTTGATTCTGGCGCACAGGAGTTACAGTGGTTTGGGAATAGTATGGCGGGCTTGTCCCATACTCGTTCCTAACCTAATCCATTCTTGTCAGACCACACATCCTCCACTGTCCACTGCTGGAACTAGGCCTCTCCCAAGTATCGCCACATTGACCGGTCCCGTGCGACTCGCATTCAACACATCGGTCATACAGGTCATCGGTCCACCTAGTGGGAGGTCTTCCATCGCATCGTCTTCCGGTCCTCGGTCGCCACTCCAGAACTTTTCGGTCCCATCGGCCATCCGTTCTGCGAGCAATGTGCCATGCCCTCTGCTACTTAAGTTTGGCAATTCTTCGGGCCACGTCGCTGACCTTGGTTATTTTCAAAGACACCCAAACAGGCTTAATTCTCGTCGGACCAACCACTGGTCTACAGGTTGCTCTGGTTACGCAAATCTCGGTTACTTTTAAAACTCTCTCAGTTTTATTAAGAACACGTGTACTGTCGACATAACAAAACGTATTAACACGCACAGTTAGGGTTGTCAATTCTCAATACGTCACGCTGTTGTATAATTTTTAGTACGCTTTGACGTCACGAGCTCCCACTCGCACTCCCGAGTTTTGATGCGTTTTATCTTTGTCAATATTCATAAATTTACAGAAACAAAAAATACGTAAGTATCCATTATTTTCTAATATTTTAAGTGACGGACTAAATAAATTCGCAATTTATCTTTAAACTATCTGTAGTCCAAATTTCATCCATAACTGGCCAGCAGCTTTTGTGTGATAGTAATAAACATACTTTTCACTTCTCATGCTCTAAAATTAGAGTTGTACGCTACCTGCTATTTTTTAACCGATTTCAACAATAGAAGGAGTTGATTTTACCTTGTAAATCCAAAAAATAAGAGAAAAGAAAGAAAGAAAAAGCGAACCGACTTCAAAAAGGAGGAGGTTCTCAATTCGTCGGAATCTTTTTTTTTCTTTTCTTTTTATGTATGCTCCCCGATTACTCGAAAATGGCTGGACCGATATGAATTATTATTTTTGGTTTGAAAGTGTATACTTCCCAGGTGGTCCCATAATAATCAGGAGAAATAGAGAGAACTCTTCAAATTTTATAGGCACACTTGATGCAATTTGGGTAGTTTTTGGAAGCAACAAGTAGGTACTTTCTTAAGGCGATTACACGAGCTAAACGCGAGTTTTATAATTAATAAAAGTATATGATTCACTGCTATAAACAAGACCAGAAAAATATATGATATTCTTCAGGATATATGCTAGCATGATACTGTTTTGAAAACATAATACAATTAATTTGGCTCAATAAAAAGAAATCACGAACTTACCTCTAAAAATATCTTTCAAACAATAAAAAACATACTAATATGCATGCGATCATTCTGATCTTTTGGCAAATAATTCTACAAGCAATATATTAGCATGATACTGTTTTAGTTTTTTAATCCAATCAATAGTTTTTTTTAAATCGATCGAAACCACTCATTTCGCGCTATTTGGCCCGCTGTGGCTGACGTAACAACCACTTTGTAGTGCAAGCTGATTAGAACTTTATTCTAACAGCATTTCAAACGAAGTTTGAACCACCACAAATAGAGTTGCTAATTTAGCTCGTATAAGCGCCTTAAAGTGGTCCTATTTCAATTTGGTGAATATCTGATGAAGAACTTCGGAGATAGGCAACGGAAACTCTCCTCCTCCTCAAAAAAACTAAGTAAATCAATCAAACAAAGGTCACCGACTTCTGAAGCTAAAGTTATTTTTCACTTTTTTGTGTTTTTTGAAGTCGGTTTTATTTTTGGCAAAAAAGTTTTTATTTCAGTAGTCGGGTTGTTTAGTTCTTGTATACCAGTACCACACAGTCTTGTTCTTATTTTTTCGTCAAATATGTTGCCAGCCCTACGCACAGTGCGTTGCGTGCGTCCTTGACCATTTCTTCTCAATTTTAATTGGTTACGTTTCGAGTTACAACCTACATGTAATGCGAAGCATGACCAACTTTTACATAAGTGGGCTGGCCATGTTTTTATATGATACTAGCAGCTGTAGTACCGAATACAAAAGGTATTTCTTGTATCCTAAGGAAAGCTATTCATATTGTCATGGGGAGAAATTATAATAATAATTATGTATTTAGTGTAAGCCTAATTTCAGGTGATATCAGAGGTTCCTAAAATTGCAAACAGACACTTTAATTTTATGTCAGAAGATACTTATTTTCTAATAGTACGCTAGCATTCATTGTTAGTAATTAATTTTATTTATTTGTATAAATGTGAAAAGTATTTTCTGTCAAAACGTTAATTAACATGTGAGTACCTACATACATACTATTTTGAAATTCAAAATGTCAAAATCGTAAATGATTTCCTAGATATTCTCTATGGGCAGGGTATAAAATTAAACCATTGTCTCTGAAGACAAGTACAATATGTTTTCAATTGTAAAGTCGACCATCCACTATTACATAGTATGTGCAGAGGTACCACGCTACGTTCAGGATTCATTTGTTTATCAGACATGGATCTCGTGGTTGCACAGCGGTTACTGCAACAATGTTTCCGTAGAGTTACTTTGTTACTTACGAGTAGTTTGATGTACAGAATACTGTTGACGGTTTCGTGAAGGGATGGTACTATCTATTGATGGTATACAACAAAGTTATACAGGGTGTAAACAACCTCACCACGAAGCCGTCAACCAAGCATTCTGTACATCAAACTAAGTAACGGTACGAAAACATTATTGCTGGGAAACGACTTCTTTTTTTGGGGCGAAAAATCATGTTTTGTTGTAAATCTCAATGTAAAGCGCTCAAAACATTATGCTGATGGATGTGTCGCAGCCAAATCGTAGGACACGCCGTATTACAAAACGGCGCGCCGGATTGCAGTGCCCGTCACGTTCAGCTGGATTGCAAATCGGCTGAAATAAAGTACGACTCATTGAATGAGCACTTCGCGTTCGTCAAAGTGGCGTATACGTGCCGCCCAAATACAAACGGGCGCATCGATTCGCCGCTTTGATAGCGAGCGACGCGAGTTCTGTACTTAGGGCACCCGACGTTAGGTTACGTAGCCCCGCGTATCGAGGCTACGTCTACTACGCCTTATTTTCTAAATTGTCGGTATTTTATTCGGTCGTTTTACAATACGGCTAAACGTTGTCGAACATATCGCCACTACAATCCGACAAGTTATCGAGGAAAGATTTTGACCTTGAAAAAACAGTTCGTAGACCTTTATGAACTTAGAGGGATTTTGATAATAGTAATTCTGTAACTACATACATCTTACAGTCTCGAACGATGTTTTAATTAACATGCAACCTAGCAATCGCCTGCAAATTCCAAAAAACCTTAGAAAATTTAAATTAAGCGGACTACCCGGAACAAAAACGGCGAGAGAATTGAAATAAAGGTATTTTTTTAACGTATTGCGGTCACGCAGTGCCCAAACGAGACAACAGTAGAAAATATCCAATTAAAAGTACACAAAAACAATGTTTCATAGTCCTCTGATTACTTTTCCAATACTTGACCGATTTAACTACTGTATTCATTAAAATTAAAGAAAGGTTCTGGCCGTGTTCCTATGTTGTTTATTTTTTTATATAATCTAGTCAAATTTGTTTTCTGGATGTTTGAACACAGCAGAAAATCTGGCCAATTTTTAGGTTTTTGAAGGATGTATGTTTATTTAATTTATAAAAAAAATAACATAGGGAAATAAGATTAGTTGTCATAGATTTTTGGAAATGAAGATATTGCTGTACCCGACTTATCCAGGGAGGAAACAGGGGACTTCTTCGGTATGGAAAAACGGCCATTTTATTTCGTCTTAACATTATATGGTTTAAAATTATTTGGAGAAATTTGAAAGTTCACAGTACACATGCGTAGATTAGCAATGGTCTGTGGAACGATGCCTTTAGAATGATGTCTTGTAGATACTTTCATTTTAAGCCATTACCATCCGGTTTGTTTAACAATGATGTTGGTACCTACTATTGTTTTATTGCAAAATTATTAACGACTTACAAAGTATTAATATTTTATAATAATTATCGTTATTTGATTACTACTTAGTCGTAATCTTCGTTAGTGTTGGAATTTCTGTTGTTATAGTGTAAAGATTCATATTTCGTCAGTTATGTCTAAGTGCCAAGTAATAGGGGCGAGCCTTATGCCATCAATTGGGCTCCTACCTTACAGATAGCAACATCACGCCTATAATACCCAAAGGGTTAGGCAGAGATAAACCTAATAATAGGTACCACATTTCGCTAGTTTGGTTTAAAACCCAAGTAATTAGGAGCGACCCCATTGCAATGAACTGGGCCACAAATCCAGACTCGGTGGCTGTCTTCTGGAAAATTCCAACTCGGGAATCGAACCCAGGACCTACTGCTCATCAATAGCGCTTGCGACTACTAGACCATCGAGGCAACAGTTTATTTCTGGGTACGAAATATTGTAACGACTTATAACAGACCTGTAATTATTTGGAAACCCAGCAGTGACCAGAATTAAATTCAATTACATACAATATTGAAAATAAATAAGCTTATAATGATTAAGTTCTGTCTATAAATTATTGTTCACTTTACGACATTTGTTGCCAGTAAAATAACTAGTAAATTATAGTATCGCTATCATTTTTTAACCGACTTCTAAAAAAGGAGGAGGTTCTCAATTCGGATGTTTCTATTTTTTTTATGTTTGTTCGCGCATAACTCCGTCGCTTGCCAACCGATTAAAAAAAAAAATATTGTTGGAAAGGGTATACTTTCCAAATGGTCCCTTATTCAACAAGTCGGGATCTGATGATGGAATCTTGGCGAAATCGAGGGAACTCTTCAAATCTTATGGGATAACGTACAGCGATTTTCTACAACAAGTGAAGCTTTTCCGTTCACTAAGAACCATTCTACCAACAAATCTGATGATGAAGCCAAGAGTCAGGCACCGAAACTCCATAGTGAGACAATGTCGTGTTTGAGCTTGTTGTAATTGTAACGGTATGCACTTTCTATGTGTACCAAGCACATATGAACCACTAAAAAGTGAAAAATATAAACTTTTTTGCAAAAAATAAAACCGACTTCAAAAGAAAACAAAAAAGTGAAAAATAACTTTAGCTTCTGAAGTCGGTGACAAAAAAATTAAATCAATCAAACAAAGGTCATCGACTTCAGAAGCGATTCGATGAGATTACAAAATATCTATATTCCCAAATATATATTTTTATAGGAAAATGATATAAAGACGAGATATAAGGAATTTAAAATTTCTTTAAAAAACTTATTTTTCTCATAACTCTTATTTAAATCAGTGCCCAATCAAAATATACATCTAGGAACCCAGATATACGGTAATCCAATTGAAATAAATACACACTACCTTAAGAATATGTTTGATTTACAAATTATTTTGTTATTACGTTTGTATGAACTACGCATGCTCCGCAGGGCTCTTAAGAACTTTAATAAATAGGTGGGGTCAATTTCCGCTATTGCGATTTTAACTGGCAGCAACTATAGTAAGTTAGTAGCTTTTGCCCGCGGCTTTGCTTGCTTTAATTTAGAATTTCAATCAATAGGCATGACGACAGTATCAAAAAAAAATATATAAATATATTTAGTCCGTCAGTTAGAGTATTGAAAAATAATGGACACGTATTTTTTGTTTTTGTAAATCAATGAATATTGACAAAAATAAAACGCATCAAAACACGGGAGTGAAGGCTCGTGACGTCAGAACTCACTAAAATAATAGCAAGGCATGACGTATTGAAAATTTTAAAAGCGTCGTATCTTCGTCAATTTTGATTTACAAAACAAAAGAAAAAATACGGGTCAAATATTTTTTTAATAATCTACCTGACGGACTAATTAGATTTGTTTTTGTCGTCTGCCCTATTCAATATACAGGGTGAAATTGAATAGATGCGACAAATTTAAATATACAATAATACGTGTTGTCAAGAAAATGTATAAAATATCAAATGTAAAATTGTAATGAACGAAGGAAGGGTAGTGGGCGGCGCGCGGTCGCCGGGAAGGGATGTCAGCGCTGGCGCACATGCGAGGTTTGGCAACGTCGCGCGATACTTACATTAGAAACTAGGCTAAATTAGGTAAATGACCGCTATGAACGGGAATACCGATAATTCGTACTTAAATAAAGATAATAACATCAATGGACCTTTTGAAAACGATAATCGCGTAATTTTTTTTAACGATTTAGATAGTAGAAAAAACAGTTTATAATTACTATGTTACTGTAACTGAAGCTCCCATTTCATTTTGTCGCATTTATTCAAATTCACCCTGTAGATTCGAAAGACACGTGTCGCCATCTATTATCGTAAAAACGTTACTGATGTTTTCCTCGGGAACATAACTTCTTTCGGTATGAGAGGTACGCCATGTCCGTTTCTGTATACCTGGCAACGTATATGTGCAATGTTTCAAGATGATCGGTTCAGTGGTTTCAGCGTCAAAATGTTACAAACAAAATAACTTACTTTCACATTTAGGATTATCTTTCATAACTGATAAATTATGTTGTAAATTATCAGTTAGCGAAACTTCGATTAGCTAGAAGATACCGTCAGCGTCCACGTAACTATTTGATTTGAACAGTTCCTTCATTAATAAATCTATCTTAAAAATACCTAATCATCTGCCTGCCGGATGCAGCTGAATACCAGTATTTTACATGGAGCGACTGCCTATCTGACCTCCACAACCAAGTTAATACTGGTTATTGCGATACCTCTGGGTAAGATAGGTTGCCAGACTGTCGGGTCACTACCTGTAACGAATGTCAAAGCTGCTTTCAGAGACATGGTATGGTATCTATGAGTAGTCCCATCACATAAAAAAGTACACAAACAAGCGGAAAATACCTTTAATTTGTTTGTTTCATTTACTTTTTTGCCACTGATTTCTGAAAGAATGGACAATTCTCTTCGTTTCACGCATAAAAAAAAGGCTGACCACAAACTAACCTCGCGCATGAGCAATTATTTTCGTAACATTAAAAATTTCCCATTACTAATCCATAATGGATGGAATTCCCAAATTAGACTGCTCATACGGTCAACCACACTAACATAGGAACAATAATTGGAGTTTGAGTGCACCTCAATTGAATTCACCGCTTCTTTGGTCTAATGTACACAAACGCTACTCGGCTGACGGTCACCGCTGACGTTAGCGTCACAGTATGGTGTAGGGGGTGACATTTCCATACATTGGCGTCAAGCAACATTTTCATAGATAGTCTAAGCATTTATTTTCAAGTAGGCCAATAACAGGCACTTTTGAATTGTCGAAACAAAGATGAAAATTAAATGTAGCTACAGTCTCAGTCACAAGACATAAAAACTGTGAAAGTACTGTAGTTGCCCATTCCGTAGCGTAGATCTCTATGGAGAAGAACGGGCAAGAAACTCCATGGACACTCTTTTAAATTAAAATATTGTTACAAAATCTTGGTTACATCATTCATGTTGAGATGGTATATTATGTGAGAACAATGTAGCAAGATGTGCACGTTAAAAGTGTCCATAGCAAAACAAAAGCAAAATACAACTCAAAAACAAAATAATTAATTCAAATAAACCATGGCGACTAAGAGATGACCAGTCACAAACAACAGCGCCCGTTCACGCACATGACGCATGGATCAGCACCATTCAGCTCAACCATTTTGAAGGGAACTAAATGGTCCGACACACGCGCCATAATCAGCGAGACATTTGAGTGAGCATGACATACTCTCAACCGCCAGGACACATTCAAGTCAAAAACTAAAGTAGGTTTCCAGTGAATGATAGCTTTCTAGTACACATAGTACTCACACAATATGGGCTATGCGTTTATATAATACTAAATAGATTGAATCTATACAATGCAAAGATAGTTGTACAATCTTCAGCAGCTCCAACAATACCATATAATGCTATCAATTTTTGAGCCCCTGTCCTTGTGGAGCAGGACCAGCATTGAGCCAAGCATTTTTATCAGCGATATAATCTCTCAACTTGTAATATGCTTGCTTACATAGTGTGCGTTTAATGCATGTTTTAAATTTCGTCTCATTCAGTTCAAGAATACTTTGTGGAATTTTATTATAGCATCTCAAACAGTACCCCATGAAAGATGAGTCTACTTTAGCGAGTCTAAAGCCTGGCTGAACTAGTTCGTCCCTATTTCTAGTACTGTAATTGTGTCTGTCGCCTCTTTTACCGAAAAGATGCAGATTTTTTCTAACGTACATTATGTTTTCGTAGATGTATTGGCAATGAACCGTCATGATGCCAATATCCTTAAAAAGTTCCCTTAGAGAATCGCGCCTACGAAGATTGTATATGGCTCTGATGGCTCTTTTCTGCAGAATAAATATAGACTCATAATCAGCAGCCCGTCCGACGTGGAATTTCGTGTTCGGAGTCACTGAAAATGTTACAGAAGGCTTACGGTGAATCGACTTTATCAAAAACACGTGCTTATGAGTGGTACAAAGCGTTCAAAAGCGGTGAAATGTGATGGAAGATTTGCATCGCTCTGGTAGGCCATCAATGTCTGCATTAAAGTTAACATCGCAAAAGTGAAGGAAATAGTGACTGAAAATCCACATTCAACTTTGAAAGAGATAGCCGCCGCACTTTCTATAGGTATCTCTCGAGTCGATCTGTACCATTTTAACTAATCATTTGGGTATGAAACATAAGCTAGCATAGGCTAGTCCCAAAAGACCTGAATTTTCTCCAAAAACTAAATCGCATGAGAGTCGCTGAGGACATGTTAGAACGAGTCAATTCCGACCCAACATTCATGAAACGCATTGTTACTGGTCACGAGACGTGGATTTACGAGTTTGACATGCAAACAAGTCAACAAGCTTCGGAGTGGCGCCTTCCAACTGAACCGAAACCGAAAAAAACTTTTTGCAAAAAATAAAAACGACTTCAAAAAAAAAACCAAAAAAGTGAAAAATAACTTTAGCTTCTGAAGTCGGTGACGTTTGTATGATTTATTTAATTTTTTTGTCACCGACTTCAGAAGCTAAAGTTATTTTTCACTTTTTTGGTTTTTTTTTTGAAGTCGGTTTTATTTTTTGCAAAAAAGTTTTTATTTTTCACTTTTTAGTGGATCACATGTGCTTGGTACACATGGAAAGTGCATACCGTTACAATAACAACAAGCCCAAACACGACTAGGATACATTGTCTCATTATGGAGTTCCGTGACTCTTGGTTTCATCATCAGATCTGATGGTAGAATGGTTCTTATCAAACGCAAATGCTTCACTTGTTGTAGAAAATACCAAAATTGCTGTACGTTATGCTATAAAATTTGAAGAGTTCCCTCGATTTCGCCAAGATTCCATCATCAGATCCCGATTTGGCGATTAGGGAACCAACTTGGAAGTATACCCTTTCAAACAAAAAAAGAATTTTTCAAATCGGTTCAGGCGTCTTCGAGTAATCGGTGAACATACATAAAAAATGAATGCAGTCGAATAGAAAACCTCCTCCTTTTTGGAAGTCGGTTAAAAATACATACAGTCAAATAGAGAACCTCCTCCTTTTTGGAAGTCGGTTAAAAAAAGAATACGCGGCGAGAACTGAACTAAATTCCAGAAACAACGTTTAAAAATATTTTGATTATTAGATTATTCGTTGGCGTAAAACACTATATTTAATATTAATAACAGATGTAACTCAAACTCCGCGCCAAAATGGGAAACAGTTGTGCCAATCTAACAACAACAAAAAAATACAAAAATTTGAATTTTTCAACCTTTAAACAAAATCATCCATTCCCGATACTTTCTTGACTGAATGTACTCGTATTTTCTAAACCAATTACAGTTACTAAAAGAGAAACCAACTACCCCAGTTGTAAACGTCTCTTTGTGCCTATTGGCCTTGTTTCGTTGCCTCCTGCTGATATGGATGGAAGTGGAAATATGTATTTCCTACTCCTCCGCCATACTTATCTGATTAATTTCGTAGCGGGATCCAAGACAGTTAAATTATTTCTTTGGGACTTCGTCGAGCTTAATAGCTAGTGTTGATTCTGGCTTTCAGAAGTAGCAGTGGTTTGGCGGGCTTAAACCCTTCATATGTGTCGAGAACTAAACTTATATTGTCACTTACGGGATATCTTCCGTGATTATTTACTATTTTGAGCTCCCGATATTTCGACGCTGTTGCAAGCGCCATGATTGCGGGTTGACTGGAGAATGCGGGTGGATGGAAAATAAATTGTTAGGCAAAATAATTGGTAATTACGGAAGATATCCCGTAAGTGACATTATAAGTTAAGTTTTAAACCGTGAAAGCTTAAAACAGTGTTTGACGAGAACTAGTTTAGTTAAAGACATGCAGTTGACTGTAGTACTGTAAATTCTATCAGTCGTCATGTAGTCAAATAGATTTCTTCATTCTCTAGGTCAGGTCAATTAGAGCCTGTGCCAAGCGTCTATACGTAAGTGCAATGTTTGTCAAGTGACTTAGACAGCAGGGTTTTTTGGCAATTAATACTAAAAAAATTACTTACGTACTTACTACCGGTGATTGGTAATTGGGTGCAGGCCTTGAAATGAGCCGTAGCTAGAGCTACCCTCCCCTTAATGGGTCCGTAACATAACTTCGAGGGTCATTTGTTCGATTAACGGAAAGTCGAATGAACGATTGTTCGAATGGAACTTATTGCGAAACAACCTTTTATCGCCAAACGCTACTTCGAATGAACGATTCATCGAATATTTATTAATCGATGGACTGCACTTTCAAATGCTGAATGCTGTTCGTTAGTCTCGCTGAAACTCGAGAACGGCTATACCGATTTGGCTAATTTCGTTTTTGAAATATTTATGGTAGTCCAGGGAAGGTTTAAAAAGTAGGTAGGTAGGTATGGAACCGGCGAGAGATGTGGTGCGGTGTCCCACAGGGATCGGTTCTGGGGCCGCCCCTGTGGAACATCGGTTACGACTGGGTGCTGTGCGCCTACCTCGCGCGTAGCAGACTACGCTGACGCCTATAGGGAGGGCCGAAAATATGACACGCGGGGTTGCGATAGTCGTTGAAAGATCCGGCAACTGGGTCTCGAGGTGGCATTGCACAAGTCCGAGCCCATGTGCTTTCATGGGCCTCGGAATGCACCACCGTCGGGATCCTCACTACCGGTAGGAGGGGTATCCATCGGCGTCGAGTCGACGTTGAAGTACCTAGGACTCGTCCTCGACAGCCGGTGGAACTTCGAGGAGCATTTACGACGTTTGGCCCCCAGGCTGGAACGGACTTGGGCTGCCTTCAGGCAGCTCCTGCCCAACCTGGGGGGGCCAAACGCCTCCTGCCGCAGGCTCTACGCGGGCGTCGTGCGGTCCATGGCCCTTTACGGGGCATCAGTGTGGGCGCGTTTCTTGAGGCGGCGAGCCGCCCTTTATCTGAACGCGCCCCAAAAGGTAGTAGCCGTGAAGATGGTCCGTGGGGACCACACGATCTCCCGCGAGGCGACGGGCCGTTTAGGGCACGACACGATAGTGGCAATAAGTCCCTGGCCCTGGTTCAATCCATGGTCGGGAGCGAGATGGAATGGGAAGCCGTCACCTCCTTCTGCGAAGCAGTCATGCTAGCGAAGGAGGTGGCGGAACGCGAGAGGGAGAGAGCCTCTCGCCCCAGCCGCCGCGGGAGACGCACCGGGTGTCGCGGGCCACGCGGTGGCTACCGGCCACCGCAGACGCGGGGCTGTGGACGGTTAGCTATGGGCTAGCAAGCCGTCCGTCCGTCTAATGACGACAGGCCGTGTCGACGGCGCGTTCGTGTTCCACGCGCGCCTCAAAGAGATTTCAGCATAAAGAAAGGGGCCCGCAACGGTCGAAGCCTGCCGGGGCTGCGGGACTGTTCAAAAGAGATAGCGAAGCCCCGGAACGTAAAGGGCGAGGAAGGAACATGGATAGTTTTTAGTCAGTAAAAAGCTGACACTCCTCGCGTTCGCCCAGAGTGGGAGGGGGTCATTTGATGATTTCCCATCCGAAAAAAAAATATTTAAAAAAGGTGGCCATCTACGTACCACCTACCTTTTAAACCTTCCCTGGACTGCCATAAATATTTCAAAAACTAAATTAGCCAAATCGGTACAGCCGTTCTCGAGTTTTAGCGAGACTAACGAACAGCATTCAGCATTTGAAAGTGCAGTCCATCGATTAATAAATATTCGATGAATCGTTCATTCGAAGTAGCGTTTGGCGATAAAAGGTTGCTTCGCAATAAGTTCCATTCGAACAATCGTTCATTCGACTTTCCGTTAATCGAACAAATGACTCTCGAAGTTATGTTACGGACCCCCCCTTAATAACGCACATTGTTAGAAAATTTTAAAAAGGACAAAAATAGCCGGCGACTGGTGGCGTGGACCATCACTGGACACTGCTCACTGAACAAACACTTATCACACCACACAATATGTATCACCGACAGTCCCCTGTGCAGAGCGTGCATGGAGGCCGGAGGAAACGGTGGCGCATGAGCTCATTGAGTGCACCAGCGTTACCAAGATTCGGGAGGAAACTCTTGGAACACCAGGATCCCTTGCGGATGCCCTGAGAAGACCGGGAAGTTTGATCTGCTTCTGGAGGGAGGTGGGCTAGTTGGTTGGATTAATCGGCCACCATGGCTCACGCACAATTGTCCACTTTAAGGACTAAGTGCAGAAACCGAAACCCTAACATAAAATAGATTGTTATTTATAGGCCATAAATAAAACGACATAAACTAGCTTGCTAACATAGTTTGTGAAATGAGGCTTACCATAAGTTCACATTTGACTAAGAGGAATAGCTACAGTTATGTTATGTTGGTGTTGAAATAAATGTGTGTGTTCACCCATCCACAGACCAACCTAGGCAAACACGGCTTAACCTTAAGATCGATCCGAGCGGCTGTTATTATTTAGCCACGAGCTACTCCTGGTGTTGAAATAAATAACACAACTTGAAGTCTTTGTTCCAACCCACAACAGCTTTCAAAAAAACTCGTCGTTTCAAAATATTTTGATTTACTGACCTTCAAAAGACCTGTATCGTAGTAACATACGCAACCAGTCTCACTAGCCCACGGCTATCTCAGAACGGGGACAATGTATTACCAGAAGGTCTAACAACTCTTTTGATTTATCATTTATTTACACCTTTGGAAAAGAGGTTCTCCTTATCTCCTAGTCGTTACAGATAGTCAGTGGCCTGAAAAGTCTGACAACCAGTCTTACCAAGTGGTATCGCATTACCCAGTACTAACTGGGTTGTGGAGGTCAGATAGGCAGTCGCTCCATGCAAAATACTGGTATTCAGCTGCAACCAGTGCTAACATAGTTGGGAAAAGGCAGGTAGATGATGATGGAGTTCGCTAAGCCGCGCCAATCTCAATGTCGCACCGACAATAGTTTAATTCATGTCAGCTATCTAAAATCACGTGTTTAAACTCATTATTGAAGCGCGGTTAAGGTCAACGTCTATTGAACGAACTTTGGCTTGAACCAAGCTAGGTACATCAGCGTTTCATAGCAAATTGAACCAAATTTACATAAGTTTAGAGTTCACATTAAAGTCTAACTTTGCTCTTGTATACTCCGGCTAACGTTCGGTCATTAGTAAGGCCTTCGATTGGCCGTAGTTTACATTCCGACCTTTGTATTGGGTTCGCACAAAGGCTGAGCCTACAGATCGAAAGTCGTTGCAGCAAAACGTTTTTGCAAAAAATATTATTGACTTCCAAAGAAACAATGGATGGACAATAATATAGAGGATAATGTGGCAATTAAAAAGAGGTTTCTGCTGAGATGACGAGTAAAGAGAAGTATACGGATGAAGAAAACCATGCTGCGTCGCCGACCCTAAATGAATTGGGTTTAGGGCAAGGGAATCATTTATCGGACTTATTTTATAACAGCAACACAAAAAGGTTAAAAATAACTTTATTTTTGGATGTTATAACTTTTGTTTGTTTGATTTCTTTTTTGCCACCGACTTCCAAAAGTTATTTTCCACTTCTAAATTGTTTTTAGAAGCCCGTTATTTTATTTTTTTGGCAAATAGTTTTCATTTGGGTTCCCTTTTCAGTTGTGTGGCTACAAAAATCCTTGTCAATTGTAAAATCTCAAGATAACTGTAAACTATTGGTAAACAACACACCCGAACTCTAAATTCCACACGCAATATCTAAATAATCATCGGACGACAATGCGCATGCACGATGTCAATCACAGAACATAAAATTTTTTATGTTCTGTGATGTCAATAATCCGTCTCTTTCACAACACCTCAGCCGATGACGCTAGGTAGAAAGGAACGTGTTTCAGAGAAAGATACTGCCTTCACGCAAGATACGATTCGACCTTCTCTAAGAGTCAAATTCGCGCCCGACCATGCGTTTTATTGGAGTGTCTGACCGATCTGACGTATTATAGCGTCATAAAAATGTGTTACGCAAAACTAATGTCGCAATATTGATCACGCTGCAAAAATGCGCTAATGCAATTTTGTAAATGTTGGTTTTAACGCCATCTAGCGGCGAGTAGTTGAAGCAGTTGGTTTGTTGACTTTTTCACGCTGAAGTATGCATTGATCCGGAATCTTTAACAGCTTGATCATAAATAAATAAATATCGCTGGACATTAACACACAGCGCCACCTAGTGCCACACTAAGCAAAGCTTGTGTCGTGGACACTAGATAGTTGATATACTACATATATACTTTTTTGTTTGTAAATACATACTTATTATACATATAAACATCCATGACTCGGAAACAAATGTCCGTGCTCATCACACAAACATTTGCTCCTACCGGGATTCGAACCCAGGACCCTAAGAACGTAAGGCAGTGTCACTACCACTACGCCAATCGGGTCGTCATTTTAAAGAATTCCCCCTAGTTGCAATTTTGTTAGTACAAGCGCTTTTAACGCCACCTATAGTTCAACCGTTGCACATAATGTGCTACACTGCTTACGTTCTTTTTACCGCCCTCTCGCGGCACATTGTCGAAGCTTATGATTAGTTGTTGCGATAATAGATGGCGCTTAAAACAGTTGAATAGTTGTTCGGTACTGGATCGAAAAATCAAAGATTTAAGTAAGAATACGTGGTTATGCGAGCTGCCACTAGATATCACTACCTCGTTAGTATTATTCCGCAAAACTGTGTCTGCTCTATTGGTCTTGTGGTCGTACACCAGCAAACAAGGTTCGATTCCCAGGTTGTGCAAATTGTTATGGAATTTTCCAGCAATTTGGGAGTTGGAAGGATGATCGTCGCTCGGGAAGCACATCATTATCTGCCCAGCCTTTTCCTAATTATGTTGGGGTCGACTTCCAGTCTAACCGACTGTTGACTACCAGTATTTTACATGGAGCGACTGCCTATCTGACCCCCACAACCCAGTTAGTACTAGGTAATACGATACCATTTGGTAAGACTGGTTGTCAGACTTTTTGGGCCACTGACTACCTGTAACGACTGTCAGAGATCTACAAATGACAGCCGGGACCGACTGCTTAACGTGCTTTCCGAGGCACGGAGGAAACTCAGTTTGTTATGGGTGGTCACCCATCCACAGACCAACCTAGGCAAGCACGGCTTGACCTAAAGATCGAGTCGAGCGGCTGTTATTATTTAAGTGGTTAAATGCTCGTGGTAATTAAGGTGCTCGTGGGAGCACCTCCTGTCGCTCTGGGAAGCATAAACTTTAATGTCCCATTTAATGGTGGCACTGTAGCTCGATCCACTTACCCTACACCGCGTATGCTTACGATACTCAACGCGCTCGTGAGACCCTTTTTTTTCGGATGGGAAATCATCTAATGACCCCTCCCACTATGAGCGGAGCGGGAGGGAGTGTCAGACTTTTACTGGCCGCGTTCCGGGGCCGCGGTATCTCTTTCGAACAGTTCCGCAGCCCCGGCAGGCTCGTGACACCCTGGATTAGACTTGTTTGCTGATGAATGGTAGACGATCATGTTAGAATATTTGTGGTTCTGTGAGAAGACCGAGTAAAAGAATCAAGTGTCACGCAGAGGTGTACCTACCTAATAGTACACACAAATTTTGTCAGTGTAAAAGGGGGGCAAGCCTATTGCAATCAACCGGGACCTAATCCAGACTCCGTCACTGCTACTGAGAAATTCACCCCAGAGGCCCAGAAATACTTTGACCGACTTGGGAATCGAACCCAGCATCATATGCTCAGTAGTCGCTCTAGCAACCACTAGATCAACGAGACGGTAAAATAAATATAATTATAATAGAATAAAAAGCAATCTACCGTCAAGTATGGAGTGTGTGTGTTATCTTGCTTTTAGTTTTTATCAGGCGTGCATCATTTACAAGTTCATGCGAGCGGCTGACGCATAATCCCCCCACCACTATGCAGCTGACGATTTTTTTAAGCTCAGTATAATGTAAACTATTTATGAAACAAGTTTCAGCCGGCGTACTAAGACTTTACGATGCTTTTTCTAACCTAACCTAACCTCCCAATCCTACATCCACCGCGGGTGCGTCAGTTGACGCTGGGTTTACTTATCAGTCATTCGAGATCTATTGAACAAGATGGCAACCGATAGGCGTAAAAACACTGTCTAAATTGCACCGTTACCTCCCGGACTATCATGTTAATCTAGGGCTAGACTCCACAACAACTGAGGCGTTCTAAAACAACACAATTTCTAAAATAATGCAGAAAGGATTTTGACTGACTCCAATTACTAAAAAAAAAAAATACAGACGATATGATAACCTCCTCTTTTTGGAAGTCGGTTGAAAAGTAGTTTTGACCGATACATATAGATAGGTAAAACTAACGACGTTTACCTAATTTCACCACAGTAGGTAGTGTTTCCCAACACAAATAGACCGACTTGAAAAAAGCGGGTAATGTGTTACGACGCGATGGCACGGAGTGACGTAACGTTGTCTATATACGCGAGTAAACCGCAGACCGGTTTGGAAGCAGTGCGGGGACACGCTTTCGTTTGTGTTGTCGATATCGATAAGATTTTTATTAAACTACCTGTTCTTATTTAAAATACTAATCGTCATTTCAAACCGCGACGCGACGCGACGCAGCGCTACGGTACTGGAAGAGGCCAGTGATTTCGCGCTGCGCCGCGCGCCGCCGCGAGACGCATCGCAAGGAAATCTGTATCTTTTCGTGTAAAAATATGAAGTTATATTTTGAATCACTCTATTAAAATGTGCGCGTCTCGGTGTGCATTGACCCTTATACATAGTGTTACAAACGAACTCTTCATGAATACGCCAGCCAAAAACAGGCGTGACGACAGCATCAAAAATTGAAAATATAATTAATCCGCCAGTTAGACTATTGGAAAATGGAAAATGATAGACTCGTATTTTTTTTTGTTAATCAATGAATATCGTCAAAGATAAAACGCATCAAAACTCTCAAATAAAAGCGCCGTATTTTCGTCAATTTTGGTTTACGTTACAAAAGAAAAAATACGGGTCAAATATTTTTTTTTAATCAACTCACGGACTAATTAGATTTTTTTTTTGTCGTCTACCCTATTCTGTACATCAAATTAAGTAACTCTATAAAAAAATTAAAGCTTGTTTTTTTTTCGGGCGATTAGTAACGTTTTACGGTAGTACTCAATGTAACGCGCTCACAGTTTTAGTGTGCAGTTCATGGTGGCACTACTTGTCAAGAAAGTTTTAATCGATATTTGTCACATTTCGTCCCTACATTTATTTTAGTTCTATGATTTTCCGCCAGCACAGAAAAGCTGTGATTATGGTTTGCTGGCGTCAATTTGAAAAGACGTCATGGCTTTGGTAAAGTCACTTCACCGAGCAAGGTGGTCGTTTAATTGTTTTGTATATGAAATCGGTTAGTTCCGGCTGTCATTTGTAGATTTTTGACAGTCATTACAGGTAGTCAGTCGCCCAAAAAGTCTGACAAACAGTCTTACCACGTAGTATCGTTACGATATAGTTAGTACCCAGCACTAATTGGGTTTTGGAGGTTAGATTGGTTCTTAGTGACAAGAATTTGAGTGGTAAAATTAATATACTACACCTAAAAAGGGTAAACAAACTTTTTAACTTAATTTGTGTATTTTTGGAAGTCGGTTTTTTTGTCTTTTTAAACTTTCAAGATCAGAACACATTATAAAAAAAACATGGAAACAGGTATTTATCGCGAAATTTACCTTTAATTTAATTCCATATGTTTTATTATGTACCTACTTAGTCGATTTTTTGCTATAAATTATATTTTTAAAACCACATACGTCTGAACTTTGGTTATAAAACTGTAAAAACCATAACCAAAATAACCAATAACACCATTAACACAAAACTATCGACACTCTCACACCAAACTATCGACATCAACAACCGTGTCCCCGCACTACGACGTAATGAAGCGAATCTACTTTCACTGCCCTGCGCGCGCGCATGTTCCTACATAATGCTTATTACCTACATTATACGTTTTGTACTGAAGCAACATTGCTTACCCATTGGGCAATATTGACCCGACATTAATGCCTTATTGGCTGGACTTCCATTATTTATTTAAAACACTCCCTAGATAAATAATCAAACTTTCTCGGGCAATTTATTTTTTTGATTTTGTGGTCATATCTAAATTATAATCATAATAAGTTTGGATATCACAATTTTTATTGTATTCTCAAATATTTATTTATTCTTGTTAAGTTGTAATGCAGTCTCCATCATCAGACTATAATGTTCCCACTGCTGGGACACGGCCTCCTCTCAATAAGAGTAAATGGCTTAAAATCCACCAGGCCCAGTGTGGATTGGTAGATGTCACATGTCTTCGAATTTTTAGTTCTAGGACATGTCGGTTTGCTCACGATGTTTTCCTTCACCGTTTTGAGAGCAGTCAGTGGTGATGAAATAAATTACACAAAGTAATGCGCCTGCCTGGGTTCGAACCCACGACTTACTATTTGTATGTCGGGGCCGCCACCACTGTGCCACCGCTGCTCTAACGTAGTCTAAAATATGAGTATTAGTTTGTTTTGCATTTGCTTTTTCCAATAGAGTAGGTGGGTCGTGTAGGTGTCTTTCTGTGGCGTCTTGAAGGTCAACCTATGAGGCTGGCTTCTGCTTCACCGGACTAATCCTGTAGGAATCTTGAATGTATAAGGGTGTAAAGAACCTCGTATCGAAGCTGAAAGGCACTTGTTCTCCCCGTCATTGCGATGCCTGGGAAACCTCTTTTTACGGAGATATTGGGGGTCAAAGTCCCAATTGGGCAGCAAAGGGACAGGCTGCAATGAGTGAGATTATTTAGGGGCTGATTTAAAACTACTGGCTCAGATAGCGGGCTGGCTCCGGGCACTGATCAAGCCAATAACCGAGGCATGGTTCTTTAGGAACGGGTTGGTACAACTGGTAGGTACAACAGATTGACATCAAACTTGCGACTTCTCAGTAGACAACGACTCAGTAACCACTGCGCTATAGCCACTTTCTTTTTATTTATTTATTTGATACAAATTGCAACGATAATTATTAGTAATAATAATTATTATGAACGTAATATGCTCTCAAAACGGTGAAGGAAAACATCACAACATAGGCCTGCCAAGAATTCGAAGACATGTGACATCTACCAACCCGCACTAGGCTCGCGTGGTGGTTTATAGCCCATTCCCTCTCATAAAGAGAAGTCCGTGCCCCAGCAGTGGGAACATTATACCCTGATTATATTTAAATTGTTACAACAATAAGTATCACACTTAACTCAATCTAGGCCGAACACATTTTTGACGCTAATTTAAACCTTATGTAACTCGATATGGTATTAAAACGTGAGAAAACACGTGTTTATTAAAAGCTAGTTTTCTCTTTATGAGTTATACATTATGTATAGGCCGTTTTCTTCACATACCATAACATCACCCCTGCAATCCTGGAAGGGGTAAGCAGAGGTGTATCTAAGAGTAGGTACTTACCTACATATACATTTTGCCAGTTATGTTTAAGTCCCACGAATTGAGGAGCTCGTGGCTAAATAATAACAGCCGCTCGGGTCGATCTTTAGGTTAAGCCATGCTTGCCTAGGTTGACCTGTGGATGGGTGACCACCCTTACATACCCAGTTTCCTTCGTGCCTCGGAAAGCACGTTAAGCAGTTGGTCCCGGCTGTCAGGTAGTCAGTGGCCCAAATAGTCTGACAGCAGTGACAACCAGTCTTACCAAGGGATATCGTATTACTAAGTATTAACTGGGTTGTGGAGGTCAGATAGGCAGTCGCTCCATGTAAAATACTGGTATTCAGCTACATCAGGTTAGACTGGAAGCTGACCCCAACATAGTTGGGAAAAGGCAGGCAGATGATGATGTATATGTCCCATGGATAAAGGGGCGAGCCTAATAGAATTGCCAATTTGCCACCAACCGCGCACTAATAAACTCCGAACTGCTACTTTGTTTTGTTTTTAATAGCGACGCCTGATATTTTGAGGTAGCTGCAAACCGATAAACCGATACACTTACGACCGATAAACCAACAAGGCGAGGCAGTGACCTGATTTAAATAAGAAAACTACGTATTATGGAACAGTTAAATAAATTCTTGCATACTTATCTGAATATTCATATTATTTTAAAATGTCAGCCAAGAATTTCATAGTATTTTAAAAAAGAGGCACACACGGGCAACTAAAGTCGCTCAACTCTGGTCAACAATGATCAAATATGGAGGTTCCGACCACACCTAACAATTTTCATTAATTTCCCTCTCGTTGAGAGGAGGCCATGTCCCAGCATTGGGACCATTATAGGCTGATGATGAACATAATTTGTACTTATAAATATTGTTACTAAAGATTTGAGAGCCATGGTTTCAGACTACGCTATTCTATTCTGCTGTATAGTATAGCAAAGCAGGACCTAATGCTATACTATATGTATAGCATGGCGTTCACATTACGCGATGTTAACGCAAGCATTTATAGTATACTAGCTGACCCGCACAACTTCGTTTGCGTGAAGAACCGCTCTACCGATTTTGTGCAAACTTCATATAAACCATCTACTAAATAGTCCGAACAAAGCCTAAAAATTTGATTTGGATAGGTGAGCCCGTTCTTGAGTTATAAAGTTACAACGAAAAGTGGCATTGATTTTTATATTTATCTCACCGTAAAATTGACACGTTGATAGCAAGCTCCGAAAGTGTTCAAATAAGTGGAGAAAACAATCGCTTGCGGGACGGCCGGGGGGGAGGAGGAAGAGGGCGGCGCGTAGCATACACTCAGCGTATCGCACCATTGTATAGCGTTTAGTAAGCCAATAATATAAAGTATAGTACAGTGTGAACGTGTCAATAACAAATGTATGGTGAGCGATATTGTTGTGCTATGAGCTATATACTATATGCTATTATATTATAGCGTAGTTTGAACCCACTAAGACGTGACGATTAATTTATCGTTGGTTTTTATTTGGAAAAAGTCGTGGACGACAGTAATCCCGTCATCATGTGAACACGGTCTGAATTTATATACACAAGCCACGACACTTAAAACTACAAGATTATCTGTCGTCACGACATAGTGGCAACAGGGCCTAACACTTCTTCGGGCAACTGTTGCCAGCAACATCGTTGAGAAAAGTGGCCGGTGTGTGCAAGTTTTAAGAATGGACACGAAAGTTGCGCAATCAAAACACACGCTAGCTAGCGATGACCGAGTGATTCAGTTTTATATTCTATAGTTTGCAACTTGTATTGCAAGTTTAAGCAAGTCATACTTATAATTTTCATAGTGTTGTGTAGGTCATCGGTTTTAAAGATCAGATTTGACGTCATTTCGATGCCCGGGTGGAGCGTTTTTGTTTTTTTTTTCGAAGTAAATTTTTTTGTACAGCATAGTGTATAACTAGCGTAGATTAGCCCATATGTTCCCACTGCTGGAACACAGGCCTAGTTTCAATTAGAGAAAGTGGGCTGTACTCTACCACGAGGGCCCAGTGCGGGTTGGTAGATGTCACATGTCTTCGAATGTTTGATTCTAGCACATACCGGTTTCCTCACAATATTTTCCTTCACCGTTTTTGAGAGCGAGAATAGCATCCTGTACTTTTTTTGCATCAATCGGTCATCGGTCCACTTAGTGGGAGGTCTTCCAACACAACGTCTTCCGGTTCGCGGTCGCCACTCCATAACTTTACAGCCACATCGGCCATCCGTTCTGCGAGCAATGTTCCCTGCTCACTGCCACTTAAGTTTGGTAATTCTTCGGGCTACGTCGGTAACCTTGGTAAGTATACCATGTCTGAAAGGAGGTAAATCATAAATCAATTTGATACCGGATACAGCTATTGCATGTTGTTTCATGAAACATAATCTACACAAACATTTCACAAGCGCTCAAATGGCACAAGAGTTCACTTACCAAGTGGGGTCGCGTGTTTGATACCTGTTTTTGGCATCATAATAAGGAAGGATAAAAACACATCTGGCTTTAAATGTTTATGGATGGAGAGGGAGAGGGAGAGGAAGACCAAAGAAGAGATGGATGAATTGTGTGAGGAATGAGCTGACAGGTGAGAATGGGAGAAGTAACGTGGAACAGGAGCCGGATGATGATGATTAGGTAGCCCTCAAATCTCTATGGTTCCATCATAGAGACAAAGTTAGAGATGGGGGTCCAGAGGGAGATACGAGCGCAGTTATCATACGCCAACCTTATCCCAACTATATTGGGGTTGGCAGCCAGTCTAACCGAGTGCAGCTGAATACCTACTTCTCACAAACCGACTGTTTGGTAATAATTAAATGAATTATTAATTTTTATCTATCCGACCTCCAAAAACCAGAGGCTCAAGTCTGCTAATACAATAGTGCCAGAATAGTCGATCATTGATTTCGTAATGGTCAAGTTCTGTCAAGTTTGATAATAATGGTTATACGACAATGTCATTAAAACACAATTTTATAACGAGACCACTGACCGACCAATGATCGACCATTGTGAATTTGGCAGATTACGACAATGGGATGGGAATGGAATCGTTTTGGAGTGACGAATTTATAAAAATAGAAGAATCGGGCCCCTGTTACTGTGAGTACCATGTAGAATTTTTATTATGGTTAGTAGGGCTTATCCTTTTCTTATAGATTTGATTTGTCATTTTTTTCTTTTCCATCTCTACATTGTGTTCAAACTGAACTATATTGAAATGAATCATTGGGAGTCGAACCTGCAAGAAACCATGGTAGGTACCTACTTACTTATCATACCAATATTATAAATGCGAAAGTTTGTATGTGTGTGTGTTGTTACCCTTTCATGTAAAACGGATCCCACCAAAAACATTCTGTAAAAACATTAATTTCGTTTTCGCGTAATGTTATATCTATTGTAACTACAAAATTGACTTGTAGGTACCCACTAACGTATAAAGAATGTTCAACGGCCAAGTCACACAACATTAACTATAAATAATAAAGAAATTGCAGTAAGGAACCTTAGTCTTGGCACGACTTTGTCTAGATTTCAGTACTTTTTAGAGATAAACAAGCAGCTCCATCGAGACTTGGCTAGTTTTTTACAGAATGTTTTTGGTGGGATTTCACTTCTTTTTGTAGAAACGTGGGGCATGTCGATTTATTTTATTAGATTTTCTTATTTGACACAGTTTTTTTTTTAGGAGTAGTTTTTTTAGTATTACAAATCTTTCTTTTCTTTTTTTCCGGTTCAGATTATTGTATACAGTAGTAACAGTTTTTCGTATGGCCCATTCGCGTTCATATTATTATTTTAAACGGTTTAATTTCTGAAAGATCGGCGCGGTTACGCCTAAGCCGGTTGTATTCGGTGATCGCTGAAGCTTGAGCTTTTATACTCTTGAAGTCAACATTTATGAGGTGCACCACATGAAGATATTGGTTACTCGTGAAAGCACCACGTAGGCTTAGCCACAAGAGAATATGGAGGTGCCAATGTCCATGAGGGCATTTTTTAGACTTAGACCTTGGCTCTTGTGAATTGTTAGGGCATACGCCACACAGCTTGGGAATTGTTCTCTGTACACGTATGCCCGGGGTATGATCTCAAATTTTGACTTAATAGGCAATAATTCGTGAATCAAATTATTAGAGAATTTTCGAAGTACTGTTTCTTCATAAAATTCCTAACCTATTCAAATCTTCGAATTGTTATAATAACAACCTGCAACCTGCTAACCTTAGCAAACCTCACGAAATAATAAGCGAAATCAACGAAATGCAAATAATCCCTCCTAATCCCTAGTAAACGTTTTCAAGCGCAGTAGGAGAACGTCGTAAACGACTGTAACGCGGCCGGTTGCCTCTTTGCCATATAAGGTTATCGGAAAAACAAACGTAAGCGCGTTTTAAAATACAGTCAGCGCCATCTAGCGACGTTTGCGGGTATCACCGCCACTCTTAGTCCAATGCATTATATTTTGACAAAATTTTGAGTGAATTTAATCATCATCATCATCAGCAGCCTATTAATATTCCCACTGCTGGGACACAGGCCTCCTCTCTATGCGAAATTAATATTTTAGTGTAATTTGTTAATTTAATTTGTGTAATGTTCGAGTAGAATAAAGTTAATCGTTCGACTATTTCTTCTTGTAAACTTGTAAGTATAAGTATAAAAGCCAGTCTAGTCTTATCCAGAGTTTTCCTTCAATTTTATTTATATGCGTATTAAAAGCAGAAGGGGAGGCATTCGCCCAGCAGTGGGACGCTATAGGCTAGATTAAATTAGAAGGTCCCACTACGCTGGATTTTTGCAATGACAGTCGATTTTTTTTATGTACCAATAGTAGAAGGGGGCATTACCATATCTGTACTTAATATTATAAAGCAGAAGAGTTTGTTTGTTTGTTTGGTTGAACGCGCTAATCTCAGGAACTACCAGCTCGAATTGAAAAATTATTTTTGCGTTGGATAGTCCATTTATCGAGGAAGGCTATATAGGTTATAACATCACGCTGTGACCAATAGGAGCGCAGCAATAAGAAATGTTGCAAGCGGGAAATTCACGCGAACGAAGTCGCGGGCAGAAGCTAGTCTCTAATACAGCTGAGACCAGCTGAGGGTTCTTCATGAGATACTTCAGACCTTCGATTTTTGACATCAAATGAAGCGGCCAACCAAGTTGAATATTTTTTGTAAAGGCGGTATGTCGATCTCTCTAATAGTTTGGTTGGGCTCTTGTGTTTTCTAATCAGGGTCACCAGGTACTCCAGATCTTCGATTATCCTAGTTTTTATAGTTTTCCCTTTATGTGACCATTAAACCCTAACTCTGTACCAAATTTCAGCTCTCTGAGTTTATGGGAAGTACTAGTTCTATTTTGATGATCATGAGTGAGTGAGTGAGTGAGTGTCATAAATGCGAAACTTTGCTTTCGCTTAACTTCGGAACTAAATAACCTACAGACTTGAAATTTTGGATTTTAAGTATGTGATTATAGCTTAATGGATGACGAAAATTTCTGCGTTCTGGTCTTATCCAGAGGTTCTCAAATAGGGGCCTGAAAATGCGGCGAAATGGTTCCAGTAAAGGATGGTACGGCAGTGTTTGCTTCGCGCTCGACTTGGCGGGGGCACTGCCGTGCCCCCAGATTGAGATGATATCGTTTATAACCTGCAGTAACACATAGGATAATAATATGTTTTATCCCGGTAGTACCTACGACCCCGTGGGAATATTACTGAACTCCACATAAGCTGGTTCTTTATGATCATCAGCATAGTCTCTAGTCTTTCAAGTCTGAAAATTGATCATCATTCATTGATTCATCAATTTCAGCTGAAAGACGTCCACTGCTGGATATAGGCCTCCCCAAGTGTCGCCCCATGTCCCAGTCCCGTGCGACTCGCATACGGATTCCCCCAACCTTCACCAAGTCATCGGTTCACCTAATTGATCATTACTGATAAAAATCGATAACTCTACGTAGACGAAACTACTGCCAAAATTATTCAACTTGATACTCATAACAAGTCGGTCCGAAGTTACTCGTATCTAAACAAAAACTGCCTATGAGGCTAGTTCATCAATTACATAAGCCATGTTTTCGGGGTCAGTGGCACAACGCACAGCTCACAAGCGGATGGGTGTGCAGCAACCAGTACTTTGGACTTGAGCTCGCTCGATGGTTGGGACATAGGTTGATGGTTTGGTTGGTGGAAAGTGGCCGCTGCGTTTAGTCCGAGGGACGATTTTGTTTTGTTTTTATCTGATACAGGTTTGCGTTTGGCTGCAAGGTCACTTGTCTACGAGAAATCGATTCACACAAACTTTGAGGGAAGTGGAAATTACTTTACTCCTCCGCTATACTTTCTGATTAATTACGTTGCGAGATCCAAGACAGTTAAATTCATTCTCTGGGACTTCGTCGAGCTTCATTGTCTCGGCGCTTTTTTGGTGGTCGTCACTGTTGATTCTGGGTTTCAGGAGTTACAGTGGTTTGGGAATGGTGTGGCGGGTTTGTCCCAAAATTTAAAAACTTTGAATAGATCTTCATCAACATTTTAGAACTTTGAATAACTTTGATAGACAGAGAAACCGGCTGTGAATTCCAGACTGACGACATAGCGCTTTTTTCGGGTCGTAGCTATGAACGAACAAGACCGCGAAATCAAGCGTTGTATCCTACTAGGTTGGGGTGCTTTCGGTAAGCTGTAAGACGAGTGCCCATGAACCCCCACTCTGAAGCGCCGCAAGCGAACGGAGCGCCGCAAGGGAGCGGTTGGGACCACTGACTAGGGGTAACTGTCAGTCGGAACCAACGGCCTAACGTGCTGTCAGAAGCACGGAGTACCTATACTTTGAATAGGGTAGTCGACGAAAAAAAATCTAATTAGTCCGTCAGGTACATTATTAAAAATATTTGACCCGTATTTTTTTCTTTTGTTACGTAAATCAAAATTGACGAAGATACGACGCTTTTAAAATTCCCAATACGTCACGCCTAGGTACAATTTTTGGCTAGTTCTGACGTCACGAGCCCCCACTCCGAGTTTTGATGCATTTTATCTTTGTCAATATTCTTTGATTTGCAAAAACAAAAAATACGTGTCCATTCTTTTTCAATAATCTAACTGACGGACTAAATAGATTTATAATTTTTTGGTACTGTCGTCATGCTTACGGTGGTCTCCCACTCACGAATCAACCTTGACCATTGCTGCTTAACCTTGTAGATCGTCCCGTACGGCTGTTATTATGTAGCCACGAGCTCCTGAACGGATCTGCCTCTTTGGTTTAGCGGTCACAAACACGACTGCTGGAGATGAGGTCCGGGGTTGAATTCCCAAGTCGGAAAAAGTGTTATTTGGTTTTTCCATTAGGAATTTCTCAGTAGCAGCTACGGAGTCTGGATTTATGCCCAACTGATGCCAATAGGCATGCCCTGTATTAAATGGAACTTGACTGGCACAATGTGGGTGAAGGTACTGTTAAGTATACCTCTGATTAATCTTTCTGGAATTACAGCCGTAATGTTATGAAATATGGGTACTATTGACCTCTGCGCACCCTTTCAGGATATCAAGTGTAATAATACATTACCATTTCGGTCAGTATGTTAGTGAGCAAAGATTGCAATGTTGTGGCCCGTTCAGTTCACGCATCGCTTGGCGATATATTTCAATAAAACTGGTTTATTATAACACTTAGTTAACAGAACGGATCTATTACATTACATGCTAGTTTAATATTATTTACGATCTACTTATAGCTGTTACTGGGAGCGTGGAAATATCTCTATCATCATCATCATTTCAGCTTTGCAGACGTCCACTGCTGGACATAGGCCTCCCCCAAGTGTTGCCACATTGACCGGTCCCGTGTGACTCGCATCCAGCGGATTCCCGCAGCCCTCACCAGGTCATCTGTCCACCTAGTGGGAGGTCTTCCAACACAACGTCTTCCGGTTGGTTTGCGGTCGCCACTCCAGAACTTTTCGGTCCCATCGGCCATCCGTTCTGCGAGCCCGTGCCACTTAAGTTTGGCAATCCTTCGGGCTACGTCGGTAACTTTGGTTCTGATTCGATCACGCAAGGAAACTCCGAGCATAGCCCTCTCCATTGCCCTTTGTGTGACTTTAAGCCTTCTGATGAGGCCCATTATGAGGTATTTACCACGTTTCGGTTCCGTATGTAATCACTGACAACACACACTGGTCATAGACTTTCTTCTTGAGAGTTTCTCTATTATCGGTCGACAGAAATAGAAAGAAAGAAAGAAAGAAAAAATGTTTATTTGACGTCAGTACATTAAGCACACACAAAATAATTAAAAAAAAGTTACAAACAGGACAAAAATAAAATACGCGCTTTGACGTGGAGTTGCGGACACCAGCCCGTTACAAAGGAGTCCCAGTTCTTTATCGGAACCGGCTCTGCATTCCCTAAATATGACACAATAAATTATGAGCCTCAAAAAGTACCAGGCTGGCATAAGCTCAAGGTAGTATGCATTTTAATAATTCTGAGTATACGTACTTACGTAGGTACGGCCTTCTAGTAATAAATACCCCCTTGGATTCATGCCCGCCTAGTACTGTTCGTTAGGTTACCAACTAACACTACTCGATCCCATACAATGTTAAAAGTACGGTGGGGACAAAGAGATTTTATTTTTATTCCTCCTAACATTTTTCTACACGCTGTTACTCAAATTTGAAATTCGAAGGCATTTTCTTTTTAATTTTAAGAGCGGGACCAATCTACCAAAGAAAATGACATAAAATCAATAATTTGGTAAACTCATCCCGCGGGACCCAAATGACCGGGACCAATTTACTAAAGAGCCAAAAATACATGGTATGTGCTGTGTGCCCCACGGCTGCGCCAAAAAGGTCCATTTCAGCATTCATGCCAGACAGGTGATGCTGTCTGACGCTGGTCTTCCAATTAACCTTGAGGGGGTTAGTGACAGACAGAAAACCGTTTCAAACATAATAAATATATAAATAATAATAAATAAATGGATATACAATAAATAGTTATCGGGTAAATTAATGAAATGAGTTCGTACTTAAGAAGAAAAAAAAAATGTAAGTAATAAGTATTTCATTGTGTGAGAAAGTAATACTGGTAACAATAAATAAAAACAAATAAAAACCCAGATAAGCCGAGATAAAAGAAAAGAAAATATACGGTGTTCGGCGCTCAATGAGTGCCAGGTTCAGTAAGTGAGAGATGATTATGGTCCGTGAACAATATTATGGTTAATATAATTGTGGTCTCAAGAGTTCGCGTGTATGCGTATGAAGGTACATATAGGCACAGTCGTACGCAAGTGCTGCAAATTACCTCCTAAGCGTTTATATGATTGAAACATTCATTGTAACCATATCCAGTTTCTGCTGTGCTGCTATCAAATACTGCCGCAGTCGCGTTCTGAAAGTGTGAATAGTGCCCAGAACCCGCAATGGTGGAGGAATATTATTCCACACTTTAGATGCGTCATCATCATCATCATCATCATTAACCATATCCTAGTTCATTAGTGTTCGATGCAACATATCTTCTTCTTCCACACCACTCTATTACTCGTCATCTCATCAGACACCTCCTTTCTAGCCATATCATACTTCACACAGTTCATCCATCGTTTCTTTGGTCTTCCTCTACCAGTAGCGAAGGGTAAATTTTTGTAACAGGTAAGCCGGTCCGGTGCATATTTTTAACCTTTTGACCGCCACAGCATAAACGCTCGCGCGTGCCCTCCACGCCGAGCCACAATTTCATCTACTATTTTGTCACATATACAGGCGTACAGGGCACGCGCTTGCTTGTCACGTATATGTGACAATGGCGTCCAAAAGGTTAATCATGTTTGAAAAACAAAACATCGAACCATTTGTAGTTTTAGTCGTGTTTGGGCAATCACGTCCTAACTGAATTACCTACATTGTTTTACTTTTGTCAATAGTAGACTCCAGTACAGTGGTTGTTCCGAAGGGAAGCCGGTAGGTTTCGAGTTGTATGAACCCCTCGCCACTGACTCTACTCTTATATTCATACACATTCATACTCAGAACTAGCCTCACAACATTTTCCTCATTCTGCCGCATCCATACCACGTCAACCGATGAAAAATTAAATTAAATCATTTCAAAGGCTAACCACAGCGGTGAGACATTCGACTTAGTCTCTGGAACTGCAACTCACCTGTGATGCATCATGCTGTTGCAGATGATCAAATACGAAGTGACCAATTACCACCAATTGTCGATTCGTTCATCGTCCCCCCATATTTTGCGTGCTTTTTCCTCATTGTTTGTCTTTTTATTTTATCTAAATGTCTATTTACATTTAAGTACTAAAATATATATTTATAGTAAGTAGGTATTTGATAAATATTTGTATGTTTTTTTCGGTTAGCTCGTTCCCTTGTCGACCTCAGCACTGTCCTAGGACAAGATTTAGGTCAAGAGTAGGACCAGTCAATATATTTAAAAATAAAAACCAACTTTTGGAGGCCAATGCATTGTAATTGGCTACCAGTTTAACCGGAATATGCAACTGAAGACCAATTGTGCATGTAGGGACTGTCTATCTCAACTCTTTACAAGGTGAAGGAAAACATCGTAAGGAATACGGAATGTCCTAGCACCGAATTATTGAGGGAGCTGTGAAAAAAAAGTAATTTGCCATTTTGTAGTGGCAGCCATCTTGGTTTTGTAATTTATTATAGCTTATAGTGTTCTACTAGTCAAGCCCTTTCATTTGATACCGATATTGAGGGAGTTTTTGAATACATATGTAATCCGCCATTTTGTGGTGGCCATCTTGGACCGATTTTTATCAAACATAGCTAAGAACACTCCCAACTAATTCAACTTTTAAACTAAAAAACCAAATCAAAATCGGTTCATCCGTTCCGGAGCTACACACACAGACACGTCAAACTTATAACACCCCGTCGTTTTTGCGTCGGGGGTTAAAAAGACAAGTGGCAGTGGTTTGAAGACGTGTGACATCTACCAAACCTCACTGGGCCCGCGTGGTGGATTATAGACCATTCCCTCTAATACAGAGGAGGACTGTGTCCCAGCAGTGGGAACATTATACACTGGTGATAATGTCGTTGTGACAGAGCCCAACCACAACTTTAAAATAACATAACGCCTTTAAGAGGCCTGCGGAGCATGCGTAGTTCATACAAACGTAATACCAAAATAATTTGTAAAACAAACATATTCTTAAGGTAGTGTGTATTTATTTCGATTGTATTACAGAATATCTAGGTTCCCAAATGTACATTTTGAATGGACACTGATTTAAACAAGAGTTATGAGAAAAATAAGTTTTCTATAGAAATTTAAAATTCCCCATATCTCGTCTTTATATAATTGTCCTTTCAAAATATATATTTGGGAACATAGATATTCTGTAATTCAATCAAAATAAATACACACTACCTTAAAAATGCAAGCAGAGATGTACATGACCCTCATTTTGCCAGTTATGTGTAAGTCCATGTAATAAGGAGCGAGCCTGGGTGCCAATTCTGTCAACACGCCATTGACACTCTATCGACACACTACACGCCACACTACGTTGCTACTGCTGCAACGTAGTGGTATTCTGCAAAAACTTCAATGGCGTTTCAACGGTGTCTCAGTAGTGTGTCGATAGTGTGGCAGTTCGACAGACACAACTGTCAAATACACTTAAAATATTTACAGACTACCGTAACTTTAGCCATCACGATGACATTGACAGATAGTCTTTCTATGACGTTTTAATGGCACTACAGGTCGTAAGTCAATGACCATAAAAAAAGTAGAATACCAAACATCAATGATTAGCCTATTGAGACACTACTGACACACTACCGACACAATATTGACAAGTTGGTTATTTTACAAAATTGGTTCCCTGTTGCCATCAAACGGGAACAAATCCAGACTCGTACTGCAACTGAGAAATTCTTGATAGAAAAACCCAAAAACACTGCCTGACCCGGGAACCAAACCCAGGTCAGCAAGCGTGCTTGCGTTACAAAGTAACACGATACCCCTTGGTAAGACAGGTTGTCAATCCCGCCACACTATTCCCAAACTACTGTAACTCCTGTGCGCTAGAATCAACAGTGGCGACCACCAGAACAGCGGCGAGACAATGAAGCTCGACGAAGACAAGACAGGTTGTCAGTTACCACATCTTCACTTAAGGAAAGAGTCTTGGCCATTTAGGATCGGGTTAGCCCAGCGCTGGGCTACTTTAAGCCCACAAACCTGACCCCATAAATGACATAACATGATGTCAAAATCGGAAAAAGCCCTACGAGTTGGCTAATAACTAATGAATGGTTCTGAACGTAAGCTACGCATAATTTGTAAATATACGGGCGTCTGTTCTGTGTGTGCACGCTGTGGCGTTTTTCCTTGTTTAAAAACAGCTGAAATGGTTAAATGAGAAAGGTATTAAAAAATTCTACCATTTTATGCCTGAAAATATTGCATTTTGCTGGTAAGAAAGCTGATGATATTCTGCGCTATGTCTTTTAAACTTGGCCTATAGTTCCGTGGGTAAAATGGGAGTTTAACTTCGTGTTTCTGGTTTTCAAAACGGTGAAGACAATACCGATAGGATAGAATTTTAGCGGGAAACAACAAAAGATTGTAAGATAATTTTTAACTGGACATTACTAAAAATAAAACACGGGAACACAATTAAAAATAATTGATTTTCTTAATAAAAAGTGTGCAATGGTAAATTGTTAATTAAATAGGACACAGTAAGAGTTAAGTTTTTCGCTTAGCTACATAAACCAGAAGATATGCCAGCCACTAAAATTGATTGACACTGATATTTAGATGCATTTAGACACATGTATGTATGTTGTACACCTAAATATTCAACATACCTATACGTATACTCGAGGAGGAGGAGCTCGTAGCTAAATATTAACAGCCGCTCGGGCCGATCTTTAGGTTAAGCCGTACTTGCCTAGGTTGGTCTGTGGATGGGTGACCGCCCTTACGTACCGAGTTTCCTCCGTGCTTCGGAAAGCACGTTTAGCAGTTGGTCCCGGCTGTCATTTGTAAATCTTTGGTAGTCCTTACAGGTAGTCAGTGGCCCAAAAAGTCTGACAATCAGTCTTACCAAGGGGTCTCGTATTACTCGGTACTAACTGGGTTGTGGAGGTCAGATAGGCAGTCGCTCCATGTAAAATACTGGTATTCAGCTGCATACGGTTAGACTGGAAGCCGAACCCAACATAGTTTGGAAAAGGCTAGGCAGATGATGATACATACAGTCACGCCTTTTTCCTTTGGGATCGATCTTTGATCCTTATATACTGCTTTTACCTCCCTTTATGTTTTGAAAAAGAAAATAATGTTCTAAAGTAATTACTCGATTAAGATACTCTTGAAAACCGCCAGCACGCGCGTGCCCGCACACAAAGCGTTGCCGTATGTCCCCACACAGCTCCAGCCAGTATTACGTGAACGCCTCGCCAGTGAAAGCCGAGCCGTGACGCGAGGTAGTTGTTGACTTGTCGTGCGTGTACCAACAAAAAGATGATATAGTTTACAATGATAAAAAAGTTTTGAGTCCCCTTTCCCGAACGTCGCGGCGCTTCGATATATTTGGGTACGTGTGTTTCCATTTTTTTCGGAGACTTTTTTTTATTTATTGTAAAGTTTTCGATGCATGGGGATGATTTTTCAATAGACTGATAACATTTTATTTGAGGAATAAATATTGCAGTACTACCGTCTCAAATATATTATTTCAAAGTGCTATAATAAAATAGTAATTCTTCATATTATAAATGTTGTCTGAATACTGAAAAATCAGCCCTTGAAGTGATTATTTTTGTTTATAAGTAGTAGTTTGTTTGCTACCAAAAACTATAGTATTTTTTTTAAATACTTCGTTACTCATTGTATGCATGTGTTTTATAGTGTTAAGTAATTTTTTTAAAAAAAAACGTTGTCAAATTGAAAAGTAAATACTAATTTTCGATATAAGTAGATCTGTGGGTGCTTTTTATTTTTAATTTACTAATAATAGATGATAAAGTCAATTGATACCTGTCTGTGATACACACGGGTTCCGTACCCAACGGAACCCTATTACAAAGCTTCCGCTGTCTGTCCGTCCGTCCGTCTGTCCGTCTGTCTCATGATCCGTAATAGGCAGACAGATGACATTGTCATAGAATGTGTATTTTTGCGAGTCCAACTCACGCTTGACCGCTTTTTCTGTTTTTTTTTTACTTTTTCTGTTAACTACATGAATGCTTAGAAAATTGACCCAGTTGTGTGTGTTCCGAATCAATATAGTACTCACTAGCGGACGTCACTCGGTTTCACCCGCATAGTTCCCGTGCCCGTGGGAGTACGGGGATAAAACATAGCCTATGTTACTCGCTGATAATGTAGCTATCCATTGCTGAAAGAATTTTTCAAATCGGTCCAGTAGTTTTTAAGTTTATTAGTGATATACAAAAATATAACAAAAAAAAAAAAGAACCATAAGTAATTTTTTTTTTGTTTTTTTTTTTGTAGATATAATGTTGGTGTCCGATACTAACACACCTTTGCCAAACCGTTCAGGAATTACCGACAGGCGTGTTGTTACGCATTTCTGTTAGTGTATAAACCGTGCAAAGTAAACTGTGTTATAATAACTTTCTCGCATATCATAGACATAAGCAGTAGGCCCATAATGTGATATAATACACTTCACGCCATCATTTTCCGGGGCCCGGCAGAAAGGTAGCAGCGCTAGGGTAGCCCGGAATCATAATATTATGATTCCGGGCTGTAAGACGTGATGATGATGAACTCCGTAACCACATGGTTACGGAGTTCATCATCATCTGCCAGCCTTTTCCCAACTATGTTGGGGTCGGCTTCCAGTCTAACCGGATGTAGCTGAATACCAGTATTTTACATAGAGCGACTGCCTATCTGACCTCCACAACCCAGTTAGTACTGAGTAATACGACACCACTTGATAAGACTGGTTGTCAGACTTTTCAGGCCACTGGCTACCTGTAACAACTGTCAAAGATTTACAAATGACAGCCGGGAGCAACTGCTTAACGTGCTTTCTGAGGTACGGAGGAAACTCGGTACTTATGTAATGGGCGAACACCTATCCTCAGACCAACCTAGGCAAGCACGGCTTAACCTAAAGATTGACCCGAGAGGCTGTTATTATTTAGCCACGAGCTCTTATAAGTTACAAAGTTATAATCATTAAAATCATTAAATATTAATTTCAATTTGATACCTCCTCGCGTTCTTGAGAATAAATAAATAAATATCGCTGGACATTAACACACAGCGCCACCTAGTGCCACACTAAGCAAAGCTTGTGTCGTGGACACTAGATAGTTGATATACTACATATATTCTTTTTTGTTTGTAAATACATACTTGTTATGTTATACGTATATAAACATCCATGACTCGGAAACAAATGTCCATGCTGATCACACAAACATTTGCTCCTACCGGGATTCGAACCCAGGACCCTAAGAACGTAAGGCAGCCTCACCCACCACTACGCCATTCGGGTCGTCGTAGAATAAGACATGTCATCCGATAAGGGTTCCGTTTTTGCCGAAAAAACATGAGTTTATGGATGGAATACTTACCATACCTATCTATAGTACAATCACTTATCTAAACTAACATTATATAGAGGAAATATTTGTTTTTATTTTACGATTTAACTGAAACTACCTCAACGGATTTTAAAAATTATTTCACCATAAAGGTGGACGCACACTTATCCGCGCCGAAGGACTCGATCGCGCCGAAATAACTTTTTCTCATACGTATGACGTCATCTATTCGTCCGATTCGACGCGGATAAGTGTGCGAGGTTTAGTAGGATTTCATACAAGTAATTCTAAAATTCGATTCTTTCGGCGCGGTCGATTCCTTCGGCGCGGATAGGTGTGCGTCCACCTTAAGAAACCCACATTTTTACTGAGCAACATAGTCGCGGGTGGAACCGCGTGACGTTCGCTAGTCACTTATATACAAGTGACAGTCTCTTTCAAAAGCTCAATTTGTCAGTTGCTTGCCGCAATGTAGGTATCTAATGCAAGAGAGCTTGCAATCTTTGTTGGGCAATATGATTGTATGCAAGCTTGCCTGAGGGGGCCTACACACTGGGTTCGGGTCGGCAAGACGCGGCCGACCCGACCGGCACACTCGAACATAAGTAGTTCAATGTTCGGATGTTGTTTGTTGACAGTGACAGTCGTGACGGGTAATCTGAAGACTGACAGTATGACAAACATTATCATCTACCTGCCTTTTCCCAACTACATTGGGGTCGGCTTTTAGTCTAACCGCGACTGCCTATCCGACCTCCACAAGCCAGTTAGTACTGGGTAAAACGATATACCTGGTAAGACTGGTTGTCAGACACTGAAAGCATGACAACCAGTGTTGATAAAATATAAGTCGCTCCATTGTATAAAAGATGTTGCACATGTATATTTGGTATTTATAGTTCAGTTTTTGGGAAAAACATACTCGACTTGGCTAGAAATGTGTCATTATACGACCCGAACGTGATTCTGCGGCAGTCGATGCCGATCGTCAAATGGTACTCAAAAATGAGTAGTGATTGCTTCGAAACGGCTTTGTTCATTTATAAAAACTGTCGAATTGCCCGTGCCGAAACTTTTCAAAATAGTTTCTGACCAAGAAGTTTTCTGTGTAAGACAGGGAGACGTCATATCTCCGAAACTGTTCACCGCTGCACTGGAGGATGTCTTCAAGGTTCTGGACTGGAGAGGGCTAGGCATCAACGTCAATGGCGAGTACATATCACTCACCTTCGGTTTGCCGACGATATTGTGGTCATGGCTGAGACCATGGAGGACCTCAGTACGATGCTCGATGACCTTAGTAGAGCTTCCGAAAGAGTGGGTCTAAAAATGAACATGGACAAGACAAAGGTCATGTTGAATGCCCATGTCACATCCATTCCTATCAAGATATCGGAGACTCTACACTCGAAATTGAAGACGATTATGTATACTTAGGACAAACGGTCCAGTTAGGTAGGTCTAACTTCGAGAAAGAGGACAATCGTCGAATCCGACTCGGCTGGGCAGCGCTCGGGAAACTGCGCAGTATCTTCTCGTCCAACTTTCCGCAGTGTCTCAAGACGAAAGTCTATGACCAGTGTGTGTTGCCAGTGATTACATACGGGACCGAAACGTGATCGCTCACAACATTGCTCAAAAGGCTTAAAGTCACCCAAAGGGCAATGGAGAGGGCTATGCTCGGAGTTTCCTTGCGTGATCGAATCAGAAATGAAGACATCCGCATGAGAACCAAGGTCACCGACGTACCCCGAAGAATTGCTAAACTTAAGTGGCAGTGGGCGAAGCACATTGCTCGTAGAACGGATGGCCGATGGGGCCGAAAAGTTCACGAGTGGCGACCGCGAACCGGAAGACGATGCGTTGGAAGACCTCCCACTAGGTGGATCGATGACCTGGTGAAGGTTGCGGGAATCCGTTGGATGCGAGTCGCAAGGGACCGGTCAATGTGGCGACACTTGGGGGAGGCCTATATCCAGCAGTGGACGTCTTTCGGCTGAGATGATGATGATGAAGAAGTTTCTGGCCCATTGTTGACCTTTTCGAATGGGCAAATATAAATCAATTATTCCATGTTAAGTTTCGTGGCTAAATAATAACAGCCGCTCGGGCCCATCTTTAGGTTAAGCCGAGCTTGCCTCGGTTGGTTTGTGGACGGATGACCACCCTTACATACCGAGTTTCTTCTGTGCCTCGAAAAAGTCCTCGGCTGTCATAAGTCCATCTTTGACAGTCGTTATAGGTATTCAGTGGGTCAAAAAGTCTGACAACCAGTCTTACCAAGTGGTATCATATTACCCAGTATTAACTGGGTTGTGGAGGTCAGATAGGCAGTCGCTCCAAGTAAAATACTGGTATTCAGCTGCGTCCGGTTGGACTGGAAGCCGACCCCAACATAGTTGGGAAAAGGCTAGGCAGATGATGTTGATTCCATGTAAAGTTTGACATTCCAAAGTTCATGGCCTAATTGAAAATAATGGTTTGGTTATTTACTTGTGCCGACCCGACAGAAGTGTGAAGCGCCCCTAAGTTAGATCGTAAAATGCGTCAATTCACACAAGCCAAACCATGTGAAATAGTATGTTAATAAGTTCCAAAAACCTCATTTGTAATATGAATGAAGCAATCCGTTGTAAAGTTTTCATTTTACGTAAGAATATTGACGTACCGATGTCTTGCAGATTGAAAGCATTATCTTCTTTTTGGACTCTGTTGCAGTCGGGTAAAAACACACAGACAATTTTTATTAAGGGCACGTTAAAATTAAAAAAAAACAAATAGAAGGACATTAAAATAGATGGACAAATTTGAACTCAGCGTTCAGTACGTCTCACCAAAGATATACAAGCAGAAAAACACTGAGATAATAAAGACTTTTTGGATGTTTATGCATTGGGTATCTAACATTACTAGTGTATTTTCGTTAGCTGATTTATTTTTCTTGTAACTCCCTAATGAGTTTTTCTTATATTTTTTTTACCGTTGTCCTTATTTTGGTGGTGGGGTTAACGGGAACAATTTTTGATTGTTTTAATCATTTCTCGTTGACCCCAGCAGTGGGACGACGAGCGGTGGGGTCACTGGCAATACACCGACTGAATGATTCCTAAAAGTTTGTCAATCTATGTATTATAATAGCACCTTACATACGTCTATTTTCACCAACACAAAGCGATTCCTAAATTGACATAACATCACGCCTATAATCACCGAAGGGTAGGCACACCACCGCTTATCATTTCTTCAGTTATATTTTTGTCATGGTACCTAATTAATTCTTACAACCAGTATTAGCAAGGATTTTCGTATTACCCAGTACCTACTAACGGTTGTGGAAATCAGATAGGCAGTCCCACTCCATGTAAAATACTGGTATTCAGATTAGACTGGAAGCCGAGCACAACATAGTTGGGAAAAGGCTGGCAGATGATGAAGTTCCTTTCGGGCTAAAACCTAATTCATAAGTTGTACTAGCTTAGTTTTTTAAGAGGTAATTTTGCTCATAATAATTATTATCAACAACCGTTTAATAAAAAAAACCTCATCTATTCCCTACATTTTGACAATTCTTGATGCTAACACAAATGGTCATCGTCCGGTATGGTTCCGTAGTAACAGACGAAAACTTCAACAAATTACTTATTTACAAAACAAATTACGTGGTAATAGTACAACGGGTGGAGTTCAAACTCACGACCTCTATCTCACCTATGTGTACTCTTTGACCTTTGGGCTGTTGGCCCCTTAGACATGACTTTTAACCCAATCAAATAATTGATGATGATGGCTCAAAATAGGTGCAGACAAGGCATGAAACTACCTTGAATATCAATATTTTACATGGAGCGACTGCCTATCTGACCTCCACAACCCAGTTAGTACTGGGTAGTAATACGATACCACTTCGGAAGACTGGTTGTCAGACTTTTTGGTCCACTGACTACCTGTAACGACTGTCAAAGATCTACAAATGACAGCCGGGGCTTAACGTACTTTTCGAGGCACGGAGGAAGTTCGGTATACAGTAATGGGTGGTCACCCATCTACAGACCAACCTAGGTAAGCACGGCTAAACCTAAAGATCGACCCGAGCGTCTGTTATCATTTGGCCACGAGTACCTTCTACAGGGGAGGCATGAACATCCCCAGTGAATGCGCCCAGGGTATAGCCCGCAATTTTTTTTTTTAATTTTTTGCAATTTGCCTGGCAGTATCAAACTGTATCATCATTGTCCTAACCTCGAAGGCCATCATCATTCCTTCTACCCTTATCCCAAGAGACATGCCGACAGAATAAAAAAATTACGAATCTAATTAGTCCTTCAGGTAGATTAAGGAGAAATAATAATAAATAAATATCGCTGGACATTAACACACAGCGCCATCTAGTGCCACACTAAGCAAGGCTTGTGTCGTGGACACCAGATAGTTGAATACTACTATAATACTTTTTTTTTTAAATACATACTTATTATACATACAGGGTGTAAACCACCTCATCACAAAGCCGTTAACCAAGCATTCTGTTCATCAAACTAAGTAACTTTACGCAAAAATTATTGCTGGGAAACAACTTTTTTTTTTGAGGTTATAAATCATGTTTTGTGGTAGAACTCAATGTAACGCACTTAAAACATTGTACTGATGGATGGATTGAACAGTACGGGGTCGTGGAGGTGTAAAAGGAGCAAAATCTTACAAAAAACAAAACTTGTTAATTAAAAATAAAAGTTGTCAAAAAGTTGTAACTTTGACCCCCATATATCCGTAACTAGAAGGTTCCCAGGTATGGCGTAGAACAAAAAATGATCGCAATGATGGGGAGAACAAGTGCCTTTCGGCTTCGTGAAGAGGTGTTTTACACCCTTTATAAACATCCATGACTCGGAAACAAATGTCCATGTTCATCACACAAACATTTGCTCCTACCGGGATTCGAACCCAGGACCCTAAGAACGTAAGCCAGCCTCACTACCGCTACGCCATTCGGGTCGTCAAATAATGGACAATGGATTTTGTTTTTGTGAATAAAACGCATCAAAACTCGGGAGTGGCTCGTGACTCAGAACTAGCTAAAAATTATACCTAGGCGTGACGTATTGGGAAAATAGACTGGTTTTAAAAGTGTCGTTTCGTCGTCAATTTTGATTTAAGCAACAAAAGAAAAAATACGGGTCAAATATTTTTTTAATTATCTACCTGACGGACTAATTCTACCCTATTCATTTTGTGATCGATGCAGCATATCTTCATCTTCCATACTCCTCTATTACTCGTCATCTCATCAGACACCTCCTTTCTAGCCATATCATACTTCACACAGTTCATCCATCGTAAATATTGGTAGTAATTAAAATAATAACAAGTAATTATCTCTTTTGTTACAGACCTTAGAATATTTTGGAAGCGAATTCGGTTCAAAATGGATGCAAAATTTATGACAACGGATAAAATGGACGAATATCAGTAAGTTTCTTAATCATATAAATTTTATTATACCTAATTTGTGTAATTTTAAAGTTATAAATTTTCTGGATAAAGTTAGGAATAACTTAACTTTAGTTTCAAGCATAATTATAATAGTTTTCAAGTCTAAATCTTTTGTTTAACTTTGACCGTTGTCCTAACCAAAGTGAACATGCGACCGCCGCGTACATTTTGTTCGGAATCTGTAAGCGTCTTCGCGCCAAACACAGCGGTGGTACTGGTTTTTAGAGCTCCGGTACTCGAAGGGTAACCAACAGGACTCTATTTCGAAGCCTCCGCTGTCCGTCAGTCCGTCTGTCTGTCAGCGGTCTGCATCTCATGATATAATGCAATATGCATTTCTGCAAGACAAAAATTAAATTAAAATTAAAGGGCTCCCTTACTGTATATGTTGATACGTAACTCTTTCATAAATAAATATCGCTGGACATTACACACAGCGCCATCTAGTGCCACACTAAGCAACGAGGCTTGTGTCGTGGACACCAGATTGTTGATATACTACATAGATACTTTTTTGTTTGTAGATACACACAAACATCCATGACTCGGAAACATTATTGTCCATGCACAAGTTCAGCTTGCACTTGGCCGGTTTTTTTTTGTAACAAACAACTGACAATCGAGTATTCGCTTTGGTTAGAACACGGGGTTAGCTGTTCAGTTAATAATTTTACAAAAACTCTCCCTCAATTCTAGAAAACACATAGAAATGCTGAACGGGAACGATTTGAACACCCTCAACCTGAACTATGAGAGTCAGCACATCAACCTGGAACACCCTGACAAGTCTTCAGAAGCCATCGCTGACTTCTACGAGGAGTCCGTGGTCATGGTGACCGGAGGAACAGGCTTCGTTGGCAAGGCTCTGCTGGAGAAACTCCTGAGGAGCTGCCCTGGGATCAAGACGATTTATGTCCTCATGAGGCCGAAGAGGGGTTTGTCTGTGGAGCAGAGGTATAAGGAACTGCTCAAGCACCAGGTTTGTGGGTTTGAATATTTTCTTTTGTTTTTTTTTTACCTGCAAAAAAAGATCCTTATTTTATAGCGCACGATCCCAGGGCCGTCCGACATGACTTATTTTTTCATTAACAAAATAATACGTTACATCAAGTAGTGTTAGTAAGTACTTTGAAGTGTGAACGTATGCATGGCTCTTTAGTAAATTGGTCCCGGTCATTTGGGTCCCGCGGGATGAGTTTACCAAATTATTATTTTTGTGTCATTTTCTTTGGTAGATTGGTCCCGCTATTAAAATTAAAAAGAAAATGCCTTCGAATTTCAAATTTGAGTAACAGCGTGTAGAAAAATGTTAGGCAGAATAAAAATAAATCAAAATAGAATCCCGTGTGCCCCACCGTATTTTTAACATTGTATGGGATCGAGTAGAGTTAGTACAATTGTGCTAGTTACCTTACGAACAGTAGGTACTAGGGTGGCATGATTCCAAGAAGGTTTTTATCAAAAGAACACCGTACAGCCAGAATTATCAAAATCCAGAATTATCCAACTACCTTGAGCTTATGCAAGCCTGGTACTTTTTGAGGAACATAATTATGTGTCATATTTAGGGAATGCAGAGCCGGTTCCGATAAAGAACTGAGACTCCCTTGTATTGTTAAACGGGCTGGTGTCCGCAACTCTACGTCAAAGCGCGTATTTTGCGTATGGGCATAACCCATCCACGCGGGGCCAGTGCGGGTTGGGAGACATCACATGTTGCGATTTTTTGGTTCTAGGATATGCCGGTTTCCTCTGTATCTTTGTATATATGTATATATTATATTGTATGTATTACGTATATTGTATGGTATGTATTAGATTATATAGTGTATAAAATAAGTTAGTTTAAGTTTCTAACTGTATTGTTTGTGCACATAGGTTTATCCTCTCCTGCAAATCTCGCAATTCAAGTATGGTTTGCTGTAAGAAAACCCAACTAAGTGTCCAACGACTGTTCAAGTACCTATGTTACGAAGCCACGGCAAGATCTATCAATTCATTAAATGTACAGAGTTGACCTATGACCTCGATAGATGGCGTTGACGTCGAATTAGATCTCGCTATGGTTTCGTTACCGCGGCTAGTTTTTTTTTTGTATGAATCGTTTTTTAGAATATACGCTAAAGAGTACTAGTTGTACTAAAGTCGTATTATTTCTCGCCTAACGGAGCCGGGAGCCCTAGATTTGTTCAACGACCAATATTTCAATATCAGTTGCTAAAGTTGCGTAAAACAACCAATGACACCAAAATTGTTTGGGTGCTGACTTTTTTAGGTTGTACTTACAGAAGAAAATCTATACTACTCGTATAATACGAGTATTATAAAGCTGAAGAGTTTGTTTGTTTGAACGCGCTAATCTCAGGAACTACTGGCACGAATTGAAAAAATATTTTGTGTTGGTTAGTCCATTTATCGAGGAAGTCTTTAGACTATATAACATCACGCTACAACCAATAGGAGCGGAGCATAAATGAAAATGGTTGCAAAAACGGGGAATATTTATTCCTTTTGTGGGTTTTTTCTTTTTTATATGAAGTTGCGTGGGTCAGCTAATTAAAAATATATTAACAATACTAGCTGACCCACGCAACTTCGTCTGCGTCACATAAAAGAGAAAAATCTCGCAAAGGGAATAAATTTCCCCCGTTTTCGCAACATTTTTCATTTATGCTCCGCTCCTATTCGTCGTAGCGTGTTGTTATATAACCTAAAGCCTTCCTCGATAAATGGACTATCCAACACAACAAGAGTTTTTTAAATTCGAACCAGAGTGGTGCCTGAGATAAGCGCGTTCAAACAAACAAACTCTTCAGCTTTATAATATTATATAGCTGCCCGTGACTTCGTTCGCGTGAAGTTTTGATATCGCAACGCATCGCCTGCTCAACGGAAGCATTTTTCCCACTTGCAACATTTCTTATTGTTGCTCCGCTTCTATTGGTCATAGCGTGATGTTATATAGCCTCCCTCGATAAATGGACTATCCAACGCAAAAAGAATTTTTCAATTCGAGCCGGTAGTTCTTGAGATTAGCGCGTTCAACCAAACAAACAAACAAACTCTTCTGCTTTATAATATTAGTTATATCTGCTTTATAATATTAGTATATTCGACACTATACCTGGGAACCTTCTAGTTACGGAGATATTGGGTGTCAAAGATCCAACCATTTCACCAGTTTTTTTTTTAACTTGTTTTTAATGTATGATTTTACTTTGAACACCTCCACAACCCCCGTACTATTCAATCCATCCATCAGCTTACTTTGAATCCTACTGAAAAACGGGCTTTTCACCCTAAAAAAAAAGTAATTTTCCAGCAATTTTTTTTTGCGTAGGGTTACTTTTTTTATGTACAAAATGCTTGGTTAACGGCTTCGTGAAGAGTCTTTTTACACCCAGTATACTTACAAACAAAGATGTAAGGAGCACTTCCTCCGCAGGTGTTCGACCGTATTCGCACCCGCTGGCCCGAACGCCTAGGGAAGCTGTATCCGATCACCGGGGACGTCTCCGCGCCCAATCTTGGGGTCAGCCCGGAACAGGTATGTGTTTTATTTATTTTTAAATCATCACTGCCTATCTGACCTCCACAACCCAGCCAGTAAAGATTTGAACTCTTTAAATAATGCTTAATTCCCATTCCACAATTCCTTAGCGAGAACTGCTAGGCAAGGTGACGACGCTGTTCCACTCGGCCGCCACGGTGAGGTTCACGGAGCCCCTTCATGCTGCCACCACCCTCAACGTGCAGGGAACCGCCTCGCTGCTCAAACTGGCTGAGGATATGCATAAGCTGAAGGTTAATTCTATTTGTAGTTACATCTTTTTTAGTTTTTCTTTTACTATTTTTAATTTATACTGTGTGATGTATTCTATATCTTGTATTCCAACTCTTTCTGCAAATGTTTAGTTTTAAGTAGATCAATACAGGCAAATTCCTCGAATACAGCTTTATATGTGGCACCCATTGTCATCTAAGAAGTTCGTCTTCGCAGAGCATCGTCTGTACCTATCACTCATATCTACTACTATGACAGTTTCTTTCTCCACTCCAGGTTTCCTTCCGAGGATTATATAACTTCCTTGCAAATTTCCTCTACCAACAGGATCTGATCCACGTTTCTACGGCCTACAGCAACGAAGACAGGGTCTACCCTGCCCTCCACACTTCTGTGACAGTATCTTTTAAACACCCTCTCCCCACCAGGCGCTGGTTCACGTCTCTACGGCCTACAGCAACGCCCCGCGCTCCCTCATCGAGGAGAGGGTCTATCCCCCTCCCTACGACCCAGACAGCATCGTGAGGTGCACCAAGATGCTGCCGCCGGAGACTGTGGAGGTCATCTCCGAGACTTTACAGGTTGGTAAAACTTTCTTTACAGGAGCAACTTTGTTGGTACGCCTGATTTCTCTCCGGTCTATCCAACTATGAGAGTTAAGGAGCAGAGACTGCACCTGTGCCTTCACACACACGCCTGCACTAAAATATCTCCTGCGCAGATGGCTAATTGACCGCCGTGACCGAAAATCGGTCAGGAGTACTATAAACTGGTGAGGTTCTTCAGAAAGGTCAGGTACTCGCAACCTGGTGTATAACCAGATATATGAACGTGGACCGTAGCAGACAGTGACGTACTAAGGTTTTAGCATGCACCACTTGATAAGTGATGTGTTTTTTAAAAGAGACAGCAGGTCTTTTATTCTTTTAAGATGGAACCGCCACTAGAAGCAGGCGCTGTTTTATAGTTTCTACCCCTACATGGGAGAAAGCCTATGTGTGTATGTATTTTACGTGTTTAAAGCTCTTCGCCAATAGTTTAAGCGACAGCGGGAAATACAATTTAAAGAATTTGCTAGAGGATGCACGTCTCTCGCGCAGCAGCAGTGATTCACGCGCGTTGCTGACAAAGGTTCATTGCCCGTGTAGTGCATGAGATCACTGCAAAATTAATCTAGTACATCCAAATAATCAGGGATTTTGAAACAAAGATTTTGGAAATTTTGACAGGTTTTAATCGGGTTACTTAGGGATAGATGAGAAACCCTATAATAATTTGGAAAAGTTTGGCAATCCTTCGGTGAAGGTTGCGGAAAACAAATGTGGCGGCACTTGGAGCAGTGGACGTCTTGTGGCTGAAATGATGATGAGGATATATTTAGTCTAAAATAACAGGTTCACGCATAAGTTCATTTTTGTACGTAAAAAATATGCAAGAGAGTCACGGAGGTAGGGCCGGACTCCACTGACACAGAATTGAGAGGAGAGGAGATGTGTTGTAAACCACAAATAGAACTTCGTTATTTACACTTCTCATCTCCACAGAGTAGCCCGCGAAATGCAAATTTTCTTACGTTTTTAGGGTTCCGTAGCCAAATGGCAAAAAACGGAACCCTTATAGTTTCGCCATGTCTGTCTGTCTGTCTGTCTGTCCGCGGATAATCTCAGTGACCGTTAGCACCAGAAAGCTGAAATTTGGTACCAATATGTATATCAATCATGCAAAGTGCAAAAATAAAAATTTAAAAAAACATTTTTATTAGGGTACCTCCCCCAGACGTAAAGTGGGGAGCGATTTTTTTTTTAATTTTGACCCTGACGTGTGATATATTGTTGGATAGGCATTTAAAAATGAATAGGGGTTTTCTAAAATCATTTTTTGATAATATTAATATTTTAGGAAATAATCGCTCCGAAAGTCAAAAACAATGTGTCCCTCTAACTTTTGAACCATAAGTTTAAAAAATATGAAAAAAATCACAGAAGTAGACCTTTATATGAACTTTCTAGGAAAATTATTTTCAACTTGATGAGTTGAATAGTTTTTGAGTTATATAGCACTTTTTCAAAAAAACGCAAATGATAACTTTGTTTTTCATACAAATACTATGAAAAACAAAGTTATTTTTGCTGACGAAAAATGTTGGTATTTTTAATGGTCTGGGAAGCTACGGAACCCTACAGTGAGCGTGGCCCGACACGCTCTTGGCCGGTTTTTTGCAATTTGCAGGCCGCTAGGTTGCATATTGATGAAAATATCGTTTGCGACTGTAAGACGTATGTTGTCACAGAATTATAATCATCAAAATTATAAATACAACTCTCCAAGTTCACAAAGGTCGAGGGACGACTTAAATTGTTCCTCGTCCTTTGTGAACAAAAAACTAATTGAATTTCGCGGGATACCCTGACGCTGTCACCTTTTTGGAAACGGGTTTAGCAGGGAGGAGAGGAGATCTCTCGTGACTGATTAGACCAGTGGATACGAGAGACATGAGCTTCGTGTGGTGAGCGTTGTGCTGTGTGCGGTGTGCGATGATACCACGCCCCGTATTCACAACGCTTCTAATGAACTTTCGATTCGACAAGTCGTATGTCTATCCTTATTTGGCTTAACGAAAACGAGCGAGATCGAGGTCGAATCGAGGGCGGAATACGGGGCCTGGACCACTTTCTCAGAAGTCGTAACATATCGTTCTTGTTCCAGGGCGAACATCCCAACCCCTACACCCTGACGAAAGCGCTGGCGGAGTCCATCGTATACAGCCACACCAACCTACCCGTGTGCATCGTCAGACCTTCCATAGGTAAGTCATCATCATCATCATCTGTCAACCCATTCTAATTGGGGTAGGAGTAACACGTTTTTTCTTCCATTTTCCTCTGTCAGACGTAACGGGATCATTTACTTCCTATAGCTACATTTTTTTGTTCCTATATCTTTGTCTTGTAGAACATTTCTCATGCATATACTAAAACTCATCCATCTCTCCTTTGACCTTCTTGTTTCTCCATCCATCAATATTCGTATCCATCACTTTTCAGTCACATGCGATTCGTTTCTACTCATCACAGTCATGAAAATAGCTAGTCAAATCTCATAAAAATCCGTATAAAAATCCGTCAACGGGACAAGCTGGTGCGTACCGGCTAGTAAGACATTTTCCTACAAAAAAAATAAAAAACAATGGACAAAATATATAAAAGTATTTCAAAATAGACCGGTAAAAGTTCGAATAACACCCTTTTCAACCTTTTCTTTTACTTTAATGAATAAATCACCTGAAAATTACTACCAAAAGTGGAAAGCCACACCCCTCCCTGGGAACTTCATACGGTCACCCATCTGTCCTAATAGACATCATGAAGCTGTACTATTTCCCACCAGGTGACTTTATTACTCCAATTCACATGGCATTCATTAAATAGTTATAGGATATCGATTGGGTGTATGATTGGTTCGCTGATAATCAATATTTTATTAAAAAGTAGTTACTTGATCAAGCTACATAATTATTTGCAAGGTTTTTTAATAATTCAAGGCTGGTAACGGACCTACCCGGGAGTACCAACTAGTCTTGATAAGAGGTATTAAGTAACTAGGTTGTAGAAGCCAGAACAGTCATCATATGCCTAGTATTTTCCCAACTATGTTAGGATCGGTTTAAACATAACTGGATGCAGCTAAACACTACATTATACATGCAGTGACTGACTATCTGACCTCTATAACCCACTTAATCCTGGGTGATAAGATACACATTGATAAGACTGGTTGACAGACTTTTGGGCCACTGACTATCTGCAACGACTGTCAAAGATCTACCAATGACAGCCGGGACCAACCGTTTAACGCGCTTTCTGCAGCACGAAGGGATTCCTATACAGGGTGTAAACAACCTCATCACGAAGCCAGCCAAGCATTCTGTACATCAAAATACTCGTAAGTAACTTTATGCAAAAAATATTTTTTTTGGGGTGAAAAACCATGTTTTGTGGTAAAACTCAATGTTACACACTCAAAACATTGTGCTGATGGATGGATTTAATAGTACGGGGGTCGTAGAGGTGTTTAAAGTAAAGCGATTGGTATGGGCACTGCCTGTGTTATCCCACTGTTGGGCAAAAGCCTCTCCCAATGACTTCCAGTTCTTTAAATTCAGGGCTTATGAACGTTCGGGTACTATAGGTACTGTTCGGACGCCTCCGACCACTCGGCAATCTTCGGCTGCTGTCGTGAGACATCGGACGGCGGCGGCACTAAGTTTGGAAGCTACGTGGGACATCCATACTAGCAATTCTAATTCATGACCCATCATTTATTCTGACCTTATTAGAAACTATTTAATAGGCAAGGTGACCAAATTTATAATTTGGAATGAGTACAATGACATGACATTTCGTAGACCAGTTCAGTAGTTAGAAGATGTTAGGTTGCCGATAGTGAGGTTCAAAGTTTGATGCCGAGGTCGGGATAAGAGTTTTTTTTCTTTCGTAGCCTGTCATGTGTTCCACTGATGTGCGAAGGCTTCCCTTTTCTCTTTCCAAACCTCTCTATCTCGTGCAATATCTGACCATGTTCGCCTCGCAAACAAGATCAGATCGTCACACCACCTTCGCCGCGGTCTACCTCGACAGTGATTTCCTCAGGCGTCCAGTGAGTGACGATCTTGGGTAAGGAGTTACCGAGTTTTTTACCAGTTTTGAAGATCCTAATAGTACATAGGACTTACACATAACTGGTGAAATGTAGGAGCACTCACACATCCTCTCCTTCGTTCTTTGATCTTCATATTCTAAACTTTCTTCTTTTGTTTGCAACGAAGTCTGACAGAGTTCTTCTAAAAGGTGTTAAAAACCTCTTAACAAAGCCGAAAGGCACTTGTTCTCCTCGTCATTGCGATCATTTTTATGTTCTACAACATACCTCGGAACCTTCTAGTTACGGAGATATTGGGAACCAAAGTTCCAGCTTTTTGACAAGTTTTTTTTTAAATACAAGTTTTTATAGTAAGATTTTCACTTTAATTAAACATCTCTACGACTCCCGTACTATTCAATCCATCCATGAGCACAATGTTTTAAGTGCGTTACTTTGAGTTCTACAACAAAACGTGATTAACAACAAAAAATGTTGTATCCCAGCAATAATTTTTGCGTTAAGTTGCTTAGTTTGATGTACAGAATACTTGGTTGACGACTTCGTGATGAGGTTATTTACACCCTATTTATCTTATTACAAAATGTTGGTAGTCAGTCCCATTATCTTATGTCTGAACTAGGGTCGGCTTCCAGTCTCATCAGGTGCTGCTGAATACCAATTTTTTACATGGAGCGATTGCATATCTGACCTCCACAATCTAAACCTTCGGACCACTACCTACCAAATATCTACAAATAACAGCCAACACCAACGGACCGGCTTTGGCCACCGCTGTTTAACTAAAAAATATCGTTAGTCACTAATTTTAAATTGATTCTTTGAGTTGGCCTGATCCAAGGACATTACTAAAACGGTTTGTCCTTTTATAGGGACAAAGCGATTTAGTAGTACAGCCATACAATGAATTTATTTAAATTTGATTAAGTATTAGTACTATCTATATTGTAATGTATAATAGTTTTAGTTGGCTATCTATCAAGATTATTTATGTATCTTCTTGTTTATGGTTAGATATTGTTTGGAGGCCTCATTTATACTCGTATCTAGTTGCTTAGTAATTACAGCGCCGCACGGATCGATTGAAGGTTAAGTAACTCTTGCCGAGGTTTTTATGTGGATGGGTGATCAAGTGTCTCGGAAAGCACGTTAAGCCGTTGGCCCCGACTGACTTTTTTAATCTTTGACAGTCGTTACAGGTAGTCAGTGGCCGGAAAGTCTGAAAATCAGTCTTAACAAGGGGTATCGTATTACTCAGTGACAACTGTGTCCATCACTTGGTCAGATAGGCAGTCGCTCAATGTCAATATTTCTAGTATTCAGTCACATTCGGTTATACTGGAAACTGACCATAACGTAGTTTGGAAAAATCAGGGAGATTATGACTTAGTTCGTTGTCTTTTAGTCGGTTAGAGATCCTTTATCCAACTCACCTAAAATAGGGGTAATGCAATGGTTAAAGAAGCAAGACTCACACAGCCTATCAAAGCACCGGGGTTGTGGGGCTGTTCGAAAGAGATACCGTGGCCCAGGAACGTAAAGGGCGAGGAAGGAACATGGAACCGTTTTAGTCAGTAAGTCTGACACTCTCCCGCTCCGCCCAGAGTGGGAGAAGTCATTTGATGATTTCCCATCCGAAAAAAAGCCTATCAAAGCAGCAATCATAACTTAGTGACCGCCGACTGTCAAGTCATAGGTCCCAAGTTCGAACCCAAGACACGCACCTCTGATTTTTCGGATCATGTGCGTATTGTATAATTATCACTTGCTTCGGTGAAGGAAAACATCGTGAGGAAACCAGCATGCCTGAGATATATTCTTGACGGCATGTAAAGCTAAGTCAGAGGTCCATAGTCGGCATAAATACTCTGACACCAGGTTAGGCACTACCACACGATAATGAAACAAAGGAGCCTATCGAAAGCCGCGCTCATCATAAATTCATATACGTTTGACGTACACCCATCTTATCGATTGACGCGGCCGGGGTCGGCAGGGTATTCCAATAACTTCAATTAAAAATGTATGTGCCACTATGTCTTTCTACGAACCGCAAAATATTGATTTGCGATGTATTTTCTTGTGAAAACGACGCCTTCGAATTGGTGAGTTATGAGAAATAAATAGGAGGAGTCATGTTTTTTACCCGTATCTATAAACAAGCGATTACCTTTGTAAAAACAAGTGATTACCTATTTGAGTGAAAGTAATTATTTGGTGGAAATACCACGGTAGCCCGCGAAATTCAAACTTTGTTACGTTTTTTGCAATTTGCAAGTCAGTATCAGTTTGTATGTTGAATAAAATATAAATAAATAATTATAAATATAGCTGGACATGACACACAGCGCCATCTAGTGCCACACTAAGCAACGAGGCTTGTGTTGTGGACACCAGATAGTTGATATACTACATATGTAGATACTTTTTGTTTGTAAATACATACAAGTTATTATACATAAACATCCATGACTTGGATACAAATGTCCATGCTCACCACACAAACACTGTTCCTACCGGGATTCGATCCCAGGCCCCTAAGAACGTAACGCAGCCTCACTGCCACTGCGCTATTCGGGTCGTCAAATGAATGAATGATTGGAAAATTATTCGCTCTAGTAACACGTATGTGGTTACAAAATAATTATCTTTAAAATCATGAATCCCTCTCAGCCGGTCGATTCTGTAAAATTCAATCAACAACTCGCTATTCACTCTCACTTCGCATAAGGTTCAAAATGATCTTGATTTTGCATTCTATAAGCATCACCTAGTCACGGAAAATGCCGGGGGAATTACCTTACAGAATACCACTGCTTACGTCATCTCATACTATATCTGTCAAAATCTCCCTGTCAATTTAGTTCAACTCGCTGACACGCTCGCAAGGGTGGCGCTAATGTATATTCGAATTATCAACCGAGTTTTTAGAATGCCAATCAAGAAACTCACAGCGGATTCAGATTCGAAGTTTAGAATGAGGTCTTACAGAATCACACAGCAGTTCATTTAACTCCATTCAATAGCTACTCAATGTCATTAAAATCACCCATACAACCCGTATTGATGATTTGAATGATTTAATTTTGTAACTTTAAACTTTTTTGGTAGTAAAGATAAGTTAGGCAGTCGCTCCATGAAAAATTCTGGTTCTCAGCTACATTCAGTTAGGTGGGACAAAAAATGGCTTGACGACAGGGTCTTGCTCCTAAGCTCTTGCGACCTATAAGCCAACGAGGCAACTAATATTATCAGCCGATGTAACTACTTAACTAGAAAGTTAGAGACTATGGTAATACAGGTTACTTACTTGCCTATGTCTCAATAAGGATAGTAAGCTCAGGTAATATCGTTAAACAGGTTAAGTTGTCGAGACTGCAGACATTTCTTTGATGACACCATTCTTAGATTACGCAACAAAATGTGGGTACTAGCTTACGCCCGCGGCTTGGTGTCCGGCAATGTCCCACGGAATCGTAATAAACTATCTGTGTGCAACATTTCATCCAAATCCTTCCAGAGAGAGAGTAACAAATATCCATCCATCCATCCATTCATCTTCACAAACTGTAGCATTTATAATAATTAGTAGTAGAAGTAGGACTGTCAACTACTTAATGAAAATGTGAAGCAATTTAAAATCAAATCAAATCAAATCAAATAATTATTTATTGCGAACAACAAGGTCCATATATATAGGGTTAGTAAAAAAAAGTACTTAAGAACTATGTGTGTCTATGTGTGTGTGTGTGTGTCTATGTGTGTGTGTGTTAAAGTTTCATTATTTTGAGTTGCACTTTTATTTGCTGTTTTACATAACATACGAGTAGCTGTACCCCGCGATTTTTTCTGCCTTTCGTTTCATAGGGTGATGCGAAATAACCTCGCTCAAGAATCAGATCAAATGCAATAACATGTTTTTCATATCCGACTGATAGTTCCAGAGTTACCAAATCTTTAGAAACTTTTAACTTAAATTAAAATTTATCTTTAGCTGATTAATATTTAGCATCACGACTGTTATTGCCGAAACGTTAGACAGCGGTGTAGTCACGTAATACAGCGTGTCTTAGGAATGTGCGGCTCTTTCTTTCTTTTTTGATACATCATCATAATTCTCTTGCCCATAACCCAATTTATTTGTGGTCGGCGCAGCATGTCTTCTTCTTCCATACTCCTCTATTTTTCATCATCTCATCAGACACCTCCTTTCTTACCATATCCTCCTTAACACAGTCCATCCATCGTTTCTTTGCTCTTCCTCTACTCAAATACCCATCCACATTCATACTCAAAACTATTTTCAAGACATTTTCCTCATTCCTCCGCATCACATGCCCATACCACGACAACCGATTACCACACAACTTTTCAGTTACCGGCGCCACTTTCAGACCTCTTTTTCTTTTTTGATACATATGGAGTAATAATAAGTTTCCATTATTTTCAGTAACCGCTGCTCTTCAAGAACCGTTCCCAGGATGGATTGATAACGTCTACGGAGTTACTGGTAAGTTTTTGAGTTGATTAGCTTTTAAACAACAATCATCGTCCTACTCTTTACATAATTTATACCAGGCAGTAGGACTTAAGTCTGTGTTGTGGTGATCGCCGTCTGTCTTGTGAATTAGGTGCTCAAATCACGTCGGGTTCACCAGTTCACCTTCCACCACCTTCTGATAACGGAAAAGAATGCCTTATTTATATCAATTTAAATATAGACCCTATATCTAGCAATAAACACGTGTTTTTTCGCATGATATTAAAAGATTATTAGATACGATGCTTACTTCAAGAGAAGAGCGAGGATTTGGTAGACATGGCATAAATCTGAATGTTTTTTATTTATTTTAAAACGAAGTGTCATTCACAAATAAGTTAGCCAGCATGTGAATATTAGATCATAGATCATATTTACCGGAAATAGAAAACGCCCGAGAATTGAACCTTGAGGTACGCCTATCTTAACTGAAGACACAGGTTCATGTCGGCTTTTTCAGATTAATTACTTTTTATTACCTGTTTGATAAGCATGAATAAAGACATCAGCAACTTGTCCACAAATGTAGCGGTGTAATTTACAGATCAGTGTATTATGCTCAACACAGTCCAACGCTTTTGAGAGGTAGAAAATGCCAATTGTATCTTGGGACTTTTCTTAAGATTCCAAAATGTGACTGATTAGTATAACTTTCCCTCGACTTATTTTAATAATCAATAGTTGTCAAAGATTCAGGTTTAATAACTTGCCCATCTTGCAGGTTTAATAATGGAGATATCCCGTGGCACCTACCGCTCCGGCTACTGCCGGGAGCGCTACGTGGTGGACCTGGTGCCGGTGGACATGGTGGTCAACTCCTGCATCCTGGCGGCCTGGAGACAGGGCGTTAAGCAGTGAGTATTGAGCAAATAGGATTTTGAACACGCGATATAAAGGCGAGGGTCAGGAATCCAGCAGAGTGCTACCCTAGTGCTTTATAGTGTACTCAGTTATAAAAACCTTCGTGCCTTTTATGATGTCTTTTTCACTAAAATCAATCATGACCTAACTATAAATTGGCCATTTGTAGGCACTGTTCTTGGCCATTGTTTTTCGTAAAACTACCCTTGGAAATGGGCAACTAAAATCAATTTGTTTTCTAGTAATTTTTGATGATCATATTGTTTTTGAAAGCATGATTTAATTTAATGGACTTTGACTAGGATCTTCGAAAATCATCTCAATATTAGTCAATTTAAATAAACTAAAAAATGGCGTTGAAAATCTTTGCCTGTATTGTCCCACTGCTGGGCAAAGGCCTCCCCCATAATCTTCTTAATAATTAGTAAAGACTAATTATTACTAGTAAGAGACTAGGGCATATTGCCACAGTAACTGCAACGGTTAGTCTCTGTTTATGATAAAAGCCGGCCCTTCAGTCACGGAAAGCGTCAACAAAGTGTTTATTTTCCTTGATTTTAATTTTGTTAGGTAATAAAAAAGGAAAACATCGTGAGGAAACCGGCATGTCCTAGAACCAAAATTTCGAAGACATGTGACATCTACCAATCCGCACTGGGCCCGCGTGGTGGATTATAGCCCATACGCAAAATACGCGCTTTGACGTGGAGTTGCGGACACCAGCCCGTTTTACAATACAATACAATACAATAATATAAATTCAATCATGTTTTCTTTCATTTTCCAGGCCGGGTCGTTGCCCCGTCTACAACGTGACGTCTGGATCGATCAACCCTCTCCAATGGGGCCAGTTCACCAAGCTGTGCATCAAATGGGCGCTCGAGAATCCCACCAAGTGAGCTTATTCATTTCCTTTTATTTACTAACTTCTTGGCCATGTACTTCGCTGAAGCGAGCAGCGTCTCAAAAACAATTAAAAGAAGTAATAAGGGAAAAAAATTAAAGAATCCGACTGAAAATACTGAAAAGCAAAACACCAAGCACATTTCAAACAAAAAATGTGCTTGGTTTTGCTTGGCGTTGAATTCGGGATATAACCAAAAAAGTTCACAGTTCAGAAAGGGCGCAGACTGGCGTGGTGACTGCGCCGAAATATTGGAAACTTAGAACAAGTAATAAACACTGTAAATATCCCGATTTCAATGTAAATGATCTTCTTCAAGAAGCATTTATATATGTTAATGATAACGTGAAAAATTTCAAAGATGGTGTAACATTTTTTTAAATTACGCATTTTTTCTTTATAACTGACTGTCGACGACCCGATACGTGTGGTCACTCCCTTATTCCATTATTCCTATTATTACTATTCTATTAAAATGCAACGCGTAGATAACTTAGGAGGAAAACTTTATTGACAGTATTATTGTATCTGCGTTAATTTTGGTACTTACACAAATTCCACTTCCACAGATACGTGATGTGGTACCCGAACTTCTCGTTCACGGAATCGCGCTTCATGAACACGTTTTGGGAGATCACCTGTCATTTTCTGCCAGCCTTCATGTACGATTTGCTCCTCAGGGCTCAGGGTAGGAAGGCTATGTAAGTATCCACCACCTTTTATTACTTCTAGATTCTGTTTCCCAACCAACCATCATCGAAAGAAGCTAGACTAGCTACTGAAGCTAGTAGAAACGGATTGGGGACCAAGGAGTGTAAAGTTCAAATAGTTTTGTCTCCAAACTATAAGTGTTCAGTTTTCAGCCCACCAAGCCAGTGATCTTAAACCTCACACATTGCTTTCCACCAGATAAGATCAAGAGCAGGACCATTACTCGCAATACTAAAATTAGGACCTATGGAGGCGTTTAACCCCCGAATACTGAAACGTTAGTCAAAATTTAAGGGCTGCGATCGCCAATCCACCTGCCAAGCGTGGCGATTATGTCAAAACCTCTCCTTTCGGAGAGGCCTATATCCAGCAGTAGACGTCTTTCGCCAGAAATGACGATGATCGTGGTATACAGGAGAACCAACAACTAGTAGTAGCAGAGTTATTTCAGAAAAAGCTTATCGCTAAAGTACTACACCACCATAGTCTATGAAATCTAACACAGTCTTTATAATACTCAAAAAATACTTCCCCAGAATGATGAAACTTGCTCGCCGTTTCAAAATGGCGGCAGCAACCGGCGAATACTTTGCCAACCACGAGTGGCAGTTTGGCATCGCCGAGCTGTCGGCGCTCCACGAGGACGCGACCGTCGCCAGGGACTCCGGCGCCTTCCCCCATTGGCCGGCTGACTTCGACTGGGACTCGTATATCGGTGCATATATGTTTGGCATCAGGCGGTATATTCTGAAGGATACCGCGGAATCTTTGCCTGTGGCGAGGACTAAATTAAGAAGGTGAGTTTTTTCAGCTGATAATGTTCCCACTGCTGGTACACAGGCGTCCGTTTTGTAGCAAGGAGTGGGCCAACACACATCCACCACGCGGCCCCAGTACAAATTGGTGGGATGATATGTCTTCAAATTCTAGCACATGCCGGGATCTTCACCGTGTTTTGGGACCAGTAGCGACGAAATACAGTGAACCTTTTCATATAACCAAAAATTGATAAACATGTGAATCAGATGTCTAACACGCTGATTGGATTACGACCGATTCTTTTTTACAGTGAGATTGAATAGGACTTGCGACCTGAGAAGTAGGCATATTAACTGATAGTTATACGTAAGTAATTTATAGAAAACGGCCTTTACTTACTTAAGTCTTCCTACAACCGTATAGCAAAAGCAACCAGCAAGAAGATTACGGAAATAAATTTAGTATGTTAATGTTTTCTGTTTCAGACTATACTGGGTGCACAAGCTGTTCCAGGCGGCCACAGGATACTATCTGTTCAGGTTGGTTGCAGGGCGACTACGGTAGAAAGAGAACTTTATTGTAATCTACATACATAAGTAAATCGTCAATTTATCTATATAAGTTATGCATATTTTGCTGGATGAGCGCTCTAGGCTCCAAGACTGCGATACTGACCATTGCAGGCCCCAATTAGAGAGAATATAAAAAACTTGAAATTCTTTTTCATAATATACACGTTGTTTATAGGGATCATTCACGAAGCTGTCAATCAAGCATTCTGTACATCAAACTAAGTAACTCTACGCAAAAAAATATTGGTAAAAATGTTTTTTTTTTTTTGTTATGGTGCTCAAAGCATTGAAAAGTACAGGGTTAATGAATGTATTTAGAGTACCTAGAGATTTCTTTCTTTTATTTCTTTTAAACGTGTGAATAATTCCGATTTTGACCTTTAATAACTCCGTAACTAGAAGATTCCCAGGTATGGTTTCGAACAAAAAAAATATCGCAACAACGCAAGAACAGGTCCGTAAAGGGTCTTTTAGCAAATATTATACAAGGTCAAAATATGATTATTAAACTGATATTTCAAGAAAATGATTAAATTAATTTGATTAGATTTCTGCTGAGTTTCGCTTTCTAGTTTAATTTGACACCGTTTATGTGAGCTCTTAAATGAGATTTTTTTACCTGCGCTTTCTTTTTTTTATTTTTTTTGTATTCTGTAAAAAGGCCTAAAAGTGGATAAAATAAATGTGAATTCTAATCTAATTATCTATCATTTTAACATGTGTAAAACGACGATGTTATAGAAAAATAAGATCTGAATGAAAAAACCACCCTGTATACAATCTCACTGTATACCTGACACCGTTTATGTGAGCTCTTAAATGAGATTTTTTGACCTGCGCTTTCTTTTCTTTCTTTTTTTGTATTCTGTAAAAAGGCCTAAAAGTGGATAAAATAAATGTGAATTCTAATCTTCTATCATTTTAACATGTGTAAAACGACGATCATATAGAAAAATAAGATCTGAATGAAAAAACCACCCTGTATACAACCTCACTGTATACCTAGTTTTAAGAAAAAATTATGTAATTAGAAAATAAATTCTGTTATGTATTTTAATTCTCTCGGAATACATGATTACCAAATACTTATTATAATTTTGTAAACCACACCTTAATTGTATTATATTGTAATTAACTAGCTAGCTTCGTATCTTGTTGCTTATGCCAGCGACAATGGGCTCGTCAGATGTGGAATTCTAAGAGCCTGGGGACGGGAAAATAACGGATCTTTCCCACCTAAGCAACACATACCGTACTTGTTTCTTTTTGCCATTTAACCACTCCGAAAAAGTACTGTTCCGAAAACTACCCAAATCGTTTCATGTGTGCCTATAAAATTTGAAGAGTTCTCTCTATTTCTCCAAGATTCCATCATCAGATCCGAACTTGATGATTATGGGATCCTCCTTTTGGAAGTCGGTTAAAAATAAAATAGTAAATGGGAGTTTTGGCCAGTAGAGTCAAATTTTCAATGATTATACCATCGTCATCGAAAATCAGTCCTAAACTGTTACCGCCTTCACCGCGTGGAGGTACTCCCAGTTTATGTTATTTTATAATTATACAGTGATATTAGTGATAGCTATTTGCAATAATTTTCACATCAGATGTTTCTGATCTTTGATTTTTATAAGTCAACAGGAAATGCCCATCAAACCGAACAACTTTTGCTAAGGCGTCATTCCTATATGTGTTATGGTGTAGCTGGGCTCTTGGAGTTCCACATCAGGTGTTCCAGATCTTCAAATTTATTCTATCAGCAGAAAATGCTCATCACGTGGAACAACTTTTGCTATTGTGTCATTTTTGTATCTCTTATACTTTAGCTGGTCTGTTGCGGTTCTGCATCAGGTGTTCAAGTTTCCAAGATAAATTATAGCCTATATGTTGTCCAGACTTAATATCTACACAACAAAAAAAAAACCACTCAAATGCGTCCAGTAGTTCCGAAGATTAGCGTGTACAAACAAACAGACAAACAGACTGAGTTTTTTTTTTTGATTCGTGCTCTATTACTGTTTCTAAACCCCCCTCAATTATTATTTTTTAAATATATTCAATGTACAGACAGTTTTTTTACTCTGTTATTATATATATTATATATATATATTTATAGTATAAATATATTTATAGATTTAACATATTTTTTTGTATCACATTTTTGAAATAAAAAACATGTTGATCTTCAGAAAATTATGATTAAAATTAGAAAACATTTTTAAAGTTATTATTTTTACTTTCATTATTTTTTGAATAGTGTTTAAATCATTAAATGGAAGGAAAAATACAAAAGCTTTCACAGTGTAGAAATATTTTAAATTCACTGACTGCATAGATTTTTTTTCTAAAACCCAATTTTGTACATCTGTGTGTCCGTATGTTTGGGCTACCTTGTAAATTACTTAATTAATTTAGATTGAATTTACGTCATAATAAATTATGTTTAAAAACGAGATTTGATAAAAAGAAAGATTGT